>CAUDMG010000450.1:0-65461 GCA_958450375.1 Homarus gammarus
AATATAGATGTAGAAAATTATCCTGACCTGTGACACTAACGGTCACAGCTAGGTGTCCAGCGACTACTTTGAATAGAAGGTCTATTGTCAGTAAGATTAGGCCCGTATAGATGCCGACGCCCGGAGAAAAATCACTCCCTCTGTGATTTCCCCTCCACGTCTCCAGGTATGTAGTTGATTGTTTCCCGCCATCATGTAAAGTCATTTAACTTAGTCGATTTTTGTGAATATCAGTGTTCATGATTCAACATGGTAATCTTCTGTGCTAATTAAGTCGAGTAACGAAGATATCATCATTACCGTTGCCAGACGTAGGTTGTGTATAGTTGAAGTTAAATATTCACTCACTCTGTGATTTCTCCTCCACGTCTCCAGACGCTGTTTGTGTGTTGGCAACACGACTGAGGTTCGGGAGCTGCCTATAGGCACGATGGCTTTCGAAGGATGTCTTTAAGGTGACAAGATTAGAATCCCAGGGCGAAATTCCTTGGCAGACTCCACGGCCCACCGCCACGAGTCTGACCTCACTAGGGGAATGGTCACGGCAGGGTTAGCTCCAGAGGGATAATTTTCAGATATGGCCAGTGCTATGTGCTGTCTTGGGTATGAGAGTTTGTTGACCAAACTGGAGTGGTCCATTGAAGAATTGGCGAGGGCCAAGTTAGAAATTGAGAGGGCCACGTTGGAGAACCTGAAATTAAGGAAAGAGCTGGCGAAGTTAAAAGGAGAGGCTAGACGAGTAAAGCCAGTGTCTGACCGTACAAAAAACTCAGATCAGACAACAATGACCCTAAATGGATAAATAATTATTTAAAGAACATCATTGGCCAAAGGAAGGTTATAGGTAGAAGGATAAATCGTGGCGAAATTCACCTCCGGGACTATTATAGGGTATTTGCGAGTAGGGTTAAAACCGAGATAAGGAAAGCAAAGAGGAGTAATTGAGGTAAGGATAGCAAGGGAGGCGAAGACAAACCCCAAAGGATTCTACCAAATGTACCAAACTAAAACACGAGAAAAGATTGGACCAATACGGTCAGACTCCGGCGAGCTCACTGATAACGACGGAGAAATGAGCAATAATTTGAATAAATATTTTTCAACAGTTTTCACCACCGAAAATTTAAACATGATACCCGAGGCACCGACTCTATTCAGAGATAGTGAAGAAAACAAATTAAGTGAGATAGTAGTGACTAGTAACGATGTTAGTAAGCAAATAGACAAACTAAAGCCTAATAAGTCACCTGGTCCCGATGAGATATTTGCCAGAGTATTAAAGGAATGTAAGGAAGAGCTTAGTATGCCCTTAGCAAAGTTGTTTAACATGTCCTTAAAAACAGGTGTAGTACCAGAATCCTGGAGGATAGCGAATGTAATACCGATTTTCAAGAAGGGGGATAGATCACTATCCTCTAACTACCGCCCAATCAGTCTAACATCAATAGTAGGCAAATTACTGGAAGCAATCATTTCAAACTCTATTCGAAATCACCTGGAGAAGCACCGATTGATCAATGATTCCCAGCATGGCTTCACAAGCGGACCTTCTTGCCTAACTAATCTATTAACATTCTTTTCATCAGTTTTCGAATCGGTGGACGGGGAGCACAATTATGATGTGGTATATCTCGACTTTAGCAAAGCCTTCGACAGAGTCCCCCACGAAAGACTAATTAGAAAGGTAGAAGCTCATGGCATCAAAGGTGACATCCTTAAATGGATTAGAGCGTGGTTACAGGACAGGAAACAGCGAGTGAGCATTACCGGCACTAAGTCCCATTGGAGCAACGTCACAAGTGGAGTTCCCCAAGGCTCAGTACTTGGACCATTATTATTTATTATATACATAAACGACATAGATAACGGCATAGACAGCAACATAAGTAAATTTGCTGATGACACTAAAATAGGACGTGTTATCAAATCTGACGAGGACTCGGCAAAACTACAGGAAGATCTAAATCAATTTTTCGAATGGTCTGAAAAATGGCAGATGAAATTCAACGTCGACAAATGTAAAGTACTCAGGATAGGAGATGTAAACAGAGAAACCAGATACCAGATGAACAACGATGCCATAGAGAAATCCGACTGCGAGAGAGATTTAAGAGTAATGATAAGTAGGAACCTTAAGCCAAGTAAACAATGTGTTTTTGCTCGTAACAAAGCTAATAAAGTACTTGGGTTCATACAAAGGAGTGTTAGTTACAAGACTTGCGAGGTCATCCTAAAACTGTATCTTGCTCTTGTGAGACCACACCTGGATTACGCAGTTCAGTTCTGGTCACCCTATTACAGAATGGATATAGAATCCTTGGAAAGAATTCAGAGGAGAATGACAAGACTAATCCCGGGCATTAGGAACCTTGAGTATAGAGACAGGTTAAAGCATCTTAATTTGCACTCCCTTGAGAGACGTAGAGCGAGGGGCGACCTGATAGAGGTGTATAAGTGGAAGGCAGGGCTAAACAAAGGGGACATTACAAAGGTACTCAAATTATCCAACCAGGAGCAAACTCGTAACAATGGTTTTAAATTAGACAAATGTAGATTTAGGCGTGAAATAGGTAAACACTGGTTTGGAAACAGAGTAGTGGATGAATGGAACAAGTTACCAAATATCATCATTAACTCGAATACGCTGAATTGCTTCAAACATAGGTTGGATGCTCATATGAGCAATAGGGGTTGGGTGTAAACGGGACTGCCCAGTATGGGCCAATAGGCCCTCTGCAGTTTCCTCCATTCTTACGTTCTTATGTTCCCGGGCGAGGCGCTCCGAGCTTGCGAGCGAGCCTGTAAACAACTTTGGCCCGTTGACTCCGTCGTGTGATCGTGGTCCATCTAGTGTTCTTGGCTCTATGTATGCTTGGGGATGACTAGCAGAAATATGGTCATCCCAGGTTAAGTATTGAGTCCATGAATGTTGGTGGTACCCGGGTCATTGTTATTCTCGGAGTTGAGTCCACCAAACCACTGAATACTCATTAAAGTGTCACGTTAGTCATTCCGAACTAACCTGTTGTTATAGAGACTATTTTAATTCAGGATAGTGTCAAGTGTGTCATATTATTCACTTGCAGTGACAATGAAATAATATAATGATAGTTAAATGTTGTAACCTAGAATTGAAGATGTAATTTGTTACTTATAAAAGTAAGACCAGAGGGTCCAGTGTTATCTGACTGTGTGTAATAATTTCTGAATCTTACTTGTCAAAGAAATAATACAACAGTTGTCTAATGAAGTAATGAGTAATAGTTGTTAAATGATATAATAAGTACTTGGAGCTGTTTAATGATATAATGAGTAATTGTGGATCTATTTTATCAATGGTACAGTAAGACCTGAGGGTCCAGTTTTGTCTGGGTGAATTTAAGTCACATCTTATTCACTCACTGTGTTAATAAATATTGAATTAGTAATCTACGAGTATCACCTCTCTACTCCTTCTAAACATTGGTTCCCAGAAAATAATACTTACTCACGTGCCTATACATATCTACCACACTACCAAAGTTGTCCATGAGTTATGTCATATTCTAACCAAATTCTGGTGGTGGCAGTCTACTTGTAAGTATAATAAGTGTTGTACTAAGAATAACATGGTACCCAGACTAACCCATGTATGAGAATATAATGTACAGTATATGAAAAGAAATGAAAGACTTGGAAAGTGTAAGCAAAGAAATATAAGATATTTATATATATTGTGGAACTAAAGACACAGCATAGAAATTATTAAATGAATACACCATGAAAGTTTAATATAAAAAATATACATAACTAAGAAAAGAATAAGAACATAAGAACATAAGAATGGAGGAAACTGCAGCGGGCCTATTGGCCCATACTGGGCAGTCCCGTTTACACCCAACCCCTATTGCTCATATGAGCATCCAACCTATGTTTGAAGCAATTCAGCGTATTCGAGTTAATGATGATATTTGGTAACTTGTTCCATTCATCCACTACTCTGTTTCCAAACCAGTGTTTACCTATTTCACGCCTAAATCTAAATTTGTCCAATTTAAAACCATTGTTACGAGTTCGCTCCTGGTTGGATAATTTGAGTACCTTTGTAATGTCCCCTTTGTTTAGCCCTGCCTTCCATTTATACACCTCTATCAGGTCGCCCCTCGCTCTACGTCTCTCAAGGGAGTGCAAATTAAGATGCTTTAACCTGTCTCTATACTCAAGGTTCCTGATACCCGGGATTAGTCTTGTCATTCTCCTCTGGATTCTTTCCAAGGATTCTATATCCATTCTGTAATACGGTGACCAGAACTGGACTGCGTAATCCAGGTGTGGTCTCACAAGAGCAAGATACAGTTTTAGGATGACCTCGCTAGTCTTGTAACTAACACTCCTTTGTATGAACCCAAGTACTTTATTAGCCTTGTTACGAGCAAAAACACATTGTTTACTTGGCTTAAGGTTCCTACTTATCATTACTCCTAAATCTCTCTCGCAGTCGGATTTCTCTATGGCATCGTTGTTCATCTGGTATCTGGTTTCCCTGTTTACATTCCCTATACTGAGTACTTTACATTTGTCAATGTTGAATTTCATCTGCCATTTTTCAGACCATTCGAAAAATTTGTTTAGATCCTCCTGTAGTTTTGCCGAGTCCTCGTCAGATTTGATAACACGTCCTATTTTAGTATCATCAGCAAATTTACTTATGTTGCTGTCTATGCCGATATCTATGTCGTTTATGTATATAATAAACAATAATGGTCCAAGTACTGAGCCTTGGGGAACTCCACTTGTGACGTTGCTCCAATGGGACTTAGTGCCGTTAATGCTCACTCGCTGTTTCCTGTCCTGTAACCACGCCCTAATCCATTTAAGGATGTCACCTTTGATGCCATGAGCTTCTACCTTTCTAATTAGTCTTTCGTGGGGTACTCTGTCGAAGGCTTTGCTAAAGTCGAGATATACCACATCATAATTGTGCCCCTCGTCCACTGATTCGAAAACTGATGAAAAGAATGTTAATAGATTAGTTAGGCAAGAACGTCCGCTTGTGAAGCCATGCTGGGAATCATTGATCAATCTGTGCTTCTCCAGGTGATTTCGAATAGAGTTTGAAATGATTGCTTCCAGTAATTTGCCTACTATTGATGTTAGACTGATTGGGCGGTAGTTAGAGGATAGTGATCTATCCCCCTTCTTGAAGATCGGTATTACATTCGCTATCCTCCAGGATTCTGGTACTACACCTGTTTTTAAGGACATGTTAAACAACTTTGCTAAGGGCATACTAAGCTCTTCCTTACATTCCTTTAATACTCTGGCAAATATCTCATCGGGACCAGGTGACTTATTAGGCTTTAGTTTGTCTATTTGCTTACTAACATCGTTACTAGTCACTACTATCTCACTTAATTTGTTTTCTTCACTATCTCTGAATAGAGTCGGTGCCTCGGGTATCATGTTTAAATTTTCGCTGGTGAAAACTGTTGAAAAATATTTATTCAAATTATTGCTCATTTCTCCGTCGTTATCAGTGAGCTCGCCGGAGTCTGACCGTATTGGTCCAATCTTTTCTCGTGTTTTAGTTTGGTACATTTGGTAGAATCCTTTGGGGTTTGTCTTTGCCTCCCTTGCTATCCTTACCTCATTATTCCTCTTTGCTTTCCTTATCTCGGTTTTAACCCTACTCGCCAATACCCTATAATAGTCCCGGAGGTGAATTTCGCCACGATTTATCCTTCTACCTATAGCCTTCCTTTGGCCAATGATGTTCTTTAAATAATTATTTATCCATTTAGGGTCATTGTTGTTTGATCTGAGTTTTTTGTATGGTATGTTCTGCCTTTGTGCATTAAGTAACTCACTATTTAAATTGTCGTGGAACTCGGCAATCTCAGATCTCGTTATCAGGTCGGTGTCATCTGTCAGGTTCACGGCCAAGCGCGACACCCCCTCTCTCAGCTGCCTCTTTAAACTGTCAAAGTTTGCCCTTCTGAAATCTGGTACTTTAGTGGAATTTTCCTTACGTCTGCCCTGAAAATCTAACTGGAATCGAATTTCTTTGTGATCGCTGTTTGCAAGTTCGTTCCCTACCTCGACATTGCTAATGAGGTTTTCTCTGTTTGACAAAACTAAATCCAATATATTATTACCCCGTGTGGGTTCGGTTATATGTTGACTTAGGAAACAGTCCTGGATCGTCTCGAGAAAATCCTCTGATTCTGAGTTTCCCGTAAGGTCGGTCCAATCTATTTGGCCAAGGTTAAAGTCGCCTACTATACAGACTTTGTTGTGTATGGAAGCCCTGCGCATTTCATCCCAGATAAGTCGCTCATTGACTCTGTCAAGATTGGGGGGTCTATATATTACTCCTGTGATTAATTTTTCCCGACCGTCGCTTAATTCTATCCAAATTGTTTCTGTATTCCTCTCAGTTTTTATTTCCTTATTTATTTCACACTTCAGATTATCCCTAACATAGATTGCTACTCCGCCTCCTTTCCTGGTCTGCCTATCGGTATGGAACAGTTTGTAACCCGCAATTTGGTATTCGACTGGTAATTCACGTGTGTCTAGGTTGATCCATGTTTCAGTGAATGCAATTATATCGATTTCTTCGGTACATACCAAGGCCCTAATATCATCCATTTTGTTTGTCATACTTCTACTGTTCGCGTAATAAACATTTAAGTTAGTCGTGTTCTGAGTCCTTCCCTTACCGCGTTTAGTTTTAAACTCCCTGTCTAATTTAGTTATGTCATCATTCCTAACACTATTTCCCTGTAATCTTTCGCCTTGTTTACCCTCTCCCACTGCAGTCTCCTCCACCCCCGTGCCCCTATGTTCTCTTAGCAGTTTAAAGACTTCGATATCTTTTGAACTGCCCCCTCTAGAGCCCCAGCCAGGGTTGCTACTCCATCCCTAGACAGGTGCACCCCATCCCTAGCATAAAGGTCCCTTCTGCCATAGAAGTTGTCCCAGTTGTCAATGAATGGGACTGATATTGACTTGCAATATCTGTCAAGACGGTCGTTAACACCAACTGCCCTTGACAACCATTCACTGCCAACTCTCCTTCTAGGCAGGACACCGCATATGATAGGGATCCCTCCCTTAGTCCTAATACGATCTATGGCTGCCTTGAACTTATCAAGAAGCTCCTCGCTCCTACACCGGCCAATATCATTGCCTCCTGCACTGAGGCAGATAATGGGTTTGTTCCCATTACCAGACAAGATATTGTCCATCCTGTCAATTATATCCCCCACCCCAGCTCCTGGCAAACACACCCTCATCCTATTTTTGTTTTTACCACAAAAGGCCCTGTCCATGTACCTTACCTGTGAGTCACCAACAATTAAAGTTTTTATACCTTCCTTGTCATCCCTGTCCCTGACTGTACTAACGTCCAATTCGTTTATCAAGGGACTGAACGGGTTGGTACACTTAGCTGTTGTTGTCGTTGTTGTCGTATCCTTGGTGTGCTTCTTCACCAAAAGCTTTGTCTTCTCACTACTCACAATTTTCCACTCGCTTGATTTTTCGTCAGCCACTGGCTTTACTCGTCCAGCCTCTCCTTTTAGCATCGCCAGCTCTTCCCTTAATTTCAAATTCTCCAACGTGGCCCTCTCAATTTCTAACTTGGCCTTCGCCAATTCTTCAGTGGACCACTCCAGTTTGGTCAACAAACTCTCATACCCAAGACCGCACCTTGCTCTGGCCATATCTGATAATTATCCCTCCGGAGCTAACCCTGCCGTGACCTTTCCCCTAGTGAGGTCAGAACACAACTAAATAAGAATATAAAGTATAGTTAAAAATAAAGAATTGAAGAATAATAACAGAAAAGAATATCTGGATGGTAGAATATGAAGTAAAGAAACTCGGCCCAGTACACTGTACCCCACCCATATACTAAACTTTATATTTTTTTTTTTTTTACTTTATCATTTTCTTTAACTCTGTCTGTCTGTCTGTTTATCAATATAACCCTCCTTATCATCACCATCACCGAGGGGCACCTATCACTACCAATACCAACACAACCACCACCACCACTACTACTACTACTACTACTACCACTATCATTATTACCAAACCGCCACTATCACCACTATCACTACCATTCTCACTCCAACCACCAACCACCACTACCACCACATGAATTACCACTACCACCACACGCAACACCACCACTCCACTAACACCAGCACCACCACTATCAGTCCAGACAACTATTAAAGACTACCAACTTTATTACACCTGTATAATTTCATATTAAATTTCCTTCTTTAATTTCTGTTAAATCTGACGAGAATTAATGGGTTGGTGGGAAGAAACTGAGCGACATTTAAATCTATTTCGATCGATTTTTTTTTGGCATAATAGATAGATAGATTTTATTTCAAACTCTCATATTATCCTCTCATTCCATTTCAGCGTTTCCTCTATTACTGTTTTACTTCTTCCATTCTCCTATCTTGTCTTGTTTCCGGCAGACTCTCTCTCTCTCTCTCTCTCTCTCTCTCTCTCTCTCTCTCTCTCTCTCTCTCTCTCTCTCTCTCTCTCTCTCTCTCCGCCACCTTCTGTCAGCCCAGCAGACCAACACACAACCTACAAATCCCATGCAATTTATGTTAGTGGGAAGAGGTTCAGCTGCTGTCTCCTACAACGGATATACTCTAAGCCGCAGATCAAATGGGGCCCAGTCCTAATAGGCCCCAGTCTTAATAAGCCCCAGTCCTAATAGGCCCCAGTCTTAATAGGCCCCAGTCCTAATAGGCCCCAATCCTACCTGGCCTTGGTAGTAATAGATCTTAATCCTACATAATCCCAGTCCCATTAGGCCCCAATCCTACCTGACCTCAGTAGTAATAGGCCTCAATCCTACCTGGTCTCAGTGGTAGTAGGCCCCAATCTTTCCTGGCCTTGGTAGTAATAGGTTAGGTTAGATTAGGATTCAGTATTACTAGTACCTGCACATACCTGACTAGTCTATACGAAGATTGGAAGGCCCATGTAAATAACACAGTCAAGGCAGCCTCGTACCGTCTCTACATGCTACGACGACTTAGATCACTTGGGACACCCACGCCAGAGCTGAGGACTATCTACAACGCCTTTATTCTCCCCAAACTAACGTATGCGTCACCATCCTCGTCGTCTTCTCTCAACTCCACCCAACAACGTCGGCTAGAGAAGGTACAGAAAAGGGCCTGCAGAATCATGCTCGGTGCAGAATACTACGGCGACATCAACTCTCTCCACCCTGGAAATGGCGTCCCTTAGTGACCTCCACCACCAAGCACTGGAAAGGTTTGGCAGCCAACTAATGCACCACCCTCGTCATCGCCACCTCATCCCACCGGCAGCCCCCCACCCACCTTGCGCAGTCCGCCACTACAACAAAATTCAGCCCATAAGAGCCTGCACCGATAGATATAAGAATAGCACCATCCCATCTATTGTTAAAATAATAAACAACTCCTGATTTATGTACTGTACAGCCCTGTAAATGTATTTAACGCATATTATATCATTATGTCTAAATCAAATGTAAGTCTGTATATATTCAGCCACCGGCTGCAACTCGATTAATAAACCGTTTATTAATATTATTATTATTATTATTATTACAAAGTTCATGAATTCGTCCCAGCTAAAACACTATAACGAAAATAGTGGTACACGCACACAACAACAAACAACTTGACTGCCTTAGTATGCAGATGTATGGCATGTATAATCCCACTGTATTACGTCCTCTGTTGTGGTTGGAAAAATACATCCCATCCCGCTGAACTAGGCCAAAATAGGGTTATGAGTAACATTAATACGTTGATTTTAATTTCAGTTTAGTACAAGATGTGGTGAGGTGGTGGTGTTCTTGTGTGATGTTTTTATTTCAAGATGTCTGTTTTTTTATTTTTTTGTGTGTGAATGTATTTGTAAGCTATATGTATCCCTGTATTTGTAATTGCACCTCAACCTGTGTTCGTTTTGTATACCTGTGTATGAATAGTCGTATCTAACTGTATTTGTTTCTACCCTTGTCTGTGTTTTTTCCTCTGTCTATACCTGTGTTTATATTTGAACCTGTATCTCTATTAGCAATAAGTCTGCTTATTCTATATTTGTATTTACATATGTATTTTTACCTATAACTATTTTTGAATTATTCATGTAAATTTACCCATACCAGTGTTGTTATTTTGAAGTATCTTAACCTGGAATTATATACATACTTGTACTTGAAACTGTATTATAATATCCTAAACTGATATAATGTTAATATTGTTATTATTTTAAGTTACTCCAAGAATATTTATTAAAATCTTCAAAGTCATATTATACTGTATAATTGACAAGATGAGCCGTCACCTTGTATATATAACAGAAAAGAATGAAGATGAATGTATCTGCATCATATGTGTACTATAAACTCATTCTTTGATTTATTATGACAAACAAGAGGCAGGATTTATAGATACGTGCAGCGAGTGTGAGAGAGAGAGAGAGAGAGAGAGAGAGAGAGAGAGAGAGAGAGAGAGCAGTAATATTCATATAAATGCTCTCACCCGCATAACTCCCCTTGTTCTGGGGCCTCAGGTGAAACAGCCTCGGCCAGACGGACAAATTATACAAAAACAAAAAGATAGCAGAGAGAATTATGCGAATTTTTAGTTGGTGTTGATTCAATTTTGGGAATATATGAATGGTTAATGAGGGCTCATTAAGGTCGTTAGCAGTCTGGTAACAACCTCGTTATCATGCGGCAACAGTGGACGGGTGTATATGTTGGGAAGGGTGTGGGGATGTTATGGCACTTGGTGGTTATATTTGTCACACAATTATGATGTACCTTCAATAGTTCAAATTACCTCTCCTTTTCCTTCACTAGGTGGGAGGGAAACACTGGAAAGACCCAAGTTTCTTTATTTTCATAACGTTTCGGGCTACACAGAACCCATCTTGAGAGAAAATACATAAAGTAGTAGTAGTAGTAGAGAAGAGACCCGTTGGCTCTGAGGATACAAGGTGTAAAGGGAAGAAGTTAGGAAATGGGAAATACAGTGTGAAATTGAAAGCCGGTGGGCTATCATCCACCTTGTGGGGACGAGGTTTTGATTACCACGATCAACATTCCCACAGGTCCACTTCGGCAAGTGGAGGAAGTGGACTTATGAGCCCCGTGCACATCTCATCTCTCTGGACGCCTTGTTTTGGAGCCTGAATTGGCTGTCATTTACCGAGCCCGATCTGACTACCTTACTGCGTGACGTCAACGCTAGGTCCACGACATTAACTGAACAGCACGTTGCTCCCTAAGTTTGCCTCTTCATTTCTACAAATATATGCCATAAAAGCAGCAGGTGAGCCTTTAAGTGGAACTCAGTGCACACTAACGCCCGTCGTGTTTTAACCCGCGTTTAAAAAAAAAATGAGTCTTGAAGGACAATGCAGTACAGTACTTAACAAATTCTAATAAAATTAATTTATATTATTGGAATTACATAATTTTACCGCCACACCACCCCGTTAAGTACTGTACTGCGGTGTCCCTCAAGACTCATTTTTTTTTAAATCGGGTTAAAACACGACGACCCTCTCCAACGGAACAGGGTGTTTAAAACTCCGGGCGTAAACCTTTTCTCTGCACACAAGGAGCAGTATGATCGGCACTGCTTTCATTGCCCCACGTGTATGGTGATAGAGAGAGCCATTTACAGCTGAGTGGAATGAGGGTTTTCCGGGCTGAACCCGCGATCCCGAAAGAAAAAAAAAGGATGTAAATACTAAGCCACTCTGCCGCCGCGTCCCATAAACCCATCCAGAACACTTAATAGGTAATTTCCAGGATTCCTTTGATTTCACAACTTGTCACTTTGTCTTTCAGATCATTTGGAAATCAAGACATACCATATACATGTCTCACCTCCAGGCGAGCTATCTCCAGGTCAAAGCTGAGGCTGGTATTAATTGGGTGTCTCTGTGATGAGATCTTTGTGTAACGCCAAGATGTGGGCTGGTAGGTGTTATAGTGTGTGTGTGTGTGTGTGTGTAATAATAATAATAATAATAATAATAAGAATAATAATAATTAACGGTTTATTGAAAAATATTTGCAGCCCGAAGGCTGAAAATATAAATTGGACAAAAATTATTTATTACATACAAAGACATGGGGTGGGTGGGTCGTTTAACAATAGCTTTCATTACTTAAAGGAGAAGGAACATGAATTGAACATACAAATTATTATAGTTTGCAGTTGAAGGCCTGGGCTAGTTTCTTGCCATTCTGTGTGAGGTCACGTAGGTCAATAACTCGTCTGTAGATGATGACATGAAGGACCTCACGTGGTCATGGAGACACCGGGTGGTGTGGTGTTCACATGGTGCAGTAACTCGTCCTCGGGTGTTGACATGGAGGACCTCACTGGGTCATGGAAACACCGATTTGGTGTGGGGTGGTGTCACAGTACCCCACTCCCTGCTCGGTGTAAAGCAAGCCCACTGTTGTCCCAAGGTGGACTGATTATCACCGCCTGGTCGGAAGATGGTTGTCGGTTCCCAGAGGTGCCTATCTCACTGGAGAATCACTGCTCTCGCTGGTACTTTCTAGTGCTGAATTCACTGGCCTAAACACTGTTCAACACGGATCCCACTTCTTTCCGAAGCGAAATTGTCACTTTTGACGGAATTATGTTGATATCCCGGTGGTGAGGATGGGTTGAGGAGAGGGACTTGGGGAATGGGCCAACATTGGCCAAGGGGGGCATCTGCGCAGCAGGAGCAGCACCTGATAGGTCTTGACCCTTCGGTGGTCAAGGATGTAGTGTGTGTGTGTTAAATATATCTGAGTTTTTTTTCTGTGTGTATCTCCCCATTTACCCTCAGGGAGCTCAACCATACAGTTTAAACCTTATCTCTAAAGGTCGGGTGCGGGGGCCGAGGGGATTCAACTCTCGCCTCCTGTCCTAGTGGTCGCTGGGCATCCCCGGTTCAGCTAATAGCAATGGGTACTTTGCTGTTAGGCATGTCAGGGCAGTCGTGTACATTTATTCCTTGTGAACGATAAAAGGTTTAGTCTATAGTGTGCTGCACCCTCACTGGTGCTAGGCCTTCAGGACTCACTTTCACTTTTCACAATAAAACTAAAGACACATCATCATTTTGATAAACTGTATATACCTGAAACAAATCAATAATGGTTAAAAACTGTGAATTGGTGTACAGGAGCTAAAAAAGTATCTGTGCATTACTCTGTGTGAAACAATATGAGACCATAGACGATAGGTGTTGGGCTATGCGTGTTGTTCCACCTGCACCCTGGTGTTGCTAAGTATGCACGGTGAACGGAAAAAAAGTCACAGGAAAAAAGTCACATGACTTGTACACATTGACAGCACATTACATATATGATGGCATTGCATGTAGGTTAGTTTAAGTTAGGTTCGGTTAGGTTAGGTTTGGTTGGGTTAGGTTAGGTTTTTCCGTGCCCTTTTTCCTGTGACTTTTTTCTTGTGACTTTTTTCCTTTATTCGTATGCACAAGGGTGCCGTATGTTGATTTATAGCGACACTTTCTGTCGTAATCGTAGTAAATATGTTTGTAATGCCATAAATAGCTTTATACAAGCACTCACATACTGATTTAGTTTTGCAAGACCATTATACAATGAACATTGTGTAGTGTAAATATATCATTTTATAGAAACTCCTAAGAATCTAGCTTGACTGTTTTTTCTGTAGGTAGTGGCTTGTTTTTCTCTTGGTCAACACCCCCGTTAATCAATAGCATCACGTAATAATGATATCTTATCACTCATGGTATCGATAAGTGTATATCAAATAGCGTCCTAAATATAGGTAAGATATAATTATAAGGTGTAATTTATGCATGAATACTGCACTCTTAAAAAAAAAGAAATTTACAATAAATTCTCTGGTTATATTGTTGCCAAACATTTTCTGTATAATTTACAGAGATTCTGTATATATTTTTACATAAAATAGATTATATATATATATATACTTCATTTTTAGTCCATATAACACGCGGACTTTGAACATATAATCAACGACCTCACCAGCCAGGATTCGAACTCTCGACCTACTGGGTGGGACGAGGAAATGCTACCGACCAACCCACAAGGACACTAGACGCAGTCCTAGGCTCTGTTATATTTCACACAAAGCCTGTTCATCGAGCTGGTGGCGCCGTGAACCTCATTGGGAACTGCTCGTGCTGCGTATGTGGTGTCAGTAGCATTTTACCGAATCCAGCTGGTATGAAACACGAGGTACCATATATATACTTCATTTGTAGTCCATATAACATGAGGACTTTGAACATACTGTATAATCAACGATCTCACTGGGGGCCCACTGATGAGTTTGGCCTGGGGCCCACAAGTAGGTAAATCCGGCCCTGGGTAACATATCTCCTTACTGATTTTGAAACATATTTACAGAGAAGACATGTATACTCGATATCCATTGTAAAAATTTACCATTAACCTAGCTAAATTTGCTAAGGCATATCTCCTTAGAATATACTTAAGAGGGAAAACACTGACCCTCTAAGCTGCCTTCCGTTTCAATGAGTGATGCGCCTCTTTGAAATAATGTAAACAAACACGGACATACGACGAACGTGAACCGCAAACAACCGCCAACCGCATAATCTGTTATTACATATAGAAATAAATAGCATAAACATGCAATTTTAAATATTCTATGCATCATGAAGTGTATATGGTATGATAAAATGTCAATTTATATTGATAATTAAACAAATTGAAAAAGGGAAAGAGAGTGTCTGAAATAGTTTACAGAACAAAAAAAGTAATTCAAATTACTACGTTTTCCTGGTCGGAAATACAGAATGAAACATGTAAAAAATACTGAATTTTCTAACAGTGATGGTATATAGGAAATGAAAACATGATTTGATTGGCTGTTTTATTAGGACAGTATTTGGTGTAAGCATCACCTGGGAGGCATGGATGACACCAGCTCCGGTGTTAGGTCTCGTCCCTCACGGCCTCGTAGATGCTCCCATGCCTCTAAGGCAGTAGTGACTTCATCGGCGCGGGTCAGGTGACGTCCCGTAATCGACATGTAGCGCCAGTCTCCAGGTGCGGAAATATTGTATTTTACATTGTGGAGGGCGACAATAGCCATAGTGTTTCCTGTGACGTTTCCATGCTGAATGGCATAACTAACACGCTATTGCATCACGTTGCCTCTGAAATGCTTCAAATCCAGTGTTGTGGTGTTTTGTAGAACAGGCTCACCAACACAAAACTTTGTCTCAAGATTCGATTAATACTTGGCAACATAGCGAAAAGGTGATTCTTATGCACTGATTCATGACCCCATGTGTGCTATATTAATACGTAACCCATATACTCGTATAAAAAACGATGACAACTGTCTCCTTAAACTATGTGATAATTACTTACCATATATTTTATTCCTATATGGCAACTCACCCCCCTGTGTTGGATAACCGAATTGCGTTGGGGAGGGGGGGGGGGATGAAGACACGTGTACCAGCCAACCCGAGGGGGGGTGGGGGGATGAAGACACGTGTACCAGCCCACCCGAGGGGGGGAGGTATGAAGACACGTGTACCAGCCCACCCGAGACATCACCAGTTGTACGTATAGTTTCGGAAGTCATCGGGCCCACCTTGTCAAATGTATAATTTTTTTCATTATAGTTAAACAATAAAATACACAGACAAATAAAGTAGTATGAAAACCAAGAGAAACAGCCAATTTCTGAAAACATATCTGAAGAAACTAGGTTAAAGCCTTTCCTGCCCGGAGAGGATCCAAGACCGTGTGAGTAAATGTCCCTCTTTGTTTACATGATATTTTTCAACTGGGTGAGCCGTCGTCAGGAAATTCTCCGCCAAAATGGATTTCCCCCGACAAAAGTGAATGAACCTCGCCTTAACAAAGTTGATTTTCTCTCTGATGGATGAACTGTTGGCGGGATTCCTGGTCTGGTGGAGACAGTTGGTCTGGGTGGACAAGATTTTTCACACACTCACGTTTAATGCCTACGCTTCTAAGGACTGGGCATTTAATTAAGCCTTAAAGCTCAACTGACTTTTTGGTCAAATAGTGTTAAGTTGTTTTTTTATTGTTATATATTACTACATTTAAGACATTGATGGTTAGGTTAGTAATGATGCTATTCACGTAAAGAAGGTACATACACAGATACAATGTGAAAGAATATATTGTGAGTCCCTCCAGGGAAGTGTTGTGAATGTCACTTTGAGATAACACTTAGAGTTATGTGCCTGGGTTCTCTGTCCAATAGTTGGAAGTGAACTGCCCGCTCTGGGCATGAAAGAGTGAGCCGGTTGTTTGGTAAATCAGTTGACTCATGCTCTACCTTTGAGAGAGATGCAAGCTAAGTTATCTAGAGTCGTGAATAACTTGATGACTCACTATGTGACTCACTTGGTGAATAGCTTGTTGTTATTCATTTGGGTGCATATTTATATAAAGCAAGGGTTCTGTTACAACTGTTTATTTTTTTACTTTATTTTCATCAGTGAGTTCTGATATGATAATCAGTTCTTGTACAAATGCATCGTTTTGTAGATAATTGGGGGCCTAGGCGCACACTTCTTTGCCTTCCCAGCGGTAGTGCTGTAATGACCACGGTCATACACGTCAGTTAACGTAAATTCAGGTGATTCATATTACGCTCGATAGTCCACAAATCATGTTGCTCTACCTTCTTTATTGAGTCTCCCATCTAAGACATCCGTTTTCTCATCGCTTCAAGACGCCTCAGTCCTCCGTTATCCTATTTTCTCTGAGTTACTGAAACCAACCTCTTTATAAAATGAATTTGAATATGAGAGAGAACACCATTGTTTTGAGTCAACTTAGATATGTTTGATTACAAGATCCTTTGTGAGTGATGTTGAAAGCTTTAACTGTCTTTATTGTTAGTAACATTGGTTAAGTAAGTGAGTGTTGAGTCTGCCAGTACAAACGACACCCGGGGTATTGTCCCTAGGAATAACCATGAGTTTCCAATTGCCACTGAAGTTATATTGTTTGTTGCCCAACCATCAGAACATATATCTATATATGTTTGCTTAGCCAATATGAAACAATATATGCATATCGGGAACAAGAGAAACTTATATTTATTGTTAAACAAATATAAAGGCAGTAATAAGTTAACGAACATTTGAATAAATGTAGCCTTTCGTCCAAATCCTGTGACGTTAGAATTTCATACATTGTTAATATAAAGTTAATCGTTTGTTACTGGGGTTGTAGTCTTATCATTATGACATATTTAGTATGGGTGAGTCAGGTGACACAATGAAAGTTATCGTTAGCAGTTTGAACATATACTTGAAAAATTTCAGTTTGATACTGTCCTTAATCAATAAATTCCCTAATCATTATAAAGTGGAAGATTGAGGTAAGCCATGGCTATTGATTAATAGTTCTTTTTTTTTAATTATTAGAGGATTTAAATGAACATAATCACTTTTGATTCATAAATTATATGAAATGTAATGGAAAACTACCCTTTGTTAATGTCATATATTTGCCATTGAACTTTCATATGAAGAGTACTGCATCTGCTATCATGGTCTGTGTGGTGGTGATACTAAGTTGGTATTGTCAAGGCGAGGGGGTGTGTGTGTTGGGTTGAGGGAAGGAGAGAAGGGGGGAGGGCAGACCACACGCTATAAGGTATTGTTACTTCTAAATATACATCACCTTAATGCACCTTAATATCAGTGAAGACTAGAATATTCTTTCAATACACTTAGTAAGAGTAAAGACGATAATCATTCATATCATCATAAAGACAGATACAAACCCCTTGCTTAAAACATGAATTCAACCCTTTTATCCTATTGTAACTGTAATATTTTCATGTGGCTAGTGCTAGACGATTACACTCAGCTGACGAAACCCCTATTGTTAAAGCGTTATTCTGCATTGTAATTTCTCACAACTGATATACACTTTCCCTCCTCACCACCTAAATACTCCGTCTCATCCCTACAAAAAAAAAAAACCCTACTCGACGCACCCCTCCACTCTGGTATACTCATTAATGAATGATTCAGTTTCACAGTTCAGAGTTCGGGGTTCTCACCTCAGGGAGAGAGAGGATTGACAATGCCAAGTGGTAAATGCAGGAGTGGATCCAACTGTATATCCATTATTTATTAGGTCATTAAAGTCCCTATGTCATAAAAGGACACATATTGAGACTGCAGCCCCTCTCATCACAAGCTGGGAATACCAGCGTAAAGTGTGGTGACACATTCTAAGCATAATTTGTGTTTTGTCCCACATATTATATCTTTGCTTAATACATAGTGTGTTGTAAATGCGTAAGTAACAAAAGCTTCAACCCCTCATACACCGTCCTCCATCATCCCCAAGCTACCCTCTCCCTTTCACTCATAAATGCTTCGGATTCATGGGTGGATACTCTCGGGGGTTCACACCTCAAGGAGACGGTGGAATGACAACGCTGTGTACCAATCGGAAAAACTCCCAACTGTACATATTGTCATCTTTGAGGGCTGATTTCCTCACATTAGCATCGATTAAATTAGGTTAGGTTAGGTTAGGTGAGGTGAGACGGGAAATGATAGTGTACTAGAACGTCCCTATTTACCGAACAAATTAAATATTCGGAAAAATATATCCTATTTTGTGTGATATAATATATAAATCCCTCACATTTATGAGCAGAGAGTATCCACTATCCATTTAATTGCTTTTTATAAGTCAATAAGAGTCAGACAGTCAGTGAATGAGACATGTTCAAAGCCCCAATTAACTCTGAAATTCATGAAATTAAAATTACGTCACTCTTGCCTCCCGCTGATCCAGTCATTGTCTCTATGTTTTTGTCTCCAAAAGCTTTTGATTTCTATTTTTTCACTCATCAAAGGCCCAGAACATTTTATAGCTGTTTGGAATTTTATAGAAAAGGACTATTAGTTTTATGTTGTGAGAGAGAGTGAAAAATGGAAAAAGTAAAAAGAGCACGGCAGAGATATTTAAAGAAAAATGCACACATACTTACTTGCTTATGGTAGTCCATTGTGTCTAATGTGTCTTCCTCTTCTGGTTTATTGGTGAGTCCTACGATGGTTGTGGAGTCCAATCCTTGACGCATACTGCTTGTTTACAAACAGGGCATGTATAGTCTGGGTTTTGGGGCGGAGGCACAGCCACACTCGCATACATCCTTTGGCGTTGTTAACAAAGTAGACGTGTTCTTAAGCTTTTAAAGTGCTGAGGACTGAGAGTGAATACATGAGCACTGTCTGCATGCGTTCTTTCGTACGTGTGACCCAAACTAGAAAAGAACACATCAGTATGAACCTTTTTTTTTTTTTTTTGGAGGGTATCTTCTTCTTTTTTTCATACTAACTTGTGTTTTTTTTTATGCTCAGGATCACTGAAATTATTTTTGTTTGTGTAATTAGATTTTCGTAAACATGTAAAGTTTTGTATAAATAACATGACATTTTATCTGTAAACTTTATTTTAATTGATATTCATCCCAGGACTCCTAACTTAATCCATCCATTACAAAAAAAAAGTATTATAACATTTACGCTGATTACAAACGGGTTTAATATTCATGGCATGAGCTGATGACTCTCAAACACGTGTATGGAGTGATGCTAGATATTGACACGTTACTACAGAAGGGTACAGATGCGTGGGTGATTCTAGAACAACCGGTGACGTTACAACATCTTACAGTAATGCAGCGTTTAATATCACATGATAAAACATCTGCAATATCAGTACTAACACATACGATCCATGAATTGGTCTATATCATGTTAGCATTTTCATATGAATAGTAGTTATATTATGTTATCATTGCCATATAAACAATGGTTATATCATGGTATCTTTGTTATATAAATGAATTACACTGTCATGGAAGTATGATAGTTATACATAATCCTTATTGCTTTGTACGTTATCAGCAGGGGGGCAGAGTATATACATGTGTGTGTGTGTGTGTGTACGTCTATGTATGAATATATGCTCATATATTTCCCCGCACTCACTAACCTCTCCCTCTCTCTCTCTGGCTCTGCTTTCTTCTCTCTGTATAAATATGCATATGTCCTCCCATTTCCCTTTATATGTATGCATTATACATATATGCATGCTAGGCAACACACTTCATCCCTTGACTGTGTTTTATACCGTGATTCAGGACGGTAACCATCCCGGGGCAAAAGTTATAAGGCACAGGGGACGCTTTGGTCGACTATTACACTTTTAACCTTCCATACTTGACCTCCAGTGAGCCTTGAGAGTAAGGCTGGCGGATGGCGTGAGGGTGTGGGTATCTAGTTGTGTGTGGGTTAACAGTATATAATTTTACCTCTAAGAATTAAATAAAACATGTATATGAGTAAAATATATATTACCATAGTAAAATACGAGTAAACAAATGTATGCTAATAAAAAACTGACTAAAGTTTGATTTACATATTAATGAAAGTGTTGGCCGTTAATTATACTTTGTTATTAAAACTTTCACAATTATAGATAATGTGTTATAATCATAAATTCAATTTCCATAAAGAGTAATTTTTTGTCTCTCTCTCTCTCTCTCTCTCTCTCTCTCTCTCTCTCTCTCTCTCTCTCTCTCTCTCTCTCTCTCTCTCTCTCTCTCTTTGTTATTGTTTTGTGTCTGTGTATCTTATTGCTTCTAAACTTTATCGACAGTATTATAATATTGGAATAAGTTAATTTTACCGCCACACCACCCAGTTAAGTATTGTACTGCGGTGTCCCTCAGGACTCATTTAGTTTAAAACTCAGGTTAAAACACGACGACCCTCTTCAAGATAAGATATTGTTTAATAATACGGGCGTATATGTCTACCTGTTTATTAGCCTAATTCTGAAAAAAAATGGAGCAGAATTTTAGTTGTAGATTTTGAAATATAGATATGGTATGTCTTTGAATGCCTAAACCTATCACCGTAGCAGCAAACACTATAGGTGGTATCACGATACATAACTAAGTATGACACTGAATTGAATTGAATTGAATTTAAACAGTTTATTTAGCCAGAAAACACAGATACAGAGTGGATAATAATAACACTATTAACATGGCTGAGCCAGTTGAGAACCTGAGCTCTCTTTTAGGCATAGTCACATTATGTTCTTTTTTCCCACAAAGAAGGATCATGACTTCTCTTTCTAGCATGCCTTCGTCCTTCACCAACTCACTCTCTGACGAACTCATTGTCACTTAAAATATTCCTATACTTTCAACACTTCTCCACACATCCTCATGAGTAGATTATGCTAAGATTATCCAAGTAGCTCATGCAATTAATCACAAATAATTTTCAATCCAAATTAGCATTTTATACACCACAAATTTTTGTTGTGTAGTGATAAACGTAGCATTAACAGTAGTATTCGTAGTATAGTAGTAAACTACAGTAGTAGTTGTAGTAGTAGAAGAAGTAGTATGCAATAGTTGTAGCAAAAGTATAATATTGATAACACTGGTCAACATAAAAAAAAAATTCTCATGGTTCTGGATCAAAACAGTCTGATTCTAGTGTAATTGTATGTGCTGAACTCAATTATGACATTCGTATAGCTGTATCAGGCTCAGTTTTCCAGAACCAGCCTATCTATATATTTAGTGTACCATGCTATTCATACAGTAATTTATATGCTCATTGGCTCCACTTATGCAATTATTTTGTCCTGATTTGTGCTTTTTTGTTTGTTTCAGTTTGCTGATTCATGATATTGCATATCTACACCTGCATGATTTGTAATTACTCTGAAATTAACAAAACATGGAACGTCGCAAGTGTGTGAACGGTGCTGACAGTTTTTGCTACATATGTGGTGCCTTCACTCCTGGTAGCCTCAAGAAACCAATCACAAAAGCTGTCCGACTGAACAACAAAAGTTACTTCAAATGTCATTTGGGTGACCAAGACAAGAAATGGGCACCTCATGTAGCCTGTAAGTCTTGTGTTAACCACCTGAGCGAGTGGATGTGTGGTAAACGAAGTTCAGGAATGCCGTTTACTGTACCAATGATATGGCGTGAACCTAAAGACCACAGTAGTGACTGCTACTTCTGTCTCACAAATATTAAGGGAATAAAAATCAAGACACGAGGCAAGGTACAGTACCCCAATATTGCTTCTGCAGTCCGACCAGTACCGCACAGTGCTGAACTTCCAGTCCCAAATCCACCGACTGAACAAGAATTGAGTGATTCCGATTCTACCTCTACCTCAATGGAAAACGACTACCAGGATGACTCTGAAAATACCAGGCCTAAACTATTTACTCAAGAAGCGCTTCATGATCTCATCAGGGACCTAAACTTGTCAAAAGAAAAGGCTGAAGTTTTGGGATCCAGACTAAAGCAGCGTAACCTGCTAGAAGATGGAGTGCATATCACTACAGCGCGTTACCGACATAGATAGCTGTCTGCATTTTTCAAGATGGCAAACAACCTTTGTTATTGCGAGGACGCAGTTTCTCTCATGCAACAACTCTGCAAGACTGAAACATACAAGACAGAGGATTTGAGGCTGTTTATAGACTCAGGAAAAGACTCTCTGAAAGCTGTTCTTTTACACAATGGCAATCGGCTTCCATCTGTCCCAATAGCACACGCAACAAAAATGACTGAGAGCTATAAAACAATGAAAATTCTGTTGGCCGCTATAGAGTATGAGAAACACCAGTGGAAGATATGTGGCGATCTCAAAGTCATCAGTTTACTACTGGGCCTTCAGAGTGGCTACACAAAGAACATGTGCTTTTTGTGCTTGTGGAACAGCAGAGCTGATGCAGAGCACTATGTGAGAAAGGATTGGCCGACAAGACCAAGAGATGCGCCTGGAAGGTTTAACTGTGCTCACAATCCGCTTGTCGATCCAGAAAAGATATTTTTGCCTCCACTGCATCTAAAGCTCGGTTTGGCTAAAAATTTCATCAAAGCTATGGATCAATTCGGTGCTGGGACTCTATACTTATCTCAGAAACTAGGTGGTGTGGTTTCCGAAGCCAAGTTGAAAGCAGGTGTCTTGAATGGACCACAAATTCGTATACTAGTTAATGATAGCGAATTCACCAAAACATTGAACCCACTGGAGAAAAAAGCATGGGAATCATTTGTCAATGTGTCAAAGAATTTTCTTGGAAACTATCGTGCTGACAACTACAATGAAATCGTAACAACCATGCTTCAGAATTATCATGCATTGGGAGCAAGGATGTCCTTGAAATTGCATTTTTTCCACTCTCATATTGAATTTTTCCCAGGTAACCTTGGAGACGTTAGTGATGAACACGGCGAAAGATTTCATCAAGATATCGCCATAATGGAGAGCAGATATCATGGACAATTCAGTCCTAACATGATGGGCGACTATCGCTGGACACTGCAACGAGAAGAGAGCAAGCTGTACAAGAGAAAGAGTAAAGTTCAGAAGCACTTTTAGAACTTCATATTTTGTCATTATAAAGGATTTGAACTTATATTTTTTGGTACAATTTTTTATGAGCTTATCTGTGATAGGTTTAAAATTGTATCTTGCATGACTCGATAATGTTACTATATTTACTATTTTTTTTTATTCTGTAAGAAAGTAGGTCTGATGGTAGAATGAATCATCCAATAACTATTCATTAATATGAAATTAGTCATGAAAGCATAGTCACATGAGATAATCTCATCTTTTGCACGACACGTGATGGAATATTAAATATTTGTACCTATTGATTTTTTTATAAAACCTGGTCTGATAGAACAAAACAAATATCAGATTCGAATTCAGCAATATGAAATTAGTTGTGTGAGCATGATCTTATATCAAAACCATTTTGGCTGTTGACCAGTGTAATACAGTAGCTTCAAGAAGTCTGATTGAGTTCAAGAGAGAGAGAGAGAGAGTATCCAGTAGATGGTCTATTTACTCAACAAATCTTGCCAAGTTCTGGGAGGAAACTATATGGGAAATCAATGGAGACGTCCAGCAGATAAATAGCCTTTTCTGCGTCCCTAATGTATAGATATGTGGGTACCAAGATATGTGAACACGCCTGACGGCAGGACTCTGTTACCATTCATTATACCATTTATTCACATGTCTGTATTACCATATTATCATAGCATGTCTGATATCTATGCTTATGTCTAATGCCTATGTTCACTCACTATGTCCCGATATACTATGTCTGTACCGCGCTAGTCGAGTAATTAGAAGACCTCATTTATTGTCCTAGTGATGTCTAGCAACTCTCCTTGCCCAGCTAGACAACTTGCCTCAGATCAGCCTCGGCCTACACACGGCCCGGGGTCCCTAGTTCCCGCTTCTGTATCGGTCGGCTATCACGCCAAGTCTTGTACCACTTATTGAATATATCTACTGCTCGTGCTCTGGAGTTTGAAGAACCTTGTCTAGGATTTCATCCCACCACATGGCGCAGTTGAGTAGCTCCAACACGACAGTTCACAAGTTGCAAAAGCCGGCCTAGTCTGTACCCCGGCCTCCTCTGTTTCCCGCCCAGAAGATATACTCCACGGTGCCCCTGGATTTAAAGTGCTTTGTGACCTTGTGAAGTGCCCTAAGTGAAGTGCAGTGCCTTTTATGTCTGTTTGCTATGTCTCTGCGGCCCTACAGGTAGCAGAAACGCCTTCAGCCCAGTCTCCAAGACAGCACCTCCGGCATACACCCCCCGTCCACGTAGGCCTACAAGCCACTGACTGACTCCCCCTGACTGAGTCACCACCAGCCCCGCCCGGGCGCGCGGAGTACACCGCTGCCAGCCGCCTTCTCTCACTCCACAAATATTAGTCAATACTCTTTTACTTGCCCGCCAGTTCCTGCACTTAAGCAAGTACATTGACGAAAACATAGCACTTCACCTTATTCTCCTTGTCTTTCCCATCGCAACCATACCAAACACGAGATGTCTGACCACGACGATTTGCTGGGAAATTTAGATGAGGATTATGAGGAAGACGAAGCCTCACAGACCCTCCCACCCCCCCTCACGCCTCACACGCCGAGCGCGCCAAATTCAAAGGATGGGAGCCAGGATATACGTCAGTTAATTCACTTCCTACAAGTTTCCCAAGAGAAGGAAGCCCAAAGACGTCAATTAGAGGAGGAAAAACGACGTCAAGAGGAATTGTCAAGACGTCAAGAGGAATTGTCAAGACGTCAAGAGGAATTGTCAAGACAGTCAGAGGAATCAGCTTACCGTCTTCAACTTCAACAACAACACCAAGCTGATACCCACAAATTCCTGGGACTATTGGAATTGCTGACAACGAGGACGACTTCACCAGCTGCCACAACCAATTCGCCAGCTTCAGCCTCTTCATCTATCCTTCAGACAACGCCTCCTCACACGTCACCTAGCCCCCTTGGGTATACCTCAGTGCCTTCTCAACCACCTGCTCCAGTCTCAACTCTCGTCGACCTCTCCGTGCCTCCTCCACCGCTTGCCGTCCCGAGCACACCCCTGCACAGCAAGTCTTCAGTTACCAGCCCCCCACCCCTTCAATCTGATGCAACATATCAAGTATACCGTCAATGGCGACGTCGTTTCGAAGACTTTGCTGTCATGTCTGACCTCAACCGAATGCCCCCTCATAAACAACTCATCCAATTAAGATCGTGCATTTCCCTCGAAGTCCAACGCCTCCTAGAGCACACGCTAGCCATTCCCCCTGATTCCTCCATGTCAGTGAAAGAGGTCTTAGACGCCTTGCAGAGTCATTTCCGTGGCCTCCGCAATGAAGCTTTGCGTCGCAGGGAACTGCTATCCTGCAAACAAGCTTCTGGGGAATCATTCTCAGACTTCTATGCACGACTTAAGGACCTAGCAGCCGAGGTGGACCTATGTACAGGCGATCCTGTAACCTGTGCTGAGATCCAGCTCAAGATGATCTTGCTGATGGGTGTACGTGACGAGGACCTGCTTCAGAAACTCCTCACCCTTGACGCCGCCTCTCCCCTCACCGACTTCGTCACCTGTTGCAGGTCGTATGAGGCCACAAGAGAGGCTGCCTCAGCTATACACTCATCGCCATCTCAAGTTCACGCCGTCTCCACCTACAAGAGGAATCAACGCCAGATGCAGACGGCGTCCTCTCCACAGCCCCCGTCACAGTCACCAGTTTTTTCTCCCGAATCCTGCAGAAGCTGTCAGCGCCAGCACGGTCCAGGAAAGTGCCCTGCGGCTGATAGTACATGTCGAAACTGCGGGTTTCAAGGCCATTGGCCCCGCACACCTCGATGTCCCGCCAACAAGGCCTCATGCAACGCTTGCAACAAGCAAGGACACTTCGCCAAGTGTTGCGGGTCCACCAAGAAGCCTCCATCTCCAGGTCAAACCGTCTCTTCACCGTCTCCCAAGAACAACAAAGGATGCCGACGCGTGGATGATGCCTCGAGTGACAGGTCCTCCAAGCCCGTCAATGTCCGCCTGTCCTACGGTACCAACTCTTCCAACCTCCTGATGATACCTGACACGGGCGCGGACATCACGGTGATTGGACCAACACACCTGGACGCCCTCAACATTCCCAGGAGTAGCCTGTCACCCACAGCCATGAACGACGTGCTCACAGCGGACGGGTCCCCGATGTCTCCAGCTTTGGGTTGCTTCAAGGCAACATTACAGCTCGGTCCCAAGTCTTGCCTTGCCACAGTCCACGTCCACGAGGGCATCCAAACCCCTCTCTTGTCATGTGGTCATTGTCAGGACTTGGCCATCGTCTCATCCGAGTTCCCAAAGCCCATCCTCGCCGTGACACACCTCAACAGGTGTGCAGAGATACCTGTTTCAGCCATGACCACACCTGCTGCCGCCCGGGAGTTCTTTCTTCGCCAGTTCAGCGACGTCCTTGTCTCCAAGTCCGACCTCCAGAAGACGCCGCTCAAGAAGATGACAGGCCCCCCGATGAGAATCCACCTCAAGCCTGGCGCGACGCCTTTCGCCACGCACACACCCAGGCCTATCCCCTTTGCCCTACGGGACAAGGTGAAGGTGGAGCTCGATTCTCTGGTGCAGCAGGGGATCATCAGACACGCCGGCGAGGAGCCCTCCGAGTGGTGCCACCCTATGGTCTTGGCACCCAAGCCTGTAGGTGTTCGCATCACAGTGGACCTCACCCATCTCAACTCGCAGGTCTCCCGTCCCGCCCATCCATCGCCTACGCCCATCCAAGCAGTCCGCAGCGTCACCCCGTCTGCAAAGTTCTTTACCACGGCGGATGCACTACATGGGTACTGGCAAGTCGACCTGGCGGAAGAAGACCGCCACCTCACTACATTCATCACGCCCCACGGCCGCTTCCAACACTGCCGCGGACCCATGGGCTTCGCAGCAACGGGGGATGCGTACTGCCTCCGTGGGGATATGGCTCTGCAGGGTGTCACCAACTGCGTGAAGGTCGTAGATGACATCCTGCTCTTCGACGATGATCTCCCGGCCCACTTGAACCGAGTTCATCTGATGCTCACAAGATGCCGTGCCCATGGTATCACCCTGAACAAAGATAAATTTGTGGTCGCCGCCTCCCAAGTTAACTACTGCGGCTACAACATCTCGCCAGAGGGGATCTCAGCTGATGAGGAGAAGGTCAAGGCCATCAAGGACTTCCCTACTCCAGCGAACCTGACCGACCTCCGCTCGTTTATGGGCCTGGTAAATCAGCTGGCAGACTTCTCCCCTAAACTCGCCACATCAGCCCAACCTCTACGCCCCCTCATGAGCCCCAAGCGCTCCTTCCTCTGGACTCCTGACCACGACCTAGCGTTCAGGAATGTTAAGAAGGCGTTGCTGTCACCACCAGCCTTGGCACCCTTCGACCCGTCCTTACCAGTGGTCCTCCAGACCGACGCCTCCCGTCTATACGGCCTCGGATATGCCCTCCTTCAAGATCACGGCCAGGGTAGACTGCGCTTAGTTCAGTGTGGCTCCAGGTTTCTGACGGACACGGAGACCAGATACGCCACCATCGAACTAGAGATGCTGGCAGTCGCCTGGGCTATGGCCAAGTGCCGCCTTTACTTGTTCGGCCTTGGGCACTTCACCCTCATGACGGACCATCGCCCGCTCATACCCATCCTCAATCACCACACGTTGGACGCCATCGAAAATCCTCGCCTCCAACGTCTCAAAGAGAAGACCGCCCCTTACGTCTTTACAGCCGTGTGGCGCGCCGGGAAACTTCTGTGCATACCAGACGCCCTCTCCCGAGCCCCTGTTAGTCGCCCCACACCTGAAGATGAAGTCGACTGTACCACGGCCGCGGCTCACGTTCGGTCTTTAGTGACACACACAGCCACTTCTCTTGCTGACAAGATGACGATGACGCCCCCCATCGAAGACGATAGGACTCTCCAGGAGCTCCGCATCGCCGCCGCTCAAGACCCGGCATACGTCCAACTCCTCGATTACGTCTCCACTGGATTCCCCACCAACCGCTACAACATTCACGCCTCCGCCCTCCCCTTCTGGAAGCTAAGGGATAGCCTCTATGCGGACGGAGAGCTGGTGTTGTACGGCCCCAGGATCGTCGTCCCCGCTGCCCTCCGCCGGCGCACCTTATCCCGCCTCCACGACAGCCACCGCGGCGTTGAAGCCACCAGGCGCAGAGCCCGTCAGACCGTCTTCTGGCCTGGTATTGACGCCGATATTAGGAGCACGGTTGAGGCCTGTGAGCCTTGCCAGCAACTCCAGCCCAGCCAGCAACAAGAGCCGTACCTGTGCAATGACCTCCCAAAGCGGCCCTTTGAATCCGTGTCCGCCGACTTCTTTAATGTGGCCGGAAAGTCTTTCCTGGTGGTCGCCGACAGGCTCTCTGGATGGCCCGTGGTAGTTCCCTGTGGTCGGGACACCACCTCTTCCAGGGTCATCCGGATGTTTTGTTGCTTCTTCCGGGAAGTCGGAGTGCCTCTCCGCCTCCGAACCGACGGTGGGCCCCCGTTCAATAGCCACGAGTTCAAGAGCTTCGCCGAACGCTGGGGCGTCCACCACATCGTCACCTCCCCTCATTACCCGCAGGCGAATGGCCACGCTGAGGCAGCGGTAAAGTCCGTAAAATACCTCATCCTCAAGACAGCACCAACGGGGAACCTGGACTGCGAGGAGTTCGACAGGGGCCTACTAGAACTCCGTAACACCCCTACCCCTGCCGGACGCTCTCCTGCCCAGGTGTTGTATGGCCGCCCCCTTCGTACTTGTGTGCCTGCCCACCCCCAGTCCTTCTTAGATGAATGGCAGATCAAGGCGGACGAGTGTGACCGCCGTGAGGCTGCCCGGATGGCCCAAGTGACAAGCCACTATGACGCCCACGCCCGCCCCCTTCCCAGGTTGACCGTCGGCCAGCAAGTACGAATCCAGGACCCGACGTCACACCGCTGGGACAAGGTCGGGGTCGTCATGGGCCGTGGCGAGTCTCGTTCGTACCAAGTCCGCCTCCCCAGTGGTCGTGTGTGGTGGCGAAACAGACGCCATCTCCGCCCAGTGCCATCCTCTAGTGACGAACCTTCCTCCCCGTCCCCTGTGTCCCCTTGCCCAGACCAGGAACGAAGGTCGTCAGTTGATCCCCCCATCGTCCCTCGCCGCTCCCCCCGACTCATGAAAAAGAGTCCATAGCCGCTCGAGATTGCACTACGAGCGTAAAGGGGGAGGGAGGTGTATAGATATGTGGGTACCAAGATATGTGAACACGCCTGACGGCAGGACTCTGTTACCATTCATTATACCATTTATTCACATGTCTGTATTACCATATTATCATAGCATGTCTGATATCTATGCTTATGTCTAATGCCTATGTTCACTCACTATGTCCCGATATACTATGTCTGTACCGCGCTAGTCGAGTAATTAGAAGACCTCATTTATTGTCCTAGTGATGTCTAGCAACTCTCCTTGCCCAGCTAGACAACTTGCCTCAGATCAGCCTCGGCCTACACACGGCCCGGGGTCCCTAGTTCCCGCTTCTGTATCGGTCGGCTATCACGCCAAGTCTTGTACCACTTATTGAATATATCTACTGCTCGTGCTCTGGAGTTTGAAGAACCTTGTCTAGGATTTCATCCCACCACACCTAACACAACCATCACGTCCACACCATGCTCACCACGCCCACATCACGTCCTCACCACATCCACACCATACCCTATTCACACCATGCCCACATCACGTCCACACCACGTCCACGCAACGCCCACACCACGCCCTTACTACATCCACAACACATCCACACCGTGCCAACAAAACGCTTACACCAAGTACACATCATGTCCACGTCACGCTGCCACTCCACACTAACATCCACACAACATCCACTTCACATTCAAACTACCACCACGTCCACACTACGCCAACTCCACTTCCTCATTACCAACATATCCACAGCATTTCCACACCATTTTCAAACCACGCTCATACCACATCCACACCATGTCCACACTAAACCACTCCCACGTTCACACCACCCCTACACAACCACCACGCCCACGCCACCCATACACAACCACCACGCTCACACAGCCACCACACAACCACCACGTCCACACCACGTCAACACTACCACCATGCCCACACTATTACCATCTCTACACCACGTAAATACTAAAACCACGCCCACACTACCACGACGTCAACACTACCACCACGTCAACACTGCCACCACGTCAGCACTACCACCACGTCAACACTACCACGACGTCAACTCTACCATCACGTCAACACTCCCACCATGTCCACACTACTACCACGTCCCATCACTACTACTACTTTGTTGTCACACGGAATCGAGTATAACGATCATCCAGCTATGATACAATGATATGAGTTATTAGGGATGTTACCTTCATTGCTGAATTCTGTGGTGATTTAAGAGGCCGATACGGGACCGGTAAATGTTGCACGTGTGGAGGGCTACATCTAGTGCGGGAGGGGTGGCGACAGCATCTTTCTGGCGTTGGCGCTTGTCTAACTCGGTATGCAGTCGGGCTAACTTGAAAGTATTGACACCTTCTCGTGTGGTGCTCTTCCAAGCGTTACAGTGTGGACTGGTCGTCTCCCAGGTGAGGGAGTCGACTTGGCACTTTTTCTGGTTTGTCTTGAGACTATCCTTATACCTTTTCCGTTGCCCGCCAGTGTTACGTTTAAAATTCGTTAGGTGACTGTGAAGCACCTGCTTTGGCAATCTATTGTCGTCCATGCGCGCAACATGGCCAGTCCAACGTAGTTTTTCATGGAGAATGGGAGCCTCGATGCTGCAACAGTTGGTGTCAGCAAGAATAATGGCATTTGTTCTCTTGTCCTTCCAGCGAACTATGGAGGATGGAACGTACATTAATGTTCATAGGTGAAAGTTTTGAAGTGCCTTGAGGTGCCTCCTGTATGTAACCCATGTCTGAGTGTCATATAGCAGGGTAGGGTGGACCCCTGCTCGATATACGTGCAGCTTTGTAGATAATTTCAGCTCCCTTTAACTGAAGACATGGGTACGGAGTCTGCCAAAACCTTGAGATGCGCATCTGATCCGATGTTGAATCTTTTCATCGATGTCCGCGGTGGTGGACAGGTGGTACCCGAGCTACTGAAAGTGTGTAACATTAATTCGCTTTCAGTGTGAGTGACGAGGGTGAGATCGTCTGCATACTGAAGTTCAGTAATGGAGCTGCCAACACCTTTGATCCTGCCTAGAGTCGTCTAAGTTGAAAAGACCCTTCATCTGTCGGCTAAATTGGCACTTGCACGAACACGGGAGGCAGCCAAGTAAATGGAAAGAGAGTTGGTACCAGTACATACCTTTGGTTTACCCCCGTTTGGGTGGGGAAGAACTCAGACTGGGTGCCATTGTGCAGAACACTGCCGTTCATGCCATCGTGGAGTTGCCTCACAATAGCAATGAATTTTGGTTGGCAGCCAAAACGACTGAGGGCTTCCCTTTTGACCTAGTCGAAGACCTTGGTAAGGTCGATGAAGGCCATGTACATTGTACAGGTCACGACGCTGTTTTCTGCACTTTTCCTGTATCTGGGTGGCAGCGAAGATCATATCAGTTGTGCCACGTGATGGTCTAAGGCCACTGAGATTTTGGGAGGAAATTTTCCGGCTCAGGAAGAAGTCTCTTTCGGAGGACTTGAGTGATAATCTTGTTAGTTACGGACAGTCACGAGATCCTGCAGTAGTTGCTATAATCTGACTGGTCTCTATTCTTCTTACAATATTGACGATGGAGGAGTCTATAAGAGCTTGGGGAATTTCCTCCTTTTCCCATATATTTTCCAATAAAGAATGGAGACAGCTGGTAAGCAGAGGTCCTCCTGCTTCATACACCTCGTCTGGGATTCCATCAGGCCCTGAGGCTTTGATATTTTTCATCTGTTTGTTGGCAGTAACTACCTCATCCAAGGATGAAGGATAGCTGAGGTTGCTCAGTTCTGAGTGCTGAGGGACCTGCTGGGTAGTCAGGATATCCATATTGGTGTTTCAGTTGGGCAGCTAATGGTAGTGCTCTTTCCAGTACTGAAGGATGCCCTTTTCGTCTTTAATTAGGGAGTTACCGTCAAATGAGCAAAGGGGAGCTGTGCCATGAGTGAGTGGGCAATAAAATGTTATAGTGGAATTGAAAAATTTGGGCATCTTGTATTGATATGCAAGTTTTTGCATTTCTCATGTTTTATTTTTCAACTATTCGTTGTTTAGGTTACGATATTTGCACTGGGCCACCGCCTTCTTCTTGTGGAACGTATCAGCTTATTACGTTGATTTCCGAGTCATTTTCATCAAACCAGCCCTGGTGCATTATTTCGATCTGGCCGAGGGTCTCTGCAGGATTTTATCATGACAGTATCGAAAATACCCCTTTTGGAACTGAGATTTGGGTTGTTTCTTGTCAGACTGTTTATCTATCCATGTTCGAGCTACCACTGGATCCTCCTGACGCTTATTGTTAAAACCTCTTCTGGAAGCTTTATTGCTTTTGCCGTTTTGGGGCGACGTGAAGTGAGAGTTTGACACTCATGAGCCGATGATCAGTGTCACAGTAATCTGAGCCACGCATGGCTCAGGTGATGAGGACATCTCGGCTAATTCTTTCTCTGACAATGATGTAGTCAATGTTATGTCAGTGTTTGGATCGTGAGTGTAGCCACAAAACCCTTGAGCTTGTCGGCCTGCCTAAACACGGTAGTGATGAAATTGAGGTTGTGTGCAGCACACTTGCTGTTAAGGAGCAGGCTGTTGGAATTACACTTGCCTACTCCATTTCTCTCTATGATTCCCTGCTATATGTCAGCATCTCTTCCAGCTCTGGCATTTAAGTCACCTAGGAGCACAACCTTATCTTCTCTGGGGATAGAGGCTAGCACTCTGTCAAGGTCAGCATAAAAGGCTTCCTTGCTGCTATTCTCTGCATCCAGTGTTGTCATATGCACTGACGAAGAAGGCATGACGTAAGTGATTCAGTGGGAATCGGAGCGTCATGAGGCGCTTGCTGATCCCAACAGCTATTTCAGTTAACCTGCATAGGATGGATTGGCGAATGGCAAATCCAACTCCATAAATGCGGTTTCTCTCCACAACAGGTTTACGCTTCCAGAAGAAGGTATAATCATACCCCTGTTCTGTGAGTCAACCCTCGTGAGGGAGCCGAGACTCACTAATGGCTGCTATGTCGATGTTATACCTAGACAGCTCTTTTGTCACAAGAGCAGTTTTTTCAGGACGTTCATTTGTGTCAGTATCCAGAAGGGCCCTGACATTCCATGCAGTGACCATAAGAGATTGTATAGTTTGTTTTTTTCTTTGGTCTGTGATTATGATTGTGTTTTAGACAGCATAAGGGTGACCTTACTAGGTGCGGTTGCCCAGTCAGGCTGGTTCTTTAGGCAGGCTAATTTTAGGGCACCTTTTCTAGCCCCCTCCCCATGTGGGTGAGCAGAGTGGCTCCTCGAAGGGGCTGGTAAGTCGCATAGACAGGATCAGATTGCGCTGCTGCCAAGATCCCAGCACATAAACGACCATCTCAACTATGCCACCCCTGTGCAGAGTTGTGACTAGAGACCGTCGGCAGTCATCTCTGCCTGTCCCCGTCGCCACCGTCCGTCGCCATAGGGCTTTTCGCGGTATAGGGATATAGAGCAATGGGGGATTTGATGATGAGAAGTACTGTATGATGAGCTAGATGATGGCTGCGAGTGAGTTTATTTATGTAATGAGGCAGGAGCGGAGGCTGCAACCACACATCTTCGGCTCTCCCTTTTACTGATTCCATGGTGCAAGTAAATGGGAATCGCCTTAGTAGCTTGTCCTTCTTGCATTGCCTTTATTCGCCGTTGAGTCATTGAGTTCCCATTTTGGTTACCTCTTCCGCCTATCCCGCCGTTGGGGTCTTAGCGGAGCTTTGTAAGCATGTCTGTCTGGGGCCCACTGCTGCTTCGAGTTCCCCTGTTGATCTAGCCAGGGCCCACGAGGCATCCAGTTACAGTGTGTTGCCACGAGGAGGCAGAGTAGGAGTCTTGGTGGTGAAGAGGCTGTTTTCTGGCAGGGGAAGACTTATGCAAGTTGCTTCCCTGCTCGCCGTGAGGGCTTGCCTTTCGGTAGCTGAAAGCGAGTGGAAGCAAACAGTGATTGCAGCTTAACACTAACATAATGCTGCCACACTATACTCATTACACCATCCTGCCCGCGCGCGCACACACACACACACACACACACACACACACACACACACACACACACACACACACGTACACGTCAACACTACCATCACGTCAAAACCATGGCAACACTACCACCACGCCAACGCATCCACCACGTCCACACCACGTCAAAACTACTACCACGCCCACACTACCACCACGTCCACCCTACACTATCACCACGTCAACATTACTACCACGCCAACATTACTACCACACCCTCACCTAGTCCACACTACCACCTCCTCCACACTACCACTCCGTCCACACCTAGTCCACACTACCACCTCGTCCACACTACCACTATGTTCACAGTACCACCACGTCTACACCACGTTAACACTACCACCACGTCTACACTACCACCACATCCACACAACCACTACACCGTCACTACCACCACGTCCACATTACCGCCACACTCATACTACAATACAACTATATCCAATCCTACACACCCTCATTACCACAACATCACCACGTTCATACCACATCCCATCCACTTTTATTGAACCATTACTACTACCACACCACAACCACGCTCTCACTACTGGCAAAGGTGTGGGTTCATTATAAGGGTCATTATTTCGTAGGAACGAAAAATTTCTTGTGTATTCCTGACAATTTCTTGAAAAAGAAATCTTCTCGCTTATTGGTCACCGTCTAGATTTCTATTCTGATGAGAATAATATTTCCAACCATCTTGAATATGATTTCCAGGAATAATGCAGAGTCGTGATTCTTTTCTAGAGACGCCTCTCCAACACAACAATATGAAGTACTGTATATTATTATTCCCGTCTTCTTTTTTTCTTTTTTATCTATTACTAGTTGCGGCAAGTAGGATCAGCTGTTTACTCTTCCACATCCCGTTTATAACATGCACTCACCAAGGAGTCTGTAGATACAATATTACACAATAAGTCAGTTAGGCACATGACGCTTTATCCTTGCTTCTGGTCGTTGTGATGACACTTTCATGTCACTTTCTACATTTGTCATGCACCATCCTCACCTACCATCCCCTCCCTGTCTTGAGGTTTATCTTTTCCTTGATACACCCCAGACAATTAAAGTAAGAGAGGAGTAAAAATAATTAAGAATAAAACTCTAATACAAAGGCATCTTGTCATGGCCACAGTTTTATTAATGATACATAATTTAGGCTTTAAGCCGGACGACAAACATCAAGTATAAATAACCACACAGTATTAGGTTCTCTTGATATGAACAATACCAGTAAGCTCGCCGGTAGAAGCTCTTAAGGGTAAATAAAACAAACTTGTGTGCGGAGTTACAAAATAAATCACGGTATGTGTTTGGTTCTAATTGGTTGTATTTTCTTGATAATTAGTATTCATGTTACTACTACTTCTACAAATACTATTACTTTTATATTCATTAATATTCTTCTGAATATTTCACATTCTATCATTATTCATTAATTGAAGTGTAATTAAGTATCATTCTTAACGAAATGAGATTTCAAAATAAATTCTTACAAGTCTTATCAATTCAAGGTGTTTATGAAGCCCTCAACAGTTTTCCCTTTGGGTAGGTAAAACACAGCCTCCATGTCCATACCCTTCACGAAGCCCCACTCCTTAAACTTCTCCCCAGCCTTATCAGAGTTGCTGATAGCAGTATACGGAAAGAGGCCATCCCTATATATCTTGAGAACTAGGTGCAAACCGAAAGAACTTAGGCCTTGACTACGGTACTCTGGCACCATGAAATGGTTGCCTAACATCCCGTTGTTGTATATATGACACCACCCCACAAGTTGGTCTTCAGTGGCGGGATCACTATCTCCCCGCTTACGGAGAGCCGCTGACGGGACGCTCTGGAGCAAAGTCTCAAGGCCAGTCTGGCTTTCAGTCCACCGGTATTTCCAGGACGACATCACCGTTGGAGTGTCCTTAGGCCGAAGAGTGTCCAGGTAGAATCCTTTAGGAATGCTGTACGGAGAGAGAAAAAACATGTAAATTATATCGAAAATAAGAAGCAAGAATACAATAGGTAAATAAGGAAAACTACAAATGTACATTAATAAAAGCTAAATATATGCTAATAAGGACATTAAATAGATTAAACTCTGAGTACGAGGATCTAAATTCTTACACTCACAGGTTTCTGATCTTCTTACTCAAGGGGATAAAGTTCTGTCTGAAAACAATGATCATTTAACTTACTGGTAATGAGGCATTCTTGTGGCCTGATGTATAAGCATACGGGAATCATCGAAAATATGAGCCTCAACGTCTCTATCACTGAGTAATTGGTTCTTCGCCATGCTCACCAGCTGTAGGGAGGTAGATTATATATATATATATATATATGCTGATAACCACCAGGAAAGATGACTATATCTCAAAAATGAATGACCTTTTATGTGACACTACAACATATTCTAAACTCATAAATAATCCTCTCAACACTGTCAACACCCAGTTCAACAAAAAACTTAAGTCCCTATTGAGAGGCAAAGCTACTCTCATTAAACATCTTACTTCAACGTCCCCTCCACTGCCTTACATGTACGGTTTAATCAAGACCCACAAGCCCAATAACCCAGCAAGACCCATCATTAGCTCTGTTGGGTCAATCTCTTATAAACTATCGAAATGGTTAGTTTCCTTACTAAACCCCCTAGTTGGCAACATTTCTAACTCCAATATCAAGAATAATATGGATCTGGTTGATAAACTCAATAACTTGCACATTAATCATGATTTTAAACTGGTTAGCTTTGATGTAACGTCACTTTTTACAAAGGTCCCAGTTGATGATTTACTAGAGTTCCTCATAGATTCCCTGGATAACACTTCACTGCCCGTCTCGAAAGATGACTTCATCGAACTCATCAAACTATGTATTAAGGATTGCAAATTCGAATTCAATGGGGAATATTATGCTCAAAAATTTGGTATGGCAATGGGTAATCCACTCTCACCTGTATTAAGCAACCTATATATGGAATTCTTTGAAAAGAAACTATTAAGTAATATTTTACCACCTTCAGCAGTCTGGTTTAGATATGTTGATGATGTATTATGTCTCTGGCCATGTAATGAGGACCTAAAAGTTTTCCTACCACAACTTAACAACTTAGCCCCCTCGATCAAATTCACTGTGGAATTAGAGCAAGACTGTAAATTGCCATTCCTAGACTGTCTGATACACAGAATGGGTAACACTTTCAAGTTCAGTATTTATAGAAAACCAACCAATGTGTGTTCATACATTCATTATTATTCTGCCCACCACAATAAAGTCAAACAGTCAGTATTTACAACAATGTTTTTACGTGCCTTGAGAATTTGCAGTCCGGAATTCATCGATGAGGAATACAAATATATATATAATATTGGCTCAAACCTTAAATACCCTAGATCTTTCATAGACAAATGCTTAAACATTACTAAGAAAACTTTTTATAGAACTGATCCCAAGCCCACCCATGACCATAAGAATATCTTAATATTACCATTTCACAAAAATTTCTCACACATTCCGGCACAGCTAAAATCTTGGAACGTCAATGTGGCATTTAAAAACTCATGCACTGTTAAACAAATGTTAATCAAGAACTCCCCCAACAACACAATTGGTTGCATTTATAAAGTTCCTTGCAAGGAATGTAATATGTTTTACTTAGGCCAGACAGGTAAAGATCTTGTAACTAGAATTAAACAACACAAATACAGTGTCAGGACAGGCCAGGAATCCAATGCTCTGTTTGTTCATTTGAGGGATAACAAGCATTGCATTGACTGGGATAATGCCTCCTCAATATTACCATGTAATTCAATTGATAGTAGGAACATCATAGAATCTAGTCTTATTAAACATACCGAAGCATTCAACATGAATTTGAGTAACGGCTTGTACAAGCTGGACAACTTTGTAATTAAGAAGATTTGTGATCAGGTGAGAGGGCGGGTCACTGTCCCATCTGACCCAACCACCAACCGTTGTGTGCCATTTAAAGATTAGTAGGGTCATTACCTGACCATTGTGGACCTGGTCTCACCCTCCTCTGTATATATTCATCTTGTTCTGCATTACTCTATCTAGTCTGTACTCACCCCTGAAGATGTGAATTACACGAAAGCGCTTGGGAACTTCGTGTTTTCTTCTTTCCTGGTGGTTATCAGCATATACCTAGATCACGCGCACCTACAGTGATTTACTTGCATATATATATATATATATATATATATATATATATATATATATATAGTATATATATATATATATATATATATATATATATAGTATATATATATATATATATATATATATATATATATATATATATATATATATATATCTTGATAAAATCACACGGGAAAATGGAAGCAACGGAGTTTCCATTTTCCCGTGTGATTTTATCAAGATTTATCTTATCCACGTTTTCATTGTGGATTTTCATAAAATATATATATATATATATATATATATATATATATATATATATATATATATATATATATATATATATATATATATATATATGCGCGTCATTTGCCGTCACAAGATAGCAAAATATAACTAAAGTAGTTTAAGTAATGTTAAGTAAGATTGATCCACATTATCGTTTAGGACCTGTTAGACGTTTCCAAAAAAGAAAAAATACGTAAAAGTTGTCGACAATCGGCAATTATCGACAATTATGAATGACCCGGGCTCGGTAATGATACATAACTCTACCTTATTGGAGATTAACTGGAACTGTTACGAACGAACCTTGCTGGAGATGGTCTTGGGACTGATACTAAAGCACACAGGTTTCCTCCAGTCCAACCCAGGCAACGAGCGAAGCATCCTTGCCACCTCCTCCTCATCCTCCTCTTCCGTGTTCCAGAACACTGACAAACTCTGCACCTTTTTCTGGACGACACAATACAAGAGGTTAATATACGAGCACCACAGTTACCCCACAGACCTGACAAACAAAGTTTTGTGCAACAATTATGCAAATTTAGGTAAACAACCGTAAATGTGAGCTTGACAAGGTGTACCTACAGTACCGTGTAACAGAGTGGTGATCCATTGACATTAATTTCATCAGTTTAGGCATTGAATCTTACAGTTTGGATGTTAGTTAGTGTGAGGAGGACATTGATGTTACTCTGCAGTAGGTCTTACTGTGATGTCCAGTCCTGGTTTACTCTCTTCGTCAAATCTGACTCCACTCCACTGGTGCCTCAGCCAAGCCTCCCATTCATCATTCTTAATTAAAATAAATATTTGTTCAAGCCCCTTTCTTTATTTTAGCCTAATATTATTGGGATAATTTATATGATTATCGATGGTTTACTTAATTGAAGTCGCATTTTCAAGGAGGAACATTTCTTTATTGTTCTTTATTGAGGTATTAGATGATGCTATACGAATGGGCAATGGATACCAGGTATTGGGAGAGAGACAGAGGAAGAAAGATGATGAGATAATGGGAACACGCGACAACCTCCCTTATTATTATATGAATTACTGATATACATTTATGGGTGAGTGAATCTGATGTGTTCTAGTCTAGTGCATGTACGTTACGGCCGACGTATACATGATAATACATGCACGAGTATATACATATGGTGCATGGATAACACAGGACAACAAATTTTTTATAATTCCCAGTTGCATGAGATTTCTTTACTGTTTCTTACCATTTTTGATCTGCTGATTTCATATTTGAAACCAGTTTTGTTCTGCATGCTCCAGTTTTCATGTAATTTGAGGTTTTTCATTCTAGCCGTTTGGGGTCAAATTAATTAATTACACGATTATGGTATCAATAGGGAGATATAATTTTGTCTGTTTTTTCTTTCAGATTTGGTCATGGCTACAAAGAGAAATCAATGTGTGAACAAACCTGATGCCTTCTGTTATATTTGTGGATACTTCACGCTTATTCGTCAGAGGCGCAATATAACATCGTTTGTGAGGCGCGGCTATAAAGCGTACTTCGGACTTACTCTTGGCGACCAAGACAAAAAATGGGCTCCACATGCTGTGTGTCATAACTGCGAAGAAATGCTGCGTGACTGGACAAAAGGAAAACGTAAGGGCTTACCGTTCGGAATTCCCATGACCTGGCGAGAACCGAAGGACCACACAACTGACTGCTATTTTTGTCTGATCAATACGAAGGGTGTTGGCAAGAAAAACAGACATAAAATATCGTATCCTAGTATCCCTTCAGCAATTCGACCTACTTTGCACTCTGATGAGCTACCAGTTCCAGTTTTTAATGGGTTGTCTCCAGCTGAAGAGGAGGGAAGCGACAAAGACCAAGAGAGTGAACATGAAACTCAAGAAATACTTGCAGATTCCGACGATTCTTCTGATGGTACACCAGAGTCATCAACCCCTCAGAAGTTTAGTCAGCCAGAGCTGAATGACCTTGTGCGTGATTTGGGTCTCTCCAAAAATGCAGCAGAAGTTCTAGCTTCTAGGTTGCAAGAAAAGGCTCTACTGAACCAGACCACAAAAGTTTCAGACTTCAGAAAGCGGGAACAGGATTTTGTGCCATTCTTTACAGAGGAGAATAAGTTTGTTTACTGTCATAATATCCCGGGTCTTCTCCAGGAATTAGGGATTCCATTGTATAGTCCAAATGACTGGCGATTATTTCTAGATAGTTGTAAGCGTAGCCTGAAGTGTGTGCTACTACATAATGGTAATGTCTATGCAGCTGTTCCAGTGGGTCATTAGGTGTGCTTACGAGAGGAGTACAATGACATTAAAACTGTGATTCACCTGCTAAAATACCATGAGCACAACTGGACAATTTGTGTTGACCTCAAAATGGTGAACTTCCTTCTTGGCCAACAAAGAGGATTTACAAAGTATCCCTGCTTTCTTTGCATGTGGGACAGCCGAGCTAGAGACAGGCATTGGAACCTGAAGGAGTGGCCCTTACGTGAGACTCTGGAAGCTGGTATGCCAAACATTGTCAATGATCCAATCGTCAGTCGAGAAAAGATCATATTTCCTCCTCTCCATATCAAGCTGGGCCTGATGAAACAGTTTGTCAGAGCATTAAATACTGATGGTGAATGCTTCCAACACATAGTCTCTGCTCACCCTGCTTTGTCATTTGAGAAGATAAAGGCAGGTGTGTTTGATGGACCACAAATTCGTGCACTTGTACGTGATCAAGACTTTGTCAGAAAGATGGACGACAAGGAAAGGGGTGCATGGCTTTCATTTGTGGCGGTAATGGAAAACTTTCTTGGTAATAAAAAGGCTGACAACTATGAAACCCTTGTAGCAACCATGTTGTCAGCCTTTCATGACCTGGGATGCAATATGAGTGTCAAACTCCATTTCCTATATAGTCATCTTGATAGATTCCCTGAGAACCTAGGGGCAGTAAGTGACGAGCAAGGCGAGCGGTTTCATCAGGATCTCAAGACCATGGAAGACCGCTACCAAGGGAGATGGGACAAACATATGATGGCAGACTACTGCTGGAGCATTAAACGAGAGTGCCCTGAGACATTTCACAAACGCAAGAGCTTCAAGCGCAAATTCCTACCTGGCTAAAATGTGATTGGGCTTTGTCTCCTCATAGTAACAAATTTCTTACCTAACAATGAGTTTTATACAAATTTCAACATTTGTTTTAGATGGAACATGTTTCAAATTGTGTTGTTGAATAAATTTAGAATATGTAATATTTTATTGTTTATTACCCAGCTAATTTAATGACAGTTTAATGACATATTTTTCAAGATAGACGACGAGGTCAATAAGACGAAGACGAAATTTTGAAATTTCAAAATACCTTGATTGCAAAAAAACTAGAGCTTACAGAAAGAAACTAACTTCAGATATGAGATCAGCACACCCAATTTAGGTAGAATCAAGTGTTTATAGCAATGCAACAAAAACTTTGTTGACCAGTGTAATCTGTGCGAACCAGATCAATGTATTATTTTGTAAGGTATAGTACATATATGGCGGGTACATTATATACATATATTGTAGGTACAATACACACATACAAGAAGAGGACACATGAAGCAAGAACAAGATAAGTGACAGGGAAGAGATACAGTAAATTACAGTACTTAGGGATAGCTTGAAAACAGTTCTCTGAATTATTCCCTTTGATCACAACATATTAACGTATTCCAAACAAACACACATTCATTGTAGAGTACAGGTAGAGTTATGACGAAGAGGTGACATAATATGAAACTGCAACACCAGACTTACCGTACTGAAGGCTGGAGTAGCCACCACCAGAGAGAAACACCCACTGTCACCAACACTGCGTTCTGGCACGTACAACTTGGTTCCTAATTTCTCTGTTAACCCATAACGTATTCCTGCCTCCACCGTCCCATGTAGCTGCCGGGGTTAGAGTCATTATTTCAAAGGCAAGAAATTCGAGTTAGTAATGAGTGGGTATTTTCACTTGTTATCTCTGATATTTTCTTATACAGGGTATTCTTATTCTCTAGTGACGTCTGTTTAATACCAAACACTATATTTTTTTATGTATATTGTAACCTAACCCAACCTAACCTAACCTAATTTATATTTTCATGAAAAAATCAACTACTGTATAGTCAATATATTTATCTTATATATGAATATTTCCCTGCATAGAAAAAACATCTGCTTTTTTACAATTGAGATTGAAAATACGTCAATTCTAACGTCACTTGCTGCTTAGTAAGCTCACACGAGACTTAAACATCAAGGGCAATCACCCATGTAAGCAGTATCTATTATAATGGAATTATAACATATATACCATAAGTCAACCCTTACCATTTTTGTACGCTACAGCAACCAAGAGAAATGAACCAATTTACCTTAGCATCCTAAAGCTAGGCTTGGTTAGGGTTTAATACGTTTGGTTATGTTAGGTGAATGTTAGGACGTTGGTAGTTGGGGTTAACTTAGTGTTTTCTTAGTTTACGTCTGATAAAGTTAGTGTTTGCTGGGGCTGGCTGGCTCTTTGCGTCATATTTTTATGTCGGAGCCTCCGTCGTGCTCGTGGTAATTTCCAAACATTACAAAAGGTGATAGCTCACAATGACAGAGTTGGGCAGGTGGGATGCTAGCCTCTGCTTCAGCATTGGTAGATCCTTCCCGTACACACACCTAAGGTAGTTGCCAGCCATCACCTGTAGGGTTACATATTTTTATTGACAAACATATACTTGTACCTGCTGTAACAAACCAACACACATAAACAAACACACAATAAACACCTGTATTATGTAACTCTTTCCCTAAGGCACCCGACTGTTGGCGAGGGGAAGAAAGACCTAAAATAATCAAAGGCATTCTGTTGAGGTTCTGACCAGACAAAAAAGGTGTTCCTTATATTTAAGAATGGTGATGGGAGAATGTGCAATATTGGAGTTTATGACTGATGGAACGATAAAAACCTAACGTAATCCGCAGAAGTAAGTGAGGGGGAAGGCCCGTAAGCCACGCCCTACGTCTATAGCTACTGACAAGTGATCGTGGGCCCTTTGTGCCCGGTGGCGAGTCCGGTGGTACAGTTTACCGAGGCGTGAAAGTTGGAACGCTCGTGCTTGGCGAGCGCGCAACCGCCGTCCAGCTGACAGAGTACAGCGACATCGTTTTCCAGATGGTCGTGGTTGTTATGATCATGGTCGTGGTTGTTATAATCATGGTCGTGGTTGATATAATCATTGTCGTGGTTGTTATAATCATGGTCGTGGTAGTTATAATCATGGTCGTGGTTGTTATAATCATGGTCCTGGTTGTTATAATCATGGTCGTGGGAGATACAATCATAGTCGTGGTTGTTATAATCATGGTCGTGGTAGTTATAATCATGGTCGTGGTTGTTATAATCATGGTTCTGGTTGTTATAATCATGGTCGTGGTTATAATCATGGTAGTGGTTGTTGTAATCATGGTTGTGGTCGTTATAATCATGGTCGTGGTTGTTATAATCATGGTCCTGGTTGTTATAATCATAGTCGTGGTTATAATCATGGTTCTGGTTGTTATAATCATGGTCGTGGTTATAATCATGGTAGTGGTTGTTATAATCATGGTTATGGTCGTTATAATCATGGTCGTGGTTGTTATAATCATGGTCCTGGTTGTTATAATCATAGTCGTGGTCGTGATACTCACAGTATCTAATATACTATAAGAAGGAATAGAATAAAGGGTAGAATAATTAGTTAAAAAAATATTCGCCATAAGGAGAGGTTAAAATCATAAAAAAAAAATATTATGAATCACCGATGATCATTCCGAGATAAATTATATTATGAAGAGAAGTGACCTTGATTCTGGTTAGATTAGTCACCATCGGGTCAATCCGTGTCAAATTAACCAGGCCAAAACATCAACCGTCATGAAATTGGCTAATATTTGGAATATAAATAGAACTTTTTAAGCTGATTTCAGAAAGGTTTTACTTTTTAAAATCGGATTTACCGTTGCAGAGTTATGGCGATTTGAAATTTGATCATTTCATGCTCGCTCAAGCGGAACGGTGACTGATTTTAAATCAACCCGAATTCAGATGCTTATTAAATGCCAACGAGTGTAGATATAAACTTAAAACTTATCAAATATAAAAGCTTACATCATGCAGTTTAATATGCAATGGAAAAAATGTGGTTGCTATGGGTGGTGTGTGGTTGCTAGGGGTTTAAAGTACAACACATTTCATATTCGGTCAACCGTAACGTGCTACGGAAATGACCATAACTTTCGCAGAACCATATGGATTTTTAATTTTAATGGCTCAAATGAAAGATCTAGTGTTCAGCTACAACTTCAACTTAAAGACCTTCTGCCCTTTTGGGTTTTTCTTGACAAAAATGAGGCTCAAAGTAAATGTCGATTTATCTCAATATTTTTCACTATTACTGTAGTAGGCAATTTAATACATATAATATGTCTTCACTTTTCAATGTTTTTTTTAAATATGTTGTCTTGTCTTATCCATAATTATAAATATAATATCATTGATTGATCATGTCTCATAATAATTTCCACAGTAGAAAGTTAATATCTAAATTCTATCTTAGTTCAAAGATATGATCAATAATTGACCATTGAACAAAAAAATTTAAAACAATAAGCAAGGCTAACTTTGTGAAACTGCTTTTTGAAAACATAGCATTAGTGAGTGATTGCCTTGCAGTCCTAACAAAATTTTATTTTAATTCTGCATAGCATAGCAAATTATTTTAAACACATTTTGTTTTCAATAAGAATCCGTACTCGATATAGTTTTTGTTGTGTATACTTAGGTATCTCAATAAAATATAATATATATCTAAAAATACAACAACATTTTAGTTCATGATGGCTGTTATATTTATTATTTATTTTCTATTAGATTTCATAATTTGAATGAATAGGTTGTGGAAGACAAGTTACAGATGAAAATGCTTGATAATTACATCAAGATTATCAAGCATTTATCTCGAGGTAGATTGGACTTCTTAGCCCAGTGAATTTATTTTTGATATTAAATAATGTGCCATATACAATATGGTTTTACCCCAATGGTGTCGAAGAAACACAAACAGCATTGCCTTTAAAATAATTTACTATGCAATGCAAATGCATTATTAAAATAAAAGCTTTTTTATAATTTGATCTTATTGTTTTCCAAGAGCAGTTTATAAAGTCAGCCTCGTTATTTTAAATCGTTTTTTGTTTGGTCAATAATCAATCACCAGACCATATTTTTGAATTAGAAATGCCATTATGATCTACAGATTTTTAATTTCAGCTGTGTGCATTATTAAATATTATATGTGAAAATAACTGAAACATGATTATCATGAATATAATATAAATTTAATAATGTATTTTAATAAACATTGTAGACATATATTTGTAATAATTATGTTAACTATCAAAAATATTGAGATAAACAGACAGTTACTTTGAGCCTCATTTTTGTCAAGAAAAACCCAAAAGGGCAGAAGGTCTTTATGTTGAAGTTATAGCTGAACACTAGATCTTTCATTTGAGCCATTAAAATTAAAAATCCATATGGTTCTGCGAAAGTTATGGTCATTTCCGTAGCACGTTACGGTTGACCGAACATGAAATGTGTTGTACTTTAAACCCCTAGCAACCACACACCACCCATAGCAACCACATTTTTTCCATTGCATATTAAACTGTATGATGTAAGCTTTTATATTTGATAAGTTTTAAGTTTATATCTACACTCGTTGGCATTTAATAAGCATCTGAATTCGGGTTGATTTAAAATCAGTCACCGTTCCGCTTGAGCGAGCATGAAATGATCAAATTTCAAATCGCCATAACTCTGCAACGGTAAATCCGATTTTAAAAAGTAAAACCTTTCTGAAATCAGCTTAAAAAGTTCTATTTATATTCCAAATATTAGCAAATTTCATGACGGTTGATGTTTTTTTTTATTTATTTTGGTTAACTTGACATGGATTGACCCCATCTGCTTAAGTCAGTGGTTCCCAACCCCACTTTTTTATCACAAATTTCTTCATGTCCCCCACCCGTTAATTGTTTAGTATGATATAACAATATCAGTTTTGAAGAAGTATAACATAAAAAATTGTATCTTTCAAATAAAACTAAAGGGTTGAACTTCAAATTTAATCAAATAAAATCCATTTTATAATGTGTATAACATATCTACCATCAGATTAAATAAATTCAATTACAATCAATTAATGAGACCCTTGAGCCTGATGTCTACTGCAAAGAGATTTTATCCGAGGCAGAAATTTTGTTAATTTCAATCTCAAGTCGCCTCGTTTAGTGATATCCAGTCGGTTTCTTTCTTCAGTAATAAGTCATTCACAGCACTAAATCAACATTCCACTAAGTATGACGGTGGGAATGGTAACAGTAGTTTTCTTGCCAAACTACTTGTATTTGTGTTTCTTCACAGAGCCACATCATTGTTCCTTTTATTTTGAACAGGGCTTTAATCGAGTTATCATTTTGTAATTCTGAAAGTTCTCCTTGATACTCCATGGTTACATCTGACAGATCCACTAGCATTATTTTTAAGTGCTCCACAATAACAAGACAAGTAGCATCTGTTACCTCACATTTATTCAGCCAATAAAATTGTTCAAATTTTTTGACAGAAATATTTTCTTGGGATAATTCCAGAAATGATATAAAGCCAAATATCTTGGCCTTTGAATTAACAAGAGTCATATTTGTTCCTTGGAGCTCCTTATTTAAGACATTGAGTTTTTCAAATATATCTGCTAAATAACTGACAAGTGGTTTACCATCAACTGTCAGTAACAGAGTCATATAAGGTTTGTCATCCAAGAACTCACTAAGAATATCAAATAATTCCATGAATCTTTTCAGGCAATTCCCATTTGATAACCACCTTTCATCAGTATGAAGTAATAATCTTACATAGTCTGCATTTTGATCCTTGCAAAATTGTTTGAAAAGACGCTCACATTTGGCATTAGCTTTTATAGTGTTGATGCATTTTATAACTGCATTCAATGTCTCGTTTAGAACAGGGGGAAACTTTTTTGGAAACTAAATTCTGTCTATGAATAACACAATGCACTAACAACATTTGGGGATTGTCGTCTTTCAATAATTTTAAAACTCCATTTTTCTTGCCCATCATCACTGGAGCACCGTCTGCAGCACAAGATATAATGTTCTCCATTGGTATCTGCTTATCATCTAAATATGTTTTTAATTTCTTATATATATCAATTGCAATAGTGGTGGTTTCTAATGCTTCGCAAAATAGCATATCCTCAATAAATTCTCCATTATCAACATATCTTACATAGGCCATTAACAGAGCTTCACTATCTCTTACAGTTGATTCGTCCAACTGTATTGAAAAATTTGTATATTTTAATTTTTCAACAAGTTGTACTTCTACATCACAACTCATTTCATCAATCCTGCGACTAACAGTATTATTACTGAGCGGCATGCTTTTGAGATCTTGGTCATCTTTTTCAAGAACTACTTTCAGAAAAGTTGATATTGCGGGCTTAATTAAATTCTACCCTATTGTATGATTTTTGCCACATTTTGCTGTGAGAAGAGAAATTTCATAACTAGCCTCAAGACCACGATCCTTGCTTGCACTTCTTGCAGAGAACAATGAATTTATTGTTGATCTTTTTTCAAACTTCTCCTTTAGGGATTTAAAATACTCCAGTTTTGAATTAACATGAATACTGTGTTTTGCCTTCAAATGATTTTCGAGACGACCTCTCTTCATGGATTCATTAGTCAAACATTGGTGGCACAACAGACAAAAAGGCAACCTTTCATCATGAGTCGCTGGTATGAACCCAAACAGCAAGTACTCATCTGAATACTGGCGAACTTTTTTTTTGGCGTGCACACTGTTCATTTTATGCATCATGGGGGTAACTGAAAAGTGAAAATGAAATATTTATATACTTAGGAAAGTAAATTTAATATCTAACTTCTGTAACATACAAGGCACAATGTCAATATGCAGTTGCCATTTCAAGTAAATATTGAGCTTTATATTCACAGTTTTAAATTAATGTTACTGTGACAAGATCAATGAATGATTATTTTTATACATTATTTTCAGAGAATAACAAGATCAATAATCATAATGAAAAGCACTTTAACCAGCCCTCTCAGTGAAGCTACAAAACAGAGACATATAGTGAGCTTTGTCAGATCAAACTAGCGCCAGTAGAAAAACATACACCTATGAGATTGTTGTTTGTAAATGTGAGACTATGTTATCGCCCCAGGGATTATCTTTGATACCACACGTGATGTTGCTGTCTATATGTGACATCAGTCTCTGTGATGAAGCTTTGGTCTTGGCGGGAGGTGTAATGATTGATTGTCAGACCAAACCTTACAGCCCAGAATTATGCCGCATATAACAGCAAGTACACTACAGACCTCGTGGTACCACCACATTCCGGGTTGACACACCTCAGGTCGACCCAAGGGACTTGACCTCGCCCGCTAATGACGTGAGCCGGGTGACCTACAACCGCACCTAACCAAGACACCTGGCCAGGACCACACCTGCACACAGCTATCCAGATCAAACCAGTTTAGTGTTAATTGGCGGAGGTCAAAACGCCGGCTGTTCCTCCCCCATATAAATGCCCTGCAGTCCCGTCCACGGAGGATACTGGTCATACTGATTCTCATTCTGGTTGCTATCACCTCTCTCCTGTTCGGGTCGTCACTCGGTTCACTAAGCAGTGTCACGCACGTCCCCTCCCCAGGTCGGGAGGGGGACTTCCCGACCAGACCCCAGCTAAGCAGAAGCCTCCCATAGGAGGCAGCCCAGCCAAGCATCCACTAGGCCTACGTCAGGGTACGCGTGAGTCTTGTCAGAACGATTCCTAGGGCGAGTTACCTACTGTGGGAAGTGTATTCATTCAGGTGTGTCCGAGAGTCAGTGTCGAGTAACGTAAAACATAATGTGTTAGTACCCCGATATAATAGTGATATTAATGTGTCCATGTCATTGAGTGAATTAATAAATAGTTGTATCGAAGAGGTGTTTAACAAGTTGTCCTTTTAAGAAGTGATATATGTGTATTGACATACGAGATAAGATAAGCGTATTGACGCTGAGTAAATAACATAAGAACATAAGAATGGAGGAAACTGCAGCGGGCCTATTGGCCCATACTGGGCAGTCCCGTTTACACCCAACCCCTATTGCTCATATGAGCATCCAACCTAAGTTTGAAGCAATTCAGCGTATTCGAGTTGATGATGATATTTGGTAACTTGTTCCATTCATCCACTACTCTGTTTCCAAACCAGTGTTTACCTATTTCACGCCTAAATCTAAATTTGTTCAATTTAAAACCATTGTTACGAGTTCGCTCCTGGTTGGATAATTTGAGTACCTTTGTAATGTCCCCTTTGTTTAGCCCTGCCTTCCACTTATACACCTCTATCAGGTCGCCCCTCGCTCTACGTCTCTCAGGGGAGTGCAAATTAAGATGCTTTAACCTGTCTCTATACTCAAGGTTCCTAATACCCGGGATTAGTCTTGTCATTCTCCTCTGAATTCTTTCCAAGGATTCTATATCCATTCTGTAATACGGTGACCAGAACTGGACTGCGTAATCCAGGTGTGGTCTCACAAGAGCAAGATACAGTTTTAGGATGACCTCGCTAGTCTTGTAACTAACACTCCTTTGTATGAACCCAAGTACTTTATTAGCCTTGTTACGAGCAAAAACACATTGTTTACTTGGCTTAAGGTTCCTACTTATCATTACTCCTAAATCTCTCTCGCAGTCGGATTTCTCTATGGCATCGTTGTTCATCTGGTATCTGGTTTCCCTGTTTACATTTCCTATACTGAGTACTTTACATTTGTCGATGTTGAATTTCATCTGCCATTTTTCAGACCATTCGAAAAATTTGTTTAGATCCTCCTGTAGTTTTGCCGAGTCCTCGTCAGATTTGATAACACGTCCTATTTTAGTATCATCAGCAAATTTACTTATGTTGCTGTCTATGCCGATATCTATGTCGTTTATGTATATAATAAACAATAATGGTCCAAGTACTGAGCCTTGGGGAACTCCACTTGTGACGTTGCTCCAATGGGACTTAGTGCCGTTAATGCTCACTCGCTGTTTCCTGTCCTGTAACCACGCCCTAATCCATTTAAGGATGTCACCTTTGATGCCATGAGCTTCTACCTTTCTAATTAGTCTTTCGTGGGGTACTCTGTCGAAGGCTTTGCTAAAGTCGAGATATACCACATCATAATTGTGCCCCTCGTCCACTGATTCGAAAACTGATGAAAAGAATGTTAATAGATTAGTTAGGCAAGAACGTCCGCTTGTGAAGCCATGCTGGGAATCATTGATCAATCGGTGCTTCTCCAGGTGATTTCGAATAGAGTTTGAAATGATTGCTTCCAGTAATTTGCCTACTATTGATGTTAGACTGATTGGGCGGTAGTTAGAGGATAGTGATCTATCCCCCTTCTTGAAGATCGGTATTACATTCGCTATCCTCCAGGATTCTGGTACTACACCTGTTTTTAAGGACATGTTAAACAACTTTGCTAAGGGCATACTAAGCTCTTCCTCACATTCCTTTAGTACTCTGGCAAATATCTCATCGGGACCAGGTGACTTATTAGGCTTTAGTTTGTCTATTTGCTTACTAACATCGTTACTAGTCACTACTATCTCACTTAATTTGTTTTCTTCACTATCTCTGAATAGAGTCGGTGCCTCGGGTATCATGTTTAAATTTTCGGTGGTGAAAACTGTTGAAAAATATTTATTCAAATTATTGCTCATTTCTCCGTCGTTATCAGTGAGCTCGCCGGAGTCTGACCGTATTGGTCCAATCTTTTCTCGTGTTTTAGTTTGATACATTTGGTAGAATCCTTTGGGGTTTGTCTTTGCCTCCCTTGCTATCCTTACCTCATTATTCCTCTTTGCTTTCCTTATCTCGGTTTTAACCCTACTCGCCAATACCCTATAATAGTCCCGGAGGTGAATTTCGCCACGATTTATCCTTCTACCTATAGCCTTCCTTTGGCCAATGATGTTCTTTAAATAATTATTTATCCATTTAGGGTCATTGTTGTTTGATCTGAGTTTTTTGTATGGTATGTTCTGCCTTTGTGCATTAAGTAACTCACTATTTAAATTGTCGTGGAGCTCGGCAATCTCAGATCTCGTTATCAGGTCGGTGTCATCTGTCAGGTTCACGGCCAAGCGCGACACCCCCTCTCTCAGCTGCCTCTTTAAACTGTCAAAGTTTGCCCTTCTGAAATCTGGTACTTTAGTGGAATTTTCCTTACGTCTGCCCTGAAAATCTAACTGGAATCGAATTTCTTTGTGATCGCTGTTTGCAAGTTCGTTCCCTACCTCGACATTGCTAATGAGGTTTTCTCTGTTTGACAAAACTAAATCCAATATATTATTACCCCGTGTGGGTTCGGTTATATGTTGACTTAGGAAACAGTCCTGGATCGTCTCGAGAAAATCCTCTGATTCTGAGTTACCCGTAAGGTCGGTCCAATCTATTTGGCCAAGGTTAAAGTCGCCTACTATACAGACTTTGTTATGTATGGAAGCCCTGCGCATTTCATCCCAGATAAGTCCCTCATTGACGCTATCAAGATTGGGGGGTCTATATATTACTCCTGTGATTAATTTTTCCCGACCGTCGCTTAATTCTATCCAAATTGTTTCTGTATTCCTCTCAGTTTTTATTTCCTTATTTATTTCACACTTCAGATTATCCCTAACATAGATTGCTACTCCGCCTCCTTTCCTGGTCTGCGTATCGGTATGGAACAGTTTGTAACCCGCAATTTGGTATTCGACTGGTAATTCACGTGTGTCTAGGTTGATCCATGTTTCAGTGAATGCAATTATATCGATTTCTTCGGTACATACCAAGGCCCTAATATCATCCATTTTGTTTCTCATACTTCTACTGTTCGCGTAATATACATTTAAGTTAGTCGTGTTCTGAGTCCTCCCCTTACCGCGTTTAGTTTTAAACTCCCTGTCTAATTTAGTTATGTCATCATTCCTAACACTATTTCCCTGTAATCTTTCGCCTTGTTTACCCGCTCCCACTGCAGTCTCCTCCACCCCCGTGCCCCTATGTTCTCTTAGCAGTTTAAAGACTTCGATATCTTTTGAACTGCCCCCTCTAGAGCCCCAGCCAGGGTTGCTACTTCATCCCTAGACAGGTGCACCCCATCCCAAGCATAAAGGTCCCTTCTGCCATAGAAGTTGTCCCAGTTGTCAATGAATGGGACTGATATTGACTTGCAATATCTGTCAAGACGGTCGTTAACACCAACTGCCCTTGACAACCATTCACTGCCAACTCTCCTTCTAGGCAGGACACCGCATATGATAGGGATCCCTCCCTTAGTCCTAATACGATCTATGGCTGCCTTGAACTTATCAAGAAGCTCCTCGCTCCTACACCGGCCAATATCATTGCCTCCTGCACTGAGGCAGATAATGGGTTTGTTCCCATTACCAGACAAGATATTGTCCATCCTGTCAATTATATCCCCCACCCCAGCTCCTGGCAAACACACCCTCATCCTATTTTTGTTTTTACCACAAAAGGCCCTGTCCATGTACCTTACCTGTGAGTCACCAACAATTAAAGTTTTTATACCTTCCGTGTCATCCCTGCCCCTGACTGTACTAACGTCGAATTCGTCTATCAAGGGACTGAACGGGTTGGTACACTTAGCTGTTGTTGTCGTTGTTGTGATATCCTTCGTGTGCTTCTTTACCACCAGCTTCGTCTTCACACTACTCACAATTTTCCACTCGCTTGATTTTTCGTCAGCCACTGGCTTTACTCGTCCAGCCTCTCCTTTTAGCATCGCCAGCTCTTCCCTTAATTTCAGGTTCTCCAACGTGGCCCTCTCAATTTCTAACTTGGCCTTCGCCAATTCTTCAGTGGACCACTCCAGTTTGGTCAACAAACTCTCATACATCCCGGCCAGCTACCATGTTCCTATCTTTACATTCCTACTCTCTATACTTCTCCTACTTATATGTAACTTCTCTCATTGTGTTCTGTCTCATTATAGACAGATAACTATATCAACATGAAACTTGCATTTGTGTTTAATTCAATACTGCTTCCATGCTTTATTGTGCACATTTAATTTGGTTGTAGTTAGTTTCCTCTGTTTTTTTAGCTTCAGTGGGAGCGTTGAGCAGCTGACTAAAACTCACCTTCTTCCTTGACAGCAGATGAAGAACTGCAAAGTTAAACAAGTCAGAGGCTACGCATATAGCTGGTGCCAGATGCACGATAACATTAGTGGGTGAACACTTGACTAGATTGCACAAGCTGTTGTGCTCAGCTAGGTTGTTATTACAATTTTACCCTATAAATTTATAATTTTTACCCATATAGGGTAAAATAAAAAAAAATGTTGATATTACTATATTTTTCATATTGCCCCCCTATTATTATTGAATTGCCCCCCAGTGGGGCGTAGGCCCCACTTTGGGAATCACTGGTCTAAGGCCACTGAGATTTTAGGAGGAAATTTTCCGAATCAGGAAGAAGTCTCTTTAGGAGGACTTGAGTGATAATCTTGTTAGTTACGGACAGTCACGAGATCCTGCAGTAGTTGCTATAATCTGACTGGTCTCTATTCTTCTTACAATATTGACGATGGAGGAGTCTATAAGAGCTTGGGGAATTTCCTCCTTTTCCCATATATTTTCCAATAAAGAATGGAGACAGCTGGTAAGCAGAGGTCCTCCTGCTTCATACACCTCGTCTGGGATTCCATCAGGCCCTGAGGCTTTGATATTTTTCATCTGTTTGTTGGCAGTAACTACCTCATCCAAGGATGAAGGATAGCTGAGGTTGCTCAGTTCTGAGTGCTGAGGGACCTGCTGGGTAGTCAGGATATCCATATTGGTGTTTCAGTTGGGCAGCTAATGGTAGTGCTCTTTCCAGTACTGAAGGATGCCCTTTTCGTCTTTAATTAGGGAGTTACCGTCAAATGAGCAAAGGGGAGCTGTGCCATGAGTGAGTGGGCAATAAAATGTTATAGTGGAATTGAAAAATTTGGGCATCTTGTATTGATATGCAAGTTTTTGCATTTCTCATGTTTCATTTTTCAACTATTCTTTGTTTACGTTGCGATATTTGCACTGGGCCACCGCCTTCTTCTTGTGGAACGTATCAGCTTATTACGTTGATTTCCGAGTCATTTTCATCAAACCAGCCCTGGTGCATTATTTCGATCTGGCCGAGGGTCTCTGCAGGATTTTATCATGACAGTATCGAAAATACCCCATATGGAACTGAGATTTGGGTTGTTTCTTGTCAGACTGTTTATCTATCCATGTTCGAGCTACCACTGGATCCTCCTGATGCTTTTTGTTAAAACCTCTTCTGGAAGCTTTGTTGCTTTTGCCGTTTTGGGGCGACGTGAAGTGAGAGTTTGACACTCATGAGCCGATGATCAGTATCACAGTAATCTGAGCCACGCATGGCTCAGGTGATGAGGACATCTCGGCTAATTCTTTCTCTGACAGTGATGTAGTCAATGTTATGTCAGTGTTTGGATCGTGAGTGTAGTCACAAAACCCTTGAGCTTGTCGGCCTGCCTAAACACGGTAGTGATGACATTGAGGTTGTGTGCAGCACACTTGCTGTTAAGGAGCAGGCTGTTGGAATTACACTTGCCTACTCCGTTTCTCTCTATGATTCCCTGCTATATGTCAGCATCTCTTCCAGCTCTGGCATTTAAGTCACCTAGGAGCACAACCTTATCTTCTCTGGGGATCGAGGCTAGCACTCTGTCAAGGTCAGCATAAAAGGCTTCCTTGCTGCCATTCTCTGCATCCAGTGTTGTCATATGCACTGACGAAGAAGGCATGACGTAAGTGATTCAGTGGGAATCGGAGCATCATGAGGCACTTGTTGATCCCAACAGCTATTTCAGTTAACCTGCGTAGGATGGATTGGCGAATGGCAAATCCAACTCCATAAATGCGGTTTCTCTCCACAACAGGTTTACGCTTCCAGAAGAAGGTATAATCATACCCCTGTTCTGTGAGTCAACCCTCGTGAGGGAGCCGAGACTCACTAATGGCTGCTATGTCGATGTTATACCTAGACAGCTCTTTTGTCACAAGAGCAGTATTTTCAGGACGTTCATTTGTGCCAATATCCAGAAGGGCCCTGACATTCCATGCAGTGACCATAAGAGATTGTATAGTTTGTTTTTTTCTTTGGTCTGTGACTATGATTGTGTTTTAGACAGCATAAGGGTGACCTTGCTAGGTGCCGTTGCCCAGTCAGGCTGGTTCTTTAGGCAGGTTAATTTTAGGGCACCTTTTCTAGCCCCCTCCCCATGTGGGTGAGCAGAGTGGCTCCTCGAAGGGGCTGGTAAGTCGCATAGACAGGACCGGATTGCGCTGCTGCCAAGATCCCAGCACATAAACGACCATCTCAACTATGCCACCCCTGTGCAGAGTTGTGACTAGAGACCGCCGGCAGTCATCTCTGCCTGTCCCTGTCGCCACCGTCCGTCGCCATAGGGCTTTTCGCGGTATAGGGATATAGAGCAATGGGGGATTTGATGATGAGAAGTTCTGTATGATGAGCTAGATGATGGCTGCGAGTGAGTTTATTTATGTAATGAGGCAGGAGCGGAGGCTCCAACCACACATCTTCGGCTCTCCCTTTTACTGATTCCATGGTGCAAGTAAATGGGAATTGCCTTAGCAACTTGTCCTTCTTGCATTGCCTTTATTCGCCGGTGAGTCATTGGGTTCCCATGTTGGTTACCTCTTCCGCCTATACCGCCGTTGGGGTCTTACCGGAGCTTTGTAAGCATGTCTGTCTGGGGCCCACTGCTGCTTCGAGTTCCCCTGTTGATCTAGCCAGGGCCCACGAGGCACCCAGTTACAGTGTGTTGCCACGAGGAGGCAGAGTAGGAGTCTTGGTGGTGAAGAGGCTGTGTACTGGCAGGGGAAGACTTATGCAAGTTGCTTCCCTGCTCGCCGTGAGGGCTTGCCTTTCGGTAGCTGAAAGCGAGTGGAAGCAAACAGTGCTTGCATCTTAACACTACCATAATGCTGCCACACTATACTCATTACACCATCCTGCCCGCGCGCACACACACACACACACACGTACACGTCAACACTACCATCACGTCAAAACCATGGCAACACTACCACCACGCCAACACATCCACCACGTCCACACCACGTCAAAACTACTACCACGCCCACACTACCACCACGTCCACCCTACACTATCACCAAGTCAACATTACTACCACGCCAACATTACTACCACGCCCTCACCTAGTCCACACTACCACCTCGTCCACACTACCACTCCGTCCACACCTAGTCCACACTACCACCTCGTCCACACTACCACTACGTTCACAGTACCACCACGTCTACACCACGTTAACACTACCACCACGTCTACACTACCACCACATCCACACAACCACTACACCGTCACTACCACCACGTCCACATTACCGCCACACTCATACTACAATACAACTATATCCAATCCTACACACCCTCATTACCACAACATCACCACGTTCATACCACATCACATCCACTTTTATTGAACCATTACTACTACCACACCACAACCACGCTCACACTACTGGCAAAGGTGTGGGTTCATTATAAGGTCATTATTTCGTAGGAAAGAAAAATTTCTTGTGTATTCCTGCCAATTTCTTGAAAAAGAAATCTTCTCACTTATTGGTCACCGTCTAGATTTCTATTCTGATGAGAATAATATTTCCAACCATCTTGATTATGATTTCCAGGAATAATGCAGAGTCGTGATTCTTTTCTAGAGACGCCTCTCCAACACAACAATATGAAGTACTGTATATTATTATTCCCGTGTTCTTTTTTTCTTTTTTATCTATTACTAGTTGCGGCAAGTAGGATCAGCTGTTTACTCTTCCACATCCCGTTTATAACATGCACTCACCAAGGAGTCTGTAGATACAATATTACACAATAAGTCAGTTAGGCACATGTCGCTTTATCCTTGCTTCTGGTCGTTGTGATGACACTTTCATGTCACTTTCTACATTTGTCATGCACCATCCTCACCTACCATCCCCTCCCTGTCTTGAGGTTTATCTTTTCCTTGATACACCCTAGACAATTAAAGTAAGAGAGGAGTAAAAATAATTAAGAATAAAACTCTAATACAAAGGCATCTTGTCACGGCCACAGTTTTATTAATGATACATAATTTAGGCTTTAAGCCGGACGACAAACATCAAGTATAAATAACCACACAGTATTAGGTTCTCTTGATATGAACAATACCAGTAAGCTCGCCGGTAGAAGCTCTTAAGGGTAAATAAAACAAACTTGTGTGCGGAGTTACAAAATAAATCACGGTATGTGTTTGGTTCTAATTGGTTGTATTTTCTTGATAATTAGTATTCATGTTACTACTACTTCTACAAATACTATTACTTTTATATTCATTAATATTCTTCTGAATATTTCACATTCTATCATTATTCATTAATTGAAGTGTAATTAAGTATCATTCTTAACGAAATGAGATTTCAAAATAAATTCTTACAAGTCTTATCAATTCAAGGTGTTTATGAAGCCCTCAACAGTTTTCCCTTTGGGTAGGTAAAACACAGCCTCCATGGCCATACCCTTCACGAAGCCCAACTCCTCAAACTTCACCTTATCCTTATTATAAGAGGTGCTGACAGCAAAATACGGAAAGAGGCCATCCCTATATGTCTTCTTGAGAATTAGGTACAAAGCGATAAAACTTAGGCCTTGACCACGGTACTCTGGCACGATGAATTGGTTGCCTATCATCCCGCTGTTGCATATATGACACCACCCCACAAGTTGGTCTTCAGAGGCGGGATCACTATCTCCCCGCTTACGGAGAGCCACTGACGGGACGCTCTGGAGCAAAGTCTCAAGGCCAGTCTGGCTTTCAGTCCACCGGTATTTCCAGGACGACATCACCGTTGGAGTGTCCTTAGGCCGAAGAGTGTCCAGGTAGAATCCTTCAGGAATGCTGTACGGAGAGAGAAAAAACATGTAAATTATATCGAAAATAAGAAGCAAGAATACAATAGGTAAATAAGGAAAACTACAAATGTACATTAATAAAAGCTAAATATATGCTAATAAGGACATTAAATAGATTAAACTCTGAGTACGAGGATCTAAATTCTTACACTCACAGGTTTCTGATCTTCTTACTCAAGGGGATAAAGTTCTGTCTGAAAACAATGATCATTTAACTTACTGGTAATGAGGCAGTTTTGTGGCCCCATGTACAAACACACGGGAATCATCGAAAATATGAGCCTCAACGTCTCTATCACTGAGTAATTGGTTCTTCGCCATGCTCACCAGCTGTAGGGAGGTAGATTATATATATATATATATATATATATATTTTATGAAAATCCACAATGAAAACGTGGATAAGATAAATCTTGATAAAATCACACGGGAAAATGGAAACAACGGAGTACCTTAGCTTTCGTCTTTATTCAAGACATCTTCAGAGGCAACTGGATTACATGGACAGAGAGAGGCTTAAATATACAGGGTGACCTAAAAAACATGAGGTCAGGTCAAAATGATGACATCCACTAATCCCCACACCAACACACACGTAGAGGAGCTTAAGAGAAGGGTGGTGACGTGACTAGTCAAGTCAGGTCAGAAAAAAGGGGGCCCACAAAATAACTATCATACATCTAGATCAAAGGTTTTTAAAGCATTTTTAACCTTGGGCCACTGACAAATAAATTTATGTAACATATTATCGGTTTTGAACTGACCATCACTAAGGTTTATTGATTTTAATTCCTTAATCAAACTAGCTTCAACAAGAAGTCTTTCTGTGACACAAGATGATTTGAAAACTTCTAAGCTTTTTTCCCAAGCAATGGGGTGATTATTATTCCTAACATGAACGAACAAGGCACTGCTTTCAGATGCAGTTCTAATATTATACTTATGTTGTTTGATTCTAAGCTGCAGTGTTTTTCCTGTCTGACCTACATAATTACAATTACATTTGCTACATGGAATACAATAAACACTACCATTGACATTCAAACTTGGGCTATTCCTTATTAACATATTAGTTATGGTTGAGTCATACTTGAAAACAACATTAATATTTAGAAGCTTGAGGGACCGAACTAACGGGACAAATTCATTACGATAGGGCAGAGTCAAAATATTCTTAAGTGTAGGAACTTGTCTGGTTTGAGAGGAATGAAAGGATTTTTTAGCCCTATTAAAACAACGATCAACAAACACAGAAGGGTACCCAAGTTTATGTGCAATAGAACGAATGTGTTTCAATTCATCGTCAATAAATTCAGAGTCACAAATACGCAGACATCTTAGGAACATAACAGAAAAAACTGACATTTTGGTAGACTCAAGGTGATTCGATAAAAAGTGAATGAAACTGTCTACCTGTGTGGGCTTTCTATATACCTTGAATTTATAGTTTTGGCCATTTCTCATGATAAGCATATCAAGAAATGGAAGGGATTCATTTATTTCTCTTTCAATTTTGAACGTGATACTAGGGACAATATTATTAAGTTTGTCTAAAAATTCAAATGGGTCACTGTTTTTAGGCCAATGACAAAGAACATCATCAACATATCTATACCATGGAGGAATAAAGTCCACTATATTGGGTAGTAATCTAGACTCAAAGAACTCCATATAAATACAGGCTAGAGGAGCAGAAAGACAATTACCCATGCTCATACCAAATATTTGCTTGTAGAACTTCCCATTTGCACTAAACACATTGTCAGTTACGCATAACTCTATCAATTTCAGGAAAGTATCATGTTCAATAGTTAAATCTAGCCGTTGTAATTTATCTTTAAGAAATGAAAGTAAGTCTTTGACAGGTACTCTAGTGAACAGTGAATTTACATCAAAACTTATTAATTCGCAAGGTTCGTTGTGTTTCTTGAGTTTATCAATTTCTCCCGTTAGTTCGGTCCCTCAAGCTTCTAAATATTAATGTTGTTTTCAAGTATGACTCAACCATAACTAATATGTTAATAAGGAATAGCCCAAGTTTGAATGTCAATGGTAGTGTTTATTGTATTCCATGTAGCAAATGTAATTGTAATTATGTAGGTCAGACAGGAAAAACACTGCAGCTTAGAATCAAACAACATAAGTATAATATTAGAACTGCATCTGAAAGCAGTGCCTTGTTCGTTCATGTTAGGAATAATAATCACCCCATTGCTTGGGAAAAAAGCTTAGAAGTTTTCAAATCATCTTGTGTCACAGAAAGACTTCTTGTTGAAGCTAGTTTGATTAAGGAATTAAAATCAATAAACCTTAGTGATGGTCAGTTCAAAACCGATAATATGTTACATAAATTTATTTGTCAGTGGCCCAAGGTTAAAAATGCTTTAAAAACCTTTGATCTAGATGTATGATAGTTATTTTGTGGGCCCCCTTTTTTCTGACCTGACTTGACTAGTCACGTCACCACCCTTCTCTTAAGCTCCTCTACGTGTGTGTTGGTGTGGGGATTAGTGGATGTCATCATTTTGACCTGACCTCATGTTTTTTAGGTCACCCTGTATATTTAAGCCTCTCTCTGTCCATGTAATCCAGTTGCCTCTGAAGATGTCTTGAATAAAGACGAAAGCTAAGGTACTCCGTTGTTTCCATTTTCCCGTGTGATTTTATCAAGATTTATCTTATCCACGTTTTCATTGTGGATTTTCATAATATATATATATATATATATATATATATATATATATATATATATATATATATATATATATATATATATATATATATGCAAGTAAATCACTGTAGGTGCGCGTGATCTAGGTATATGCTGATAACCACCAGGAAAGAAGAAAACACGAAGTTCCCAAGCAAAATATAACTTTAGTAGTTTAAGTAATGTTAAGTAAGATTGATCCACATTATCGTTTAGGACCTGTTAGACGTTTCCATAAAAGAAAAAATACGTAAAAGTTGTCGACACTCGGCAATTATCGACAATTATGAATGACCCGGGCTCGGTAATGATACATAACTACCTTATTGGAGATTAACTGGAACTGTTACGAACGAACCTTGCTGGAGATGGTCTTGGGACTGATACTAAAGAACACAGGTTTCCTCCAGTCCAACCCAGGCAAAGAGCCAAGCATCCTTGCCACCTCCTCCTCATCCTCCTCTTCCGTGTTCCAGAACACTGACAAACTCTGCACCTTTTTCTGGACGACACAATACAAGAGGTTAATATACGGGCATCACAGTTACCCCACAGACCTGACAAACAAAGTTTTGTGCAACAATTATGCAAATTTAGGTAAACAACCGTAAATGTGAGCTTGACAAGGTGTACCTACAGTACCGTGTAACAGAGTGGTGATCCATTGACATTAATTTCATCAGTTTAGGCATTGACTCTTACAGTTTGGATGTTAGTTAGTGTGAGGAGGACATTGATGTTACTCTGCAGTAGGTCTTACTGTGATGTCCAGTCCTGGTTTACTCTCTTCGTCAAATCTGACTCCACTCCACTGGTGCCTCAGCCAAGCCTCCCATTCATCATTCTTAATTAAAATAAATATTTGTTCAAGCCCCTTTCTTTATTTTAACCTAATATTATTGGGATAATTTATATGATTATCGATGGTTTACTTAATTGAAGTCGCATTTTCAAGGAGGAACATTTCTTTATTGTTCTTTATTGAGGTATTAGATGATGCTATACGAATGGGCAATGGATACCAGGTATTGGGAGAGAGACAGAGGAAGAAAGATGATGAGATAATGGGAACACGCGACAACCTCCCTTATTATTATATGAATTACTGATATACATTTATGGGTGAGTGAATCTGATGTGTTCTAGTCTAGTGCATGTACGTTACGGCCGACGTATACATGATAATACATGCACGAGTATATACATATGGTGCATGGATAATCTGTGCGAACCAGATCAATGTATTATTTTGTAAGGCATAGTACATATATGGCGGGTACATTATATACATATATTGTAGGTACAATACACACATACAAGAAGAGGACACATGAAGCAAGAACAAGATAAGTGACAGGGAAGAGATACAGTAAATTACAGTACTTAGGGATAGCTTGAAAACAGTTCTCTGAATTATTCCCTTTGATCACAACATATTAACGTATTCCAAACAAACACACATTCATTGTAGAGTACAGGTAGAGTTATGACGAAGAGGTGACATAATATGAAACTGCAACACCAGACTTACCGTACTGAAGGCTGGAGTAGCCACCACCAGAGAGAAACACCCACTGTCACCAACACTGCGTTCTGGCACGTACAACTTGGTTCCTAATTTCTCTGTTAACCCATAACGTATTCCTGCCTCCACCGTCCCATGTAGCTGCCGGGGTTAGAGTCATTATTTCAAAGGCAAGAAATTCGAGTTAGTAATGAGTGGGTATTTTCACTTGTTATCTCTGACATTTTCTTATACAGGGTATTCTTATTCTCTAGTGACGTCTGTTTAATACCAAACACTATATTTTTTTATGTATATTGTAACCTAACCCAAACTAACCTAACCTAATTTATATTTTCATGAAAAAATCAACTACTGTATAGTCAATATATTTATCTTATATATGAATATTTCCCTGCATAGAAAAAACATCTGCTTTTTTACAATTGAGATTGAAAATACGTCAATTCTAACGTCACTTGCTGCTTAGTAAGCTCACACGAGACTTAAACATCAAGGGCAATCACCCATGTAAGCAGTATCGATTATAATGGAATTATAACATATATACCATAAGTCAACCCTTACCATTTTTGTACGTTACATCAACCAAGAGAAATGAACCAATTTACCTTAGCATCCTAAAGCTAGGCTTGGTTAGGGTTTAATACGTTTGGTTATGTTAGGTGAATGTTAGGACGTTGGTAGTTGGGGTTAACTTAGTGTTTTCTTAGTTTACGTCTGATAAAGTTAGTGTTTGCTGGGGCTGGCTGGCTCTTTGCGTCATATTTTTATGTCGGAGCCTCCGTCGTGCTCGTGGTAATTTCCAAACATTACAAAAGGTGATAGCTCACAATGACAGAGTTGGGCAGGTGGGATGCTAGCCTCTGCTTCAGCATTGGTAGATCCTTCCCGTACACACACCTAAGGTAGTTGCCAGCCATCACCTGTAGGGTTACATATTTTTATTGACAAACATATACTTGTACCTGCTGTAACAAACAAACACACATAAACAAACACACAATAAACACCTGTATTATGTAACTCTTTCCCTAAGGCACCCGACTGTTGGCGAGGGGAAGAAAGACCTAAAATAATCAAAGGCATTCTGTTGAGGTTCTGACCAAACAAAAAAGGTGTTCCTTATATTTAAGAATGGTGATGGGAGAATGTGCAATATTGGAGTTTATGACTGATGGAACGATAAAAACCTAACGTAATCCGCAGAAGTAAGTGAGGGGGAAGGCCCGTAAGCCACGCCCTACGTCTATAGCTGCTGACAAGTGATCGTGGGCCCTTTGTGCCCGGTGGCGAGTCCGGTGGTACAGTTTACCGAGGCGTGAAAGTTCGAACGCTCGTGCTTGGCGAGCGCGCAACCGCCGTCCAGCTGACAGAGTACAGCGACATCGTTTTCCAGATGGTCGTGGTTGTTATGATCATGGTCGTGGTTGTTATAATCATGGTCGTGGTTGATGTAATCATTGTCGTGGTTGTTATAATCATGGTCGTGGTAGTTATAATCATGGTCGTGGTTGTCATAATCATGGTCCTGGTTGTTATAATCATGGTCGTGGGAGATACAATCATAGTCGTGGTTGTTATAATCATGGTCGTGTTTGTTATAATCAGGGTCGTGGTTGTTATAATCATGGTCGTGGTTGTTATAATCATAGTCGTGGTTGTTATAATCATGGTCCTGGTTGTTATAATCATGGTCCTGGTTGTTATAATCATAGTCGTGGTTGTTATAATCATGGTCGTGGTTGTTATAATCATAGTCGTGGTTGTTATAATCATAGTCGTGGTTGTTATAATCATGGTTGGGTGACATAATCATAGTCGTGGTTGTTATAATCATGGTCGTGGTTAATATAATCATAGTCG
>CAUDMG010000451.1:0-20000 GCA_958450375.1 Homarus gammarus
TACATTTAATACATTTTATACTTTGTTATTGCAATATTAGGCAAAAAAGCGTGATTACTGAACTGTGCAAAAATATTTAAGTTATGGTATCACTATACAGTATTCATATTATTTTAGGGATATTTTATTGTTTACAAATAAAGTAATGGCAAGTATCAATAAATAGTTTAGGACGAGTAGAATTTATTCCGTTTAATTTAAATTTGTGCTTGTACAGTGAAAGTTGGTGGGGTGCGCATCCCCCACGGCGAAGGAGTGCAGAGGAGAAGGAGGGAACCCCACCAAAGCCAAGGAAGGACAGTGAAGATGGAGAAGAGGATGAGACAATGGTGGCCAAGAGGTCTGTATGGTTCTTTGTAGTAATTAGAAGCCCAGCTTATTAAATAACTACTTAAAGTTGACAGGAATCTCACACTGTACCACAATTTTTGGGATATACCGTACAATATTGAGAGATATGGATATATTTGTGTGTTTAGTTTTTAGGGATAGACGTTAAAATCTATGAAGCTATTTTGGTAGAAGGGGAATGCTGTTTAGGCAGCCACGGGTACAAAGAACGAATGACAGTGAATCCGGAGAGAAAGTTTTGCTCTTGATTCTGGCGAGAGAGAGAAAATTTGTCATAATTTTTGTAGTGGATGAGCTACTTCACTTTTTATTAATTACCACTTTTCCCCCCCGTGTGAATAAAATTAATAAATTTATGTTTTGTTACAGTCCTCCGAGGGCTCCGGTTGTTGTATCTGGTGTAGTTGGTAAAGTGGAAAGAGACTTTCCCACAGCTGCAGTGAAGCACACCCACGAAAAGCCCGTGCCCCCCATGTTGAACGTGCAGGCTATAACACCAAGCCGCCTTTCATCCAGCAGCCCAGGAAGTAGACTAGTGAAATAATCATTGAACATGTGTGCCCATGCTATTTAGGAGATTTAAAGCTATCTCCTAGTTGAATATGGTCAGAAGATTATAGCTATGTTGGGGTTAAGTTTTGTAGGTAATAAGGACTGAAATATTTGAGTGATGATGGAATATATGCAGTACAGATATTAAGGAAAGGAACTTGGAAAGGGTAATGCGTATTTAGCGTTCTTGAATGATTTACGTGTTCCCTGAAACAACTGTAGATCCACCCTTCATAACCTTACTACTCGCTCAAATATTCAGGGTAAGAATCGCCATGTGCTTAGAAGGTATTGTTGGGGAATAGTGATTTAATGAATATGATTTGTTATAGCCTACATCACGTATTATCTTCATGAAGGACTAACCAGCCTGGCATCTCAGGAGTGGCAGTTGGGGTGTGGCAGTGGCAGTTGGGTGTCGTACTTAATATTGCAGTAAATAATGTGACTTTCTAGAAGTACAAATATACTGTGGTTGTGTGATAATTAAGAAACAGCATAACTGGCAAATTGCTTACTTTTTCTTTAAGATAAAATTCCTATTTCAGTGCAATTTTGCATGGTGCACATATTAGATTATTAGTTACAGAAATTCAGTTGATGAGGTTACAAATTAATGTGGGTAGAAGTTTAATAATCATGTGTTGTATATTCATAAAATTCAATTGGAGATGCATGTTTCATTTTAAGATCCAGTTCAGTATACCGGCTGTTGGTGCCTAGTTTAAATAGCATACACTACAATGGTAAGAAGTTTATTAGTTTTTAATCTGCATTGTATTTGTAGTTTGATTCAGCTCATACCACATAAAAAAGAAGGTAAATGGCCTTAGCTACATCTTTGTTCCAGTGTCATTCCAGCAGAGACCAGAAATACAGTATGATTTAAGTTATATACGTACTTGGGCTGTGACAAATGTAATAGACAGTTCTTTCATGTTTGGATAGCTGTGATAATGTTATCAGGTCTTATATTGTGCCCTCGTAGCTGGTGATGTGTTACCGATCTATTGCATGTACTGCCAGTCTACTGCCACTTGGGCTAAATACTAGAAAGACTTTTGACAGTTTTACATTTTCATTTATGTTTTGAATGAAATGGTCAAAGGAGGACTTTCAATGACTATGTTCACTAAATATACTTGATTAATATTGTTATCTATATACTGTATAATTTAATTGTTTTACTGTATTAAACTTGAATGATAATGGTCTAATGCCTGATGAAGTTCATGGTTATTTACTGAACATACAGTACAGTACTACTGTTTTCAGATTTTGTTTCCAATAAAAAAATTCTTCTGATTGAAGAATATTTAAACATTCATGATGTTTTGTTTTTGTTTTTTAACAACAAAAAACTGTGATTGGCCGGTGTCCATAAGACGTGTATAGTATCAAGCTCAAAGGTATCTTTTGATAAAAATATTACACCTTGTAACAGTTACATACAAACTTGTGCTGTATCTGTGTTCCAGATTAGTACTTGGATAAAGTACTATACTGTACACAGCTGAGTATACCATTAGTGTCACTTTCTTTGGCAGGTCATGTGCTATTCTTGGTATCACATTTTAGATTGATTATACCTGTAGTGTTGGCAAAATTTTTTGGTACAAAGGTCATTTAATGTGAAACTGGTAAGAAAACTTGACTTGAAGGTGCTTAACATGGAAGGCAGTAGCCATCAGTATGAACTGTAGCTTTCAGATGACCAGTCTGAAATTGTCTGTGCACAGTTTTAAATCTTATACTTTCACAATTAGGGAAATTTAAATTAAGTCCTCATTATATAGGAGTGAGTAAGGAAAAAAAAAAAAGAAGGTTTTTGTACAATAATGATCCCCTCTAAAAAGGTGGTTCTAGTACTGTAGTAAAGTTGCATTTTTTTTTTTACATGTCATTAAAGTCATCATCTAGTTTTGATCATTCCATTATGCTGAAGGTCAAGTGCAAAACAAAAACATTTGTAGTAGTACTGTATGTAATTGAGTGCATTACCGACCACCACCATACATTTCACACTATCCACAAAGAGGAACATTTATCATCCATCTCATAATCCCCACAAAAACCACAAACCATACCCCAGTCCAGTCTAGATATAAAGTACATGTACCGTAATGTAAGAATCGTTACTGCGGTCATTGGTTTCATTCTAGTTAACTGTACTAGACTTGAGTAATGATTAAGTGTGAATTATGTTTACGTAGTGTGCAATTTACCTAGTCTAGCTTTTTTTTTTTTTTTTTCCTTTTTTGGTCATAGCTGGTCATCGGCCCTGTAGATGAATTTTTTAGGGAATACAGTATAATTGCTCTGCTACACATTTGGGAAAATTCCTTAACCAGGACTATTTTTTGGTACGTATTTGTTTTGCTTTTAGATATACATTTATATTTAGCATTAAGGTTTTTTTTTTTCTTTTGGGTAACAGGCATAGGAATATTTTTTCCTACTGTAGATTTTGCAGTCATGTTTTGTCTCTTAAGAATATGATGAAATTCGGTGTGAAATTAAATTGCTGTATTGAAGTGCATTCAAGCTATATTGAAAACTGTCTTCTTAAGAATATTTCTGTACAGTGATACAATGGTGTTTCCCGCAAAAAGAGGAGCTTTGTGGGTACAGAGAGGCGGGCTACCTGGGAAACGGCAACGGGGGGGGCCCGACGACTGACACTGTATGAACTCTTCTTTTGTTGTGCTCTGCTCCGCGCGACGCGGGCCGGATGGGGCGGCCAAGGGAGGGAGCCAAGGGCGAGGCCCTGGTGACCCAGTTGAGCCGAGGGCGGGGGGCCCGGCCAGGGACTACAGGCGAGATCGGAGGGGGTAAGAAGAGGGAGCAACGCGGGGTGAGGGGAAGGGGGGAGAGATTGTTGTTGTAGGTAGTTGTGGTGGTTGTGGTGGTTGTGGTGGTTGTGTGAATAATGAAAAATAAAAACATTTCCGATTTCCGACTCTTTCCAAATTACACAACGAACTGAAGGTAATTAAGAAAATACACACACCTTAACTCTGTACAGGTGAAGGTTTATTATTACCTTCAATGGCTAATATTAAGTCGTGTTAGACATGCCAGGTGTATGTGTATGTATGTGTGTGTGTGTATGTGTGTGTGTGTGTGTGTGTGTGTGTGTGTGTGTGTGTGTCTTTGTACACTCAGAAAGACCATTAAGAACACCAGCTGTTTTTATTAAATTTGTCACAATAAAATTCAGAGAAATTTTTCATCATCTCACAGCTGAAGTAGTAAAGAACTTTTCATCTAGGGTACAATAAGACCTTTAGTCGTATATAACCACGCAACACCTCCCCATGAACAGGTGTAGTGGAGACCAGGCAGCGAGGGACACGTTGTGGTTGTGGTTGAGAGATGTACCTCACTACTACCTCTCCATTACTCCCTCGTGTGAACATAGTTACTCCTATTTACCATCAAACATTTGTGGGGCTATAAAGGACACGTTCAAATAAACACGACCAAATAGTCTACATTGTGGCTGTGTTTACATGACCCTGTTGGGGGGGGGGCCTTGGAGGGGGTGGGGGGGTGAGGGATGGTGGGGGGGTTGGAGGGAGGAAGGGGTAGGGGGTGAGGGATGGTGGGGGGCCTTGGAGGGGGTGGGGGTGAGGGATGGTGGGGGGGGGGGGGGTAAGTCTAGTCAGTTCCGTATTGTGTTGATGACAATATATACTGTGCAATATCCCCTCTGTGTTCTGTGATATACACCACCGCCCAACCTTGACCATTTTAGACACATGTTATATATTATACGACTATATTCCGTATATATATATATATATATATATATATATATATATATATATATATATATATATATATATATATATATATATATATAAAGTATTTAATAGTTTATTATCCCAGAGGTAAAAAATAAATAAAGTATTGAAGCATCTTTTAAAACTTTGGCTCCAGAAAGTCAGATAAAGTAGGAGGAAGTTATAAAAGTTTTGACTCAGACATAAATATTGGCTAAAAGTTATCAATGTGGTGCGTGACTGTGAGACCCTGTGTAACTTTCTCACTAACTCCGGGTTACGCTATCTTGAGAAATATCTTTAGTTAGGTTAGGTTAAGTTATTATCTCTGCAAGTAAGCAAGATATGTGTGGTATATATACATCAATTTTTGCTGTTGGTTTATAGTTTGTTGGTTTTGTGTAAATAATTGATTGATTGTTAATAGTAATATTTATTTTGTGTTCATGCCGGAGTTATTGAACCATCTTGTTGTTTATTGATGACTTTAAAGTATATTATCTCTCTCTCTCTCTCTCTCTCTCTCTCTCTCTCTCTCTCTCTCTCTCTCTCTCTCTCTCTCTCTCTCTCTCTCTCTCTCTCTCTCTCTCTCTCTCTTCTTTCCCACAAAAATCCAAACACCGAAAAATAAACACACACACACGGCCTCTGCTCTCCTCTACTCTAATCCAAACACAAACACAAACCTCTTCTTTTGTTTTTCCTTTTGTCTTTTCCTCACACTAAGGTAGATAGGTTACGTTACGTTACGTTACATTACGTTAAGATATCCTCCGAGCTAGGATATTGCCCCACTACCTAAACCTAACCTAACCTCGCCTAACCTCACCCCACCTAACCTCACCCCACCTAACCTCACCCCACCTAACCTCACCCCACCTCACCTCACCTCACCTCACCTCACCTAACTTCACCTCACCTCACCTCACCTCACCTAACCTCACCTCACCTCACCTAACCTCACCCCACCTCACCTCACCTCACCTCACCTCACCTAACCTCACCTCACCTCACCTCACCTCACCTAACCTCACCTCACCTCACCTCACCTAACCTCACCTCACCTAACCTCACCTCACCTCACCTCACCTCACCTAACCTCACCTCACCTAACCTCACCTCACCTAACCTCACCTCACCTCACCTCACCTCACCTAACCTCACCTCACCTCACCTCACCTCACCTAACCTCACCTCACGTAACCTCACCTCACCTAACCTCACCTCACCTAACCTCACCCCACCTAACCTCACCTCACCTAACCTCACCTCACCTAACCTAACCTCGCCTAACCTCACCTCACCTAACCTCACCCCAGAACATATATAAAACAGGTTCTTTTGCCGTTGTATTAATAACCTTATCCACCACCCGCCTCTGCTTCTAAACGAGGGGTCGTCTAGTTGAGGCAGACTGACAAACGACCTACAATTACCCCCTCGACGGCTGTAACGACCCTTGGCTCCCCGGGTGTCGACGACCACTATTTTGGCGCCCACGTGACTCCATCATCTTGGTTGTTTTACATCTGTCTATGTCCTGTGGTCGTATATTGTGATTTTGCTGTGGTCGTATATTGTGATTCTGCTGTGGTCGTTGGGTTTGTGTGATTTGTATTGTCGTACTTTGCTGTGATTCTTGTGGTTGTTTGTTGTGATTCTTGTGGTCGTATCTTGTGATTCTTGTGGTAGTATCTTGTGATTCTTGCGGTCGTATCTTGCTATTCTCGTGGTCGTATCTTGTGATTCTTGTGGTAGTATCTTGTGATTCTTGTGGTCGTTCTGATTCTCGTGGTCGTATCTTGTGATTCTTGCGGTCGTATCTTGCTATTCTCGTGGTCGTATCTTGTGATTCTTGTGGTCGTATCTTGTGATTCTTGTGGTCGTATCTTGTGATTCTCGTGGTCGTATCTTGTGATTCTCATGGTCGTATCTTGTGATTCTCGTGGTCGTATTTTGTGATTCTCGCGGTCGTATCTTGTGATTCTTGTGGTCGCTCTTATTCTCGTGGTCGTACCTTCATAGGGTTGACAACTTAACAATCTTAAAGAGATTAAAGTCTTTATCATCGTTTTAATCTTGTAGTAATTAAGTTTATGACGTTAGCCCCTGTTCGAAACCGTCTCAACCACCATAACTGCCATAACCGTCTTAACCGCCATAATTTCCATAACCGTCGTAACTGCCGTAACCACTATAACCGTCGTAACTGCCATAACCGCCTCTAAGCTCACGATCCTTGGCTCTAATCTTCAAAGTCTGGCCAAGTTTACCTTTACGGGGATCACCTGTCTTAACTACTACGATCCCTGGCCGATCCCTTCACTCCTTCCCTCCCTCCTTCCTTCACTCCTCTCCCCTTCCCTTCCTTCCTCCCTCCTTCTCTCTCTCCCCCTTCCCTTCCTTCCTCCCTCCTCCTCTCTCTCCCCTTCCCTCCTTCACACACACACACACACACACAAACTAGAATGATCGAAAAGTCCCTGTGCACCTGTAAGCATTAATAATATAGTTGTTCTTTGTTCTACCCTTCAGTGTTATATACTTTCTTTGTTCTATTTAAAGTATAATTTGGACATGGTATACACATGGTATACCTTAACCATTTCTTATATTTATTGTCATTATAACGAGATAGAGAACAAAAATAACTCTGTAGATATAACAATGAACAAGTATACTCAGGTGCACAGGGACTTTTCGATCACCTGTACTGTATATTAACCCGACACAATCACTAATATTGTTCGTTAGTTTATAAGCTGATTTTGTATTTGTTTCCCGCCACCACAGAACAAATAATGTAATTGTTGTGATTTAATGGTATAGAAAGTCATTAGAATTATAGGATTTATGACTGAAAGAGTTAATTTATCGCGAAAAACTACACACACACACACGCACAGTTCAGCCTCTGGGGTAATGAATGGCGTACAGACTCGGTTTTGATTTTAATTTGATTTTGATATATTTTAAAGTTTCTCTTCACGTGTATTAGTTATATATATAATAGAGTAATATACTGACAGTAGTGATAATAAATAGCAACGTTACTAGCAAAGTTTATTAATGTACAATCCTTAAATACGAATAGATTGTGTACGTTAATTTTTAGATTTATTTGTACGACTATTCAAACTTCTGTGAGTTATCGTACTAACCAAAACCAAACCGCCAGCTAGACACACATCGTTTCTAAACTATAAACTACTGTAAAAATACGTAACAGTACTACTAAATTACCTACGTTATATTTATCTTTGTTTAAATGTGTACGAATATCCCAGAATATGTGAGTTGTTGTACTAACACGTGACAGACACCCATCACACGTTGTACATCTGGCAGTAGATTGACACCCGCACTTAGCCCCTCTCACCACCTCCTCCTACCGCCCCCCACCACCTCTTCCTACCGCCCCCCACCACCTCATCCTACCGCCCCCCACCACCTCCTCCTACCGCCGCCCAACACCTCTTCCTACCGCCCCCCACCACCTCCTCCTACCGCCCCCCACCACCTCCTCCTACCGCCCCCCACCACCTCTTCCTACCGCCCCCCACCACCTCCTTCTTCCCCCCCACCTCCTCCTTCCGCCCCCCACCACCTCCTCCTACCGCCCCCCCACCACCTCCTCCTACCGCCCCCACCACCTCCTCCTACCGCCCCCCACCACCTCCTCCTACCGCCCCCCACCACCTCCTCCTACCGCCCCCACCACCTCCTCCTACCGCCCCCCACCACCTCCTCCTACCGCCCCCACCACCTCCTCCTACCGCCCCCCACCACCTCCTCCTACCGCCCCCCACCACCTCCTCCTACCGCCCCCACCACCTCCTCCTACCGCCCCCCACCACCTCCTCCTACCGCCCCCACCACCTCCTCCTACCGCCCCCACCACCTCCTCCTACCGCCCCCACCACCTCTCCTACCGCCCCCACCACCTCTTCCTACCGCCCCCCACCACCTCCTCCTACCGCCCCCACCACCTCCTCCTACCGCCCCCCACCACCTCCTCCTACCGCCCCCACCACCTCCTCCTACCGCCCCCCACCACCTCCTCCTACCGCCCCCCACCACCTCCTCCTACCGCCCCCCACCACCTCCTCCTACCGCCCCCCACCACCTCCTCCTACCGCCCCCCCCCACCTCCTCCTACCGCCCCCCACCACCTCCTGCTACCGCCCCCCACCACCTCCTCCTACCGCCCCCACCACCTCCTCCTACCGCCCCCCACCACCTCCTCCTACCGCCCCCCACCACCTCCTCCTACCGCCCCCCACCACCTCCTCCTACCGCCCCCCACCACCTCCTCCTACCGCCCCCCACCACCTCCTCCTACCGCCCCCACCACCTCCTCCTACCGCCCCCCACCACCTCTTCCTACCGCCCCCCACCACCTCCTCCTACCGCCCCCCACCACCTCCTCCTACCGCCCCCCACCACCTCCTCCTACCGCCCCCACCACCTCCTCCTACCGCCCCCACCACCTCCTCCTACCGCCCCCCACCACCTCCTCCTACCGCCCCCCACCACCTCCTCCTACCGCCCCCCACCACCTCCTCCTACCGCCCCCCACCACCTCCTCCTACCGCCCCCCACCACCTCCTCCTACCGCCCCCACCACCTCCTACTACCGCCCCCCACCACCTCCTACCGCCCCCCACCACCTCCTCCTACCGCCCCCCACCACCTCCTCCTTCCGCCCCCACCACCTCCTGCTACCGCCCCCACCACCTCTTCCTACCGCCCCCCACCACCTCCTCCTACCGCCCCCCACCACCTCCTCCTACCGCCCCCCACCACCTCCTCCTACCGCCCCCCACCACCTCCTCCTACCGCCCCCCACCACCTCCTCCTACCGCCCCCCACCACCTCTTCCTACCGCCCCCACCACCTCCTCCTACCGCCCCCCACCACCTCCTCCTACCGCCCCCCACCACCTCCTCCTACCGCCCCCCACCACCTCCTCCTACCGCCCCCCACCACCTCCTCCTACCGCCCCCCACCACCTCTTCCTACCGCCCCCCACCACCTCCTCCTTCCGCCCCCACCACCTCCTCCTACCGCCCCCCACCACCTCCTCCTACCGCCCCCACCACCCTCCTACCGCCCCCACCACCTCCTCCTACCGCCCCCCACCACCTCCTCCTACCGCCCCCCACCACCTCCTCCTACCGCCCCCACCACCTCCTCCTACCGCCCCCCACCACCTCCTCCTACCGCCCCCCACCACCTCCTCCTACCGCCCCCCACCACCTCCTCCTACCGCCCCCACCACCTCCTCCTACCGCCCCCACCACCTCCTCCTACCGCCCCCCACCACCTCCTCCTACCGCCCCCCACCACCTCCTCCTACCGCCCCCCACCACCTCCTCCTACCGCCCCCCACCACCTCCTCCTACCGCCCCCACCACCTCCTCCTACCGCCCCCCACCACCTCCTCCTACCGCCCCCCACCACCTCCTCCTACCGCCCCCCACCACCTCCTCCTACCGCCCCCACCACCTCCTCCTACCGCCCCCCACCACCTCCTCCTACCGCCCCCACCACCTCCTCCTACCGCCCCCCACCACCTCCTCCTACCGCCCCCACCACCTCCTCCTACCGCCCCCCACCACCTCCTCCTACCGCCCCCCACCACCTCCTCCTACCGCCCCCCACCACCACTTCCTACCGCCCCTACCACCTCCTCCTACCGCCCCCCACCACCTCCTCCTACCGCCCCCCACCACCTCCTCCTACCGCCCCCACCACCTCCTCCTACCGCCCCCACCACCTCCTCCTACCGCCCCCCACCACCTCCTCCTACCGCCCCCCACCACCTCCTCCTACCGCCCCCCACCACCTCCTCCTACCGCCCCCCACCACCTCCTCCTACCGCCCCCACCACCTCTTCCTACCGCCCCCCACCACCTCCTCCTACCGCCCCCCACCACCTCCTCCTACCGCCCCCCACCACCTCCTCCTACCGCCCCCCACCACCTTCTCCTACCGCCCCCCACCACCTCCTCCTACCGCCCCCCACCAACTCCTCCTACCGCCCCCACCACCTCTTCCTACCGCCCCCACCACCTCCTCCTACCGCCCCCACCACCTCCTCCTACCGCCCCCCACCACCTCCTCCTACCGCCCCCCACCACCACTTCCTACCGCCCCCCACCACCTCCTCCTACCGCCCCCCACCACCTCCTCCTACCGCCCCCACCACCTCCTCCTACCGTCCCCCACCACCTCCTCCTACCGCCCCCCACCACCTCCTCCTACCGCCCCCCACCACCTCCTCCTACCGCCCCCCACCACATCCTCCTACCGCCCCTACCACCTCCTACCGCCCCCACCACCTCCTCCTACCGCCCCCCACCACCTCCTCCTACCGCCCCCCACCACCTCCTCCTACCGCCCCCCACCACCTCCTCCTACCGCCCCCCACCACCTTCTCCTACCGCCCCCCACCACCTCCTCCTACCGCCCCCACCACCTCCTCCTACCGCCCCCCACCACCTCCTCCTACCGCCCCCACCACCTCCTCCTACCGCCCCCCACCACCTCCTCCTACCGCCCCCACCACCTCCTCCTACCGCCCCCCACCACCTCCTCCTACCGCCCCCACCACCTCCTCCTACCGCCCCCCACCACCTCCTCCTACCGCCCCCCACCACCTCCTCCTACCGCCCCCACCACCTCCTCCTACCGCCCCCACCACCTCCTCCTACCGCCCCCCCACCACCTCCTCCTACCGCCCCCCACCACCTCCTCCTACCGCCCCCACCACCTCTTCCTACCGCCCCCCCACCACCTCCTCCTACCGCCCCCACCACATCCTCCTACCGCCCCCACCACCTCCTCCTACCGCCCCCACCACCTCCTCCTACCGCCCCCCACCACCTCCTCCTACCGCCCACCCCTCCTACCGCCCCCACCACCTCCTCCTACCGCCCCCCACCACCTCTCCTACCGCCCCCACCACCTCCTCCTACCGCCCCCCACCACCTCCTCCTACCGCCCCCACCACCTCCTCCTACCGCCCCCACCACCTCTTCCTACCGCCCCCCACCACCTCCTCCTACCGCCCCCACCACCTCCTCCTACCGCCCCCCACCACCTCCTCCTACCGCCCCCACCACCTCCTCCTACCGCCCCCACCACCTCCTCCTACCGCCCCCACCACCTCCTCCTACCGCCCCCACCACCTCCTCCTCCCCCACCCTCCTACCGCCCCCCACCACCTCCTGCTACCGCCCCCCACCACCACTCCTCCTACCGCCCCCACCACCTCCTCCTACCGCCCCCCACCACTCCTCCTACCGCCCCCACCACCACTTCCTACCGCCCCCCCACCTCCTCCTTCCGCCCCCACCACTTCCTCGTACCGCCCCCCACCACCTCCTCCTACCGTCCCCCACCACCTCCTCCTACCGTCCCCCACCACCTCCTCCTACCGCCCCCACCACCTCCTCCTACCGCCCCCACCACCTCCTCCTACCGCCCACCACCACCTACTCATACCGCCCCCACCACCTTCCTACCGCCCCCACCACCTCCTACCGCCCCCACCCTCCTCCTACCGCCCCCCACCACCTCCTACCGCCCCCCCACCTCCTCCTTCCGCCCCCCACCACCTCCTCCTACCGCCCCCTACCACCACTTCCTACCGTCCCCCACCACCTCCTCCTACCGCCCCCCACCACCACTCTTTACGCTGCCAGTTGTATGTCAGAAACTGTCGTACACTGTATACTGTAATGCGTATCCAAAACATTATACATTGGTGGATTATCCTGCGTTTTTCTTCATTATCTGTGAGTATACAATTTATGTGTGTTTGTATTCCTGGGTGTTTTATTTATGTATATATGTATATATGTAACGTATGTATGAATGATATGTTGAGGTATTTGTCAAGTATTGAATATATATATTTGTATATGCCAAATTTTCGCTTCGTTGCTCACAATATATCTCCTGCTGAACACAAAACACACGCACACACACACACACACACACACATATATTTGCTGCTCCACAATATAAGAAGGAATGTGTTTACTGCCGTGTGACCGCCCGAGAGGAGTAAGATGCTTAGAATACAGGATGTTTTGAAGCAATGTGTGGGAAGGTGTCGCAATATTGTTGTACCTGTCAATCTACCTGTGTCCGTACCTGTAATTGTAACTACCTGGGGTCATACTTGTACCTGTATATTGAACTCGTAACTCGGTAAATAATATGATTCTGAGTTACACCTGATTGTGATGCCTAGTTGGAGACGTATCTAACCTAACGTAACCTAAGCTAACTTAACCTAATTTACCCTATCCTAACGTAAACTAAACTAGCCTAATTTAACCTAACCTATCCTAACCTAACCTAACCTAACCTTAATCTAAGATACCCCCTGACGCTGACAAATTGAAACGATGTTGACATTTCTGACAGTATTCACAAGTGACGGAAAATCGTCATAAACATCAAATAAATCTTTCAAGTTTTCTCATTTGTAATCTTGGGATATTTTTTTGGGGGGGGGAGGGTTGCAATTTTATGACCAATTTTGATATTACTTTCCGGAAATATTACCTTGTGATATTGATTGTGAAATTGGGGTCGGTATAGCTGTTGAAATTGTTATTATTTTTTTTTTTCGTGGAGGGGAACGACGACGCCTGATGTAGTAGCTATCAAAACTCTGCTATCTAGTTTGTCATAATTTGATATCAAGTATAGATACAGCTATAAAAATTCTACAATATTTTTTTGTTATAGTTAAATATCAAGTAATATACACATAGCTTTCATAATTTTGCTATCAATTACGTGTTTTATATTTTAGATACGAGATGGAGGACATGTTTATAGTGTGGTCTTGTAAGGCTCAGTGACTACGGACCTAAAACCAATTCAATTATTCTTTATGAAATATATTGGTTGAGGAGAGATATATTGCAGTCACTTGATTATATACTGTATATCTCTCGTAACAGGGGTTTTTTTTTTATATGTGTCTGTGAGTGTATTTGTGTGTTACTGAAACTCTAAAAGAAAAGTGGATGTTTTCTCTGTTGGTGATGGAATTTGTTGTGTACCAGAGACCGCAGGATGGGGTTATTTTATTTTATTTTTATTTGCTGTTATATTTGTACTTTTATTTGTATACATATTTTTTTTATTGTTTTTAGTCTTTTGTACGTCCGGGCTTTTTTATTAGTCTTTTGTTTTTCCTTTCTTCTTTTGTTGTGGTGTTTTAGGCAAGGTGTGTCTAGGCTGAAAAATGGTACAATGTGGCGCGAAAGGGAACGAAAAAATAGACGGGATTATCTTTTGGGCGGCAAGAAACGTGAAAAGACTACCGACACACACACACACACACACTCTCTCTCTCTCTCTCTTCGCGCATTTTCGACACCAAAGAATACAAGAAGCAGTTCACAAATGGGTTGACTGGGAGCACCTGAGACTCGAACCAATGAACCGTAGTATGGAAGCTGAGCGTTGTATCCACTCGGCCATGGGTTTTAAGTGGTGCCGTGTGCCTCAGTGGCGGATAAAGATGAAGATATTAAAGTTTTTGCCATTTGTTAATATTCTTTTCTGTGGACATAATAAATAATAAATAAACGAGAGTAAATGAAATGTGATAAAAGATGTGATTAAATAACGTAAATAAAAGTATCATGGTGATTTTAAGGAAGGCCATTTTTCACTCAAACAATAGTACTTTTTTATTCGACATTTTTCCAATATTAAACAAACAACTATTAATGAACAAATTACTACGGGATATCACTAACAAAATACCGGGAAAGAATTATGTAAACAAATAAAATACGAGGGATTTTTCGGTGGGGTATTTGAACGTATACGAAAAAAAAAATGTATATTGTAAATCAAATCTCCTGCCAATTTTGAGGCCCCCTCCGTCCCTCCCACCCTCCCCCTGGCTCAATCTCATATTACTGCTCATACTGGGGCCCGTAAGAATAGGGGAGGGGAGGGAAGGGGCCCATCTGTCCAACCACCGAAAAAAAAAGAGACATTTTATCGCCATTAATGTTGTATTTGAAGTCTGTTTAATATACAATGTCAGATGAAGTTGATGGGAGGGTAACTGAGCCGGGAAAAACATACTAGTCATTTCAATTAAGTAAAAAAAAATGGATAATGATTTTAAAGAGGATGATGTCATTTACATTGTCAAAATCATAAACATTTGCCTTTTTACCTAGTTTGTTTTTTAGTTTTACGTTTTAAATTACCCATATCAGAATAGTGAACGACAGATAAAGAGAGAGAATTTGTGTATTATCCCTTATATAAACAACGTGAAGCGTTTGTTGATGTAGGACAATTTTTACGACTAATTGATTCCTGTAAGTTAAAAGTTTTATATATTTTGTTGTTGTTTTCTACCTTTGTTATTTTCCTAATTGCTGTATATTTTTGTGTTTTAATATAAACTCAGAAAGTATAGAGAAAAAATGACCAAGGTAAAACGGCGTCATATTTCCCACCCAAGTATTCTGTATTCACGGGTAAAATTTGTTTATGCAAATTATCTTGAATCCCAATTGTGTATTTACCGGACAATTTGTCTCACTAAATTTCTTTGGTTCTCGAGAATTCACTTACCCGACCATCTATCTTTGTGAATTGAGATTAATGTGTGTGCGTTAGTCGATGTAGTGTCGTCAACCATTTCCACTACATCGGTTGGCGAGGTAATCTGAACACTGGACTAACTTAACCCCTGGCTTTCACTTCATTAACCTATTGTAATTTCTAAGATATTTTTCGTAATGTTTCTAGTCATTTTAATTCCCTGTGAGTTGTTGTGTCTGCAGGGAATAACATAATTACCCGCAGTAACAATATTTTTATCCGTGAACTAACTTGTGTTTACTTCCTCCCTCAGGTGAGTCGCTGAGACAAAAGAGCATCGCGTTGCTCCTCTTCCTGAAGGAGAGTCCCTAGACGGTGGTGTGGGTTCTGTGGTGGAGGTTGTGAGTCTTGTAGGTTATTTTTATTATTATTATTATTGTTGTTGTTGTTATTATTATTATTATTATTGCTGTTGTTATTGTTATTATTATTTTTATTATTATTATTTTTATTATTATTATTATTATTTATTATTATTGTTGTTGTTGTTATTCTTCTTATTATTATTTTAGTAGTAGTAGTAGTAGTAGTAGTAGATGCTGCAACAGGAGGAACGAGAACGACAAGATATTGGCATACGGGGAGAGAATTCAGAACGTTGATCAAGGCAGCTTCACTCTGGTGTTCACAACCTCTGGTGGGATGGGACCAAGTGCAAGATGTTTCTACGCCAGACTCGCGGAGGTGATCTCCGAACAGAAGCAGCAGCCCAGAAGTTGTGTCACAGCCTGGATGAGATGTCGACTGTCCTTCTCTCTCCTTAGGTCGGCTTTGCTCTGCCTCAGGGAACGAGAGTATCGGCCCCAAAGCCGACAACAGTTGCAGATATTGACTATGAGGCTACAGTCACTGAATGCTGCATAGATCTGCGGCACAACTAACTCAACACAGCTAGGATAGCTACTTATGGATTAGGATATTTAATTTTAAGGTAATAAAACGGCGGTGAAGGTATAGCTATTGGGGGAGGCTGGAGGTCATTTTTATGTTAAAAAAAAAGAAGTTATGTAGTAGTAGTAGTAGTAGCAGTAGTAGTAATACAGTAAAAGTAGTAGTAGTAGTTGCAGAAGTAGTTGTAGTTCTTTTCGAGGTCTGGTAGTTGTTTTAAGAGTCAAATGAGAGACTGAGGTAATTACCGCAAGATTTTTATCATGAACAGTAAGTACGATGAAGGCCTTGTGTGTGTATTAGGTGGCGCACGGTGGTGTGTGTGCGTGTGTGTAAACATTATACTGCACCTGCCACCTCCCTCCCTCCTTCCTCTTCATTTCCACTCCTCCCCTCCCCTGTCCCCCTCCCCTCCCCTGTCCCCCCCTCACCCCCCCCCGCAACAGGTAACGTAGACTATTTTATGACAACGAAAAAAAATTCCTTATAACTCACAGGAAGAAAATTTGTCTTTTATTCTGTATTGTTCTCAGTCGATACAATTATCCCCCTGAATACTAATTAGTTCATTAAGCCGGCGTTTTATGTCTGTCTGTCTGTATGGCTGTGTCGTCTTGCGATACACTGTCTGTCTGTCTGTCTGTCTGTGTCGTCATCCATTCAACAACATTTTAATTAAGAAAATTCTCAAAAGGTAAATTTATATCTCATTATACACTGATTACTCTCTCTCTCTCTCTCTCTCTCTCTCTCTCTCTCTCTCTCTCTCATGTCTGATACGTAATTAACAAAACGTCACAGGTATAATTGCTTCTTTATTTATATATTATTTATTATGGGTAATTACTAGTAATGAGTTGTTGGGTTAGGTTAGGTTAGTTTAGGTTAATATACAGGTCATTTTAATTGCCATTTTGCGGGATTATTTTTATGCTTCAATAAACGCACAGATAAGCGAACTATGGCTCCACACACACACACACACACACACACACACACACACACACACACACACACAGTTATTACGTTAACCAGTGGAAGGTGTACGACTGTGTTTATAAGCCTGAAGTAGTGCTCATTATATCAAGGTTGTGCCCCTTACCTCCCGCCTCATTAGGGCTGAGAGAGGTGAGGGAGGATGAGAGGTGAGGGAGGGAGAGAGGTGAGGGAGGGAGGGAGAGAGATGAGGGAGGGAGGGAGATGTAAAGAGAGAGGAAGATAGAGGGAGAAAGAGCTGGGGCAGGGAGAAAGACTCAGAGACAATGAAAGAAAGAAAGAAAGATAATGGAGAATTAAATAAAAGCGCAGAAAGTGAGAATAAATATAAGAGACAGCGATGAGACATAGAGAGATAGGTAGGAGATATGTAGAGACACACACACACACACACACACACACGTTCATATCTCCCTCTAGGGCTCAGGAACTCCACCTCGTGATGCTGCCCATGAAATAACTGACTGAAATTTCCCTAGCGTGGTGTGGAGGTTGTGTGATGGATAGCCTCCCCTTGAGTGAGTGAGTGGGTGAGTGAGTGGGTGAGTGAGTGAGTGGGTGAGTGAGTGAGTGAGGAGAGTGAGTGAGTGAGTGAGTGAGTGGGTGAGTGAGTGAGTGAGTGGGTGAGTGAGTGAGTGAGTGAGTTAGTTAGTGAGTGAGTGAGTGAGTGAGTGGGTGAGTGAGTGAGTGAGTGAGGAGAGTGGGTGAGTGGGTGAGTGAGTGAGTGAGTGAGTGAGGAGAGTGGGTGAGTGGGTGAGTGAGTGAGTGAGGAGAGTGGGTGAGTGGGTGAGTGAGTGAGTGGGTGAGTGAGTGAGTGGGTGAGTGAGTGAGTGAGGAGAGTGAGTGAGTGGGTGAGTGAGTGAGTGGGTGAGTGGGTGAGTGAGTGAAGAGAGTGAGTGAGTGAGTGAGTGAGTTAGTTAGTTAGTGAGTAAGTGAGTGAGTGAGTGAGGAGAGTGAGTGAGTGAGTGAGTAAGAGAGAGAGAGAGTTTATTACATTAGTCATCGTTTATTAGAGAGAAAAAAAAGTTGAAACAGGAAGTATCAATTAAACCCAGAAGAAACCTATCTCACATTCTCTCACACTCTCTCTCACTCTCCCTCCCTCTTCCTCCCTCTCCCACACTCTCCCTCCCTCTCCCACACTCTCCCTCCCTCTCCCTCCCACACTCTCCCACACTCTCCCACACTCTCCCTCATTCTCCCTCTCCCTCACTCTCCCTCACTCTCCCACACTCTCCCACACTCTCCCTCCCTCTCCTTCACTCTCCCACACTCTCCCTCCCTCTCCCTCCCTCTCCCACACTCTCCCACACTCTCCCTCACTCTCCCTCTCCCTCCCTCTCCCTCCCTCTCCTTCACTCTCCCACACTCTCCCACACTCTCCCTCCCTCTCCCTCCCTCTCCCTCACTCTCCGACACTCTCCCTCCCTCTCCCTCACTCTCCTTCATTCTCCCACACTCTCCCTCCCTCTCCCTCCCTCTCCCACACTCTCCCACACTCTCCCTCACTCTCCCTCCCTCTCCCACACTCTCCCACACTCTCCTTCACTCTCCCTCCCTCTCCCTCCCTCTCCCTCACTCTCCCTCCCTCTCCCACACTCTCCCTCCCTCTCCCTCACTCTCCCTCCCTCTCCCTCCCTCTCCCTCCCTCTCCCTCACTCTCCCACACTCTCCCACACTCTCCCTCCCTCTCCCACACTCTCCCTCACTCTCCCACACTCTCCCTCACTCTCCCTCACTCTCCCTCCCTCTCCCTCCCTCTCCCACACTCTCCCACACTCTCCCACACTCTCCCTCCCTCTCCCTCACTCTCCCACCCTCTCCCTCACTCTCCCACACTCTCCCTCCCTCTCCCTCACTCTCCCACACTCTCCCTCACTCTCCCTCCCTCTCCCTCCCTCTCCCACACTCACCCTCCCCACCATCTGCCCGGGAGCCTCGTTGGCCTTGTTAATAAAGGAGTTTCAGGAACGGCGTCTGTTAGCTGTTGGCCTGACAGGAGTCTCGGGACCTTCATTCCTTCACTCCTTCACTCCTTCATTCCTTCACTCCTTCACTCCTTCATTCCTTCACTCCTTCATTCCTGCATTCCTGCATTCCTTCACTCCTTCATTCCTTCACTCCTTCGTTCCTTCACTCCTTCACTCCTTCATTCCTTCACTCCTTCGTTCCTTCACTCCTTCATTCCTTCACTCCTTCACTCCTTCACTCCTTCCTTGCTTTCCTCCATCCTTCGCTACATCCCTCCTTTCCGCCCTCCTTTCCTTCTTCATTCCTTCACTCCTTCCTTGCTTTCCTCCATCCTTCGCTACATCCCTCCTTTCCGCCCTCCTTTCCTTCTTCATTCCTTCACTCCTTCCCTCCCCCATTCACTACCTCCCTCCCCCTCCCTCCCCTCCTACGCTTTCGCCTTCGGGTTACTGGGAACGTTAGATGGAAACTCTTATTTATGGCAGTACAGTCTAGCGTGTGTGTGTGTGTGTGTGTGTGTGTGTGTGTGTGTGTGTGTGTGTGTGTGTGTTTGTGTTTGACTGTCTGTTTGGTTGTGTGTGGAAAATTGGATTAAAAGAATAAATTTACTCTCTCTCTCTCTCTCTCTCTCTCTCTCTCTCCGACCGATCAGATCAGACTTGCATGACTTGAGAAAAGCGCCTCGACCAATCAGATGAGAGCTAGAAACCCGGGTGAAATGGGATTGGTTTCATCCTAGGCCTTTGGTTTCATTCTAGGCCTTTAAGTACTTATGGAGACGACCTGAAATACGTGTAG
>CAUDMG010000451.1:25000-45000 GCA_958450375.1 Homarus gammarus
CTGACTGTTATTGACTGTTATTGACTGTTATTGGCTGCTATTTAGCGTAATTAGCCCGTATTGTGGTGCCTCACTAACGCATTACACTAGACATAATTTAGTTGTATAGGAGACAAAGTTATAGTAAAATAATTAGAAAATAATTACGATAATAGCGCCAATTTATAGGTGATTATAGTGCTTAGGAGATTATTAATGTGGGAGATAGTTCCACTTATCTCCCTACATATCTCTTAAGTACCCTCTTATCTCTCTTATCTCCCCACTTATTTCCCCTCTTGTCTCACCACTAACGTGTCTTATCTCCCCTTTTATCTCCCATTAATGTTTCCCCACTTATCTCCCCATTAATATCTCTTATCTCCCCATTAATATCTCTTATCTCCCCATTAATATATCTTATCTCCCCATTAATATCTCTTATCTCCCCATTAATATCTCTTATCTCCCTACTAATATCTCTTATCTCCCCAGTAACGTCTCCTCCCCTCCTCCCCCAGGGCTGGTAGGAGCAGCAGCCGTTCTCTCCGTGTTCTTCTTCGGGGCGTCGGTGTTCAAGATCGGTAACTACGCCAACGACGGCTATCGGATGGGTGTACAGGACGGTAGCTGTTCCCGCGACCCTCCTCCCCTCCCTGGCGCTGCTGGGGGCGTGGTGAGGGGCGCCTGGCTACACGGTGGTCCCACGGCGCCCTTCCTACACCTGCTTGTGGCTCACCTGCTGATAGTGGCCAGACTGATCATGGAGGCCGCTGCTACCAAGGCCTGCTTCCTGCCTGAGAGTGGGTACTATTGTCTGTCTGTCTGGGTGTATGGGTGGGTGTCTGTCTGTCTGGGTGTATGGGTGGGTGTCTGTCTGTCTGTCTGGGTGTATGGGTGTGTGTCTGTCTGTCTGGGTGTATGGGTGTATGGGTGTGTGTCTGTCTGTCTGGGTTTATGGGTGTGTGTCTGTCTGTCTGTCTGGGTGTATGGGTGTATGGGTGTGTGTCTGTCTGTCTGGGTGTATGGGTGTGTGTCTGTCTGTCTGGGTGTATGGGTGGGTGTCTGTCTGTCTGGGTGTATGGGTGGGTGTCTGTCTGGGTGTATGTATGGGTGTCTGTCTGTCTGTCTGGGTGTATGGGTGTGTGTCTGTCTGTCTGGGTGTATGGGTGTGTGTCTGTCTGTCTGGGTTTATGGGTGTGTGTCTGTCTGTCTGGGTGTATGGGTGTATGGGTGTGTGTCTGTCTGTCTGGGTGTATGGGTGTGTGTCTGTCTGTCTGGGTGTATGGGTGGGTGTCTGTCTGTCTGGGTGTATGGGTGGTGTCTGTCTGTCTGGGTGTATGGTGTGGTGTCTGTCTGGGTGTATGGTGGTGTCTCTGTCTGGGTGTATGGGTGGTGTCTGTCTGTCTGGGTGTATGGGTGGGTGTCTGTCTGTCTGGGTGTATGGGTGGGTGTCTGTCTGGGTGTATGGGTGGGTGTCTCTGTCTGGGTGTATGGGTGGGTGTCTGTCTGTCTGGGTGTATGGGTGTGTGTCTGTCTGTCTGGGTGTATGGGTGTGTGTCTGTCTGTCTGGGTGTATGGGTGGGTGTCTGTCTGTCTGGGTGTATGGGTGGGTGTCTGTCTGTCTGGGTGTATATATGTTTGTCTGTCTGTCTGTCTGATTGTGTCTTTCTATCTGGGTGTGTAATTGTCAGTCTATTGGTGATTTAGGCTTTAACAATGCTAATATTTCTGAATTCTGTTACAATTGTGAACATCTGTGTGTGTGTGTGTTTGTGACGTCATCTGGTTACGTTGTATGTGATTGCCTAATGTGATGAGAACCTGAGAAAATAAAGCTTTATATACAAGACAGTTCACTGCGAGAGGTATGCAAAATGGCGGCTCCTAGTGTAAAGTTGTCCAATTCCCTATAGATGCGTGCTACCCATGATTAAATAGTTCCTTACTGAGTCACTAGATGGCAGTGGTGCCACCCCCCCTCCCCCCCCCCCCCCGAGGTCGTGGTAGTTCATTAGTCAGTCACTAGATGACGTTAATAGACCCCTGATGACTTGTTAGTTCGCTAGTCAGTCACTAGATGGAGTTAGTAGACCCCTGATGACGTGTTAGTTCGTTAGTCAGTCACTAGATGGGGTTAGTAGACCCCTGATGACGTGTTAGTTCGTTAGTCAGTCACTAGATGGGGTTAGTAGACCCCTGATGACGTGTTAGTTCGTTAGTCAGTTACTAGATGGGGTTAGTAGACCCCTGATGACGTGTTAGTTCGTTAGTCAGTCACTAGATGGGGTTAGTAGACCCCTGATGACGTGTTAGTTCGTTAGTCAGTCACTAGATGGCGTCAGGTCTTCCAAGATGACAAAGATGGCCGCTAGCGAACACAACACCGTGCCCTGTCGTGTGTTTGTCCCGGGGAGATGCAGTAGCCATTGCCAGTGTTCCCGGGATGGTGTTTACGGTTGCTGACACCTTAGTAGTTCCCGTAGACGTCGGTAGGTGGAGTTAGTGGCGGGTAGTGGCCGTATATATCAACAGTGTGACACTTTCCTGTCTCTTAATGTTCCCACAGCCATTGTATTGTCTCCGTCCTACTGTGGCTGGCTGGCTTACTGAATGGCTGACTAACTGGTTAACTGGCAGGCTGACTGATTAACTGGTTGGGTGACTGGGTGGGTGATATATTGTCGACTGGCAGAAAAGTTGTGAGGGGGGGAAGTGATAACGTAATACTGTTAATGAGGATCCCCCTCCTCTCACCCCTCATCCCTCTCACCTCTCTCCTCTCATCCTCTCACCTTCTCTCACTCTCACCTTCTCTCACCTCTCATCCCCTCTTCACCTCCCGACCCCTGTTATGAATGATGGTGAAGTGAGAGGAGTAAATATCTCTCTCTCTCTCTCTCTCTCTCTCTCTCTCTCTCTCTCTCTCTCTCTCTCTCTCTCTCTCTCTCTCTCTCTAAACCACCCATTGGACAAAAAAAAGGAAGAAAAAGAAAGATAATGTCGTAAAAATATTCCCGAAGCTGAGAGAGAGAGAGAGAGAGAGAGAGAGAGAGAGAGAGAGAGAGAGAGAGAGAGAGAGAGTGTCGTGTTGTAAATAAGAGTCATAGAAGTTGTCTCTCGTCTCCTCGTCTCTCACCACCTGGAAGTGACTCGGCTATACACTATACTCATACACCATACTGCTATTCGTTATACTGACATACACTATACACCATACATCTACATCATACTCTCATACACCATAATGCCATACATACACAAGACACATACACTACATCATACTGTATACATCATACTGACATACACTGTACATCATACTGCCATACACCATACACCATACTATCGTGTCTCACTTAAACGGGAAGTTAGATGAGTAACCTGTAATAATAATAATAATAATAATAATAATGTTTAAGGTCCATTCATTCGTCTGTCTATTTATCCACCTGTCTAATTGCTTCTTCTGTCTGTTTATCCGTCCTCCTGTCCATTCGCCTGTCTGTCTGTTTATCTGTCTGTCAGCGGCCACAAGGGAGTCCCATCTATCCTGAATTCATGAGCCGTACTGAGTGCAGATCTCGTTTACGTGACCTGTATGTGGGAGAGGTGAGAGGGAAGGAGGAAGAGTGGGCAAGGTGAGAGGGAAGGAAGGGAGAGTGGGCAAGGTGAGAGGGAAGGAAGGAAGAGTGGGCAAGGTGAGAGGGAAGGAAGGAAGAGTGGGCAAGGTGAGAGGGAAGGAAGGAAGAGTGGGCAAGGTGAGAGGGAAGGAAGGAAGAGTGGGCAAGGTGAGAGGGAAGGAAGGAAGAGTGGGCAAGGTGAGAGGGAAGAAGGGAGAGGTAAGGGAGTTGAGGTGAGAGGGAAGAAAGGAGTGGAAGAAGGAAGAAGAAAGATAGAGAATTGAGTGGGAAGGAGAAGGTAGATGAGAGACGGTAAGAGAGAGATGAGAGAAGGAGAGAGAGAGGTGAGAGAAGGAGAGTGAGAGGTGAGAGAGAAGGAGAGATAAAAGGTCTTCATATTTCATTCATGGAGCTAGTTCTCTCTCTCTCTCTCTCTCTCTCTCTCTCTCTCTCTCTCTCCAGCGAACACGAATAAAATCAAATAGAAAACGAGGAACTTGACATAGGAGGAGGAGGGACTTAAGTAAAAAGGTATTGATCACTGGAGTATTTATGGAGGTCTTAACTTCACCCTATACCCGGTACCTCTGGGTATTGGGAGTTCTAATTGTCAAGGTGAATAAATACTCGACTGGGTGGAGAAGGAGGTGTGTGTGTGTGTGTGTGTGTGTGTGTGTGTGTGTGTGTGTGTGTGTGTGTGTGTAATATCATTCATACAATATAGTTAATATAGTGTTACTTTCTATACATTAACAGTAAATATACAGGTATATCCAGTATGTTAAACCTTGGGATATATGTTAATTTATGGAGTTCGTTTTAACTTATCAAACTGATACACTCTAACACACTTATCTATACACTAAGCATCACTTAACACACTTTAACGCACTTCTAAACACACTTGGAAGTCACGATCACAGTGGTGGTGCAAACTCTATGGATAGTACTCGCCCCGTTTCATTTATTAGGATTTTTGTGTGTAATAATAATAATAATAATAATAATAATAATAATAATAATAATAATAATTAACGGTTTATTGAAAAAGTTTTGCAGCCCGAAGGCTGAAAATATACATTGGGCATAAATGACTCATTACATACATTGGTGGTTTAACAAAAGCCTTCATTAGAGAAATGTAAAGGAACATACAGTGAACATACAGATTAATGTTTACAGTGGAGGTCACGTAGATCTTGTGTGCTGAGGTGTTGAACAGCAGACACGTAGTGTAGTAACTCCCTCCCAGATGGTGTTAGGAGGAACCTCACATGGTGTTCCCTCACAGATGGTGTGTGTGTGTGTGTGTGTGTGTGTGTGTGTGTGTGTGTGTGTTGTCTGTTACGTATGTGTGTCTGTTATATTGTGTTGTGTGTGTATGTACTGTATGTGTGTGTATGTTATGTTGTGTATAATATCAATAAAATAAATTAATAACAATATCAAGAAAGTCAATACAATATTAAGCATTATTTCCCGAGGCCCTGGAACGCGTAGAGTTCACCTAAGACCAGCCCTCAAGTGCTCCTCCACCTCAGCTCCTGCTTAAGTTGGAGTGAACTGTGTCAGGCTGTGTGTTGCTCCGAGTGTGACCTATTGGCTTCCTTGAGTTAACGAGGGGGAGGTGTTTGGAGGAGGAGGGAGGAGGTGTTTGGAGGAGGAGGGGGGGGAGGAGGTGAGGGGGAGGAAGAGGAAGATAAGAAGGTTTGGGAGGAGAAACAAAGGGAGGAGAGAGGTGAGGAATAGGGGATGGAGGGAGGTGGGGGAGGAAAGAAGATGGGATGAAGGGTAGAAGAAAGTGGAGGTGAGTAGGGGGAAGAAGAAGAGGGGGAGGTAAAGAGGAAGAAGAAGAGGGGTTAAGGTGATAGTGGTAGTAGTAGTAGTAGTAGTAGTAACAATTCCAACATCACTACAATAAAATACAAGAACAAATTTACTATTGTATTGTTATTGGTCGGTATCTCTCATAACAACCAATGGCCCGCCACCTTAGTAATGACGTCACGGCCGACACACACTTGTTATGTTGCCGGGCCCCGTGATTGAGCGTGTCGTACCGGACGCCTCTTGTGTGACGTTAATGTGTTTGTGTGACTCTCTGGACGGACTATCAAGGAGGGCAATAAGAGACAGACGGACACACAAACAAGCTAATAAATTACGGACATAGAAAAGAAGGAATAATAGTCGTGTGAGGAGGAAGAGTGAGAATGAAACACACACACACAATAAATTAATGTGGACATCAAATGAATTGTATTACCGTTAATATTTACATACAAACTCTAATTTATTACTGAAATGGAATAAATTAATGCTTTATATGTTTTCCTGAATAGACTTTAATGAACAAGTGAATAAAATTGATATAATGTTCAATTTTATACACCATCAGTATACACTAGTACCCCCTTGTCTGCCTGGTATACACGCAATAGGTATCATGAGGTAGGAATCTCTCTCTCTCTCTCTCTCTCTCTCTCTCTCTCTCTCTCTCTCTCTCTCTCTCTCTCTCTCTCTCTCTCTCTCCTATATTAATGTATGGTGTATAGTACCTGTTGGATGTGTTGGGTGTCAGCAGGGTACCAGTTTCAGCTGCGTTGAACCGTGTACCCGGAAGATGAACCGTGTAGAACCGAGAAGATAAACTATGTAGAACCGGGAAGATGAATAGTGTACCGGGAAGATGGATGAATGATGAGAATGGTAGCTTCATTTAACTCTGTCTCACAAAACTGGTGAAACTTTCCACGAGATTAAATTTGTACCGAAAAATAGTTGGAAAGAAGTATCTGGAAAATAAGACCTTCATTATATAGTTCGTAAAGTAAGTGTTGTAATCCTCTGAGGGAAAAAATGCACTATATTTATCCCTCGTTTATTATATACTCAATGAAAGAACAAAATAACGCATTAAAACCACGGAATGATTATTGAAATATACATTCTACGTCTGGCAGCGGGATACATATTCATCCTACCCCTCCCGGGATATCGTACCTTAAACGCTTCAGTTAGAGTTCTCCCGGCAGCATGTTTACCTTGGGTGTCTGGCCGCGGTGTGACGTATTGAATGTTCCGTCTATATGGTTAAACCCCTGTGTACTGGAGGGCTTATGCCGACCCCTCCCTCCTCCCCCAGCACAATGGACCCACCATACCTTCTCAATAGCTTCCATTGTGGCCGTGAATACTAAACCACACACACACACACCGCCATCCACCCCAATCTATCTGTACCATGATGGGGAGAGGGTGGTGTTTTCCTCCCCCTCTCTCCCTCCTTCTTTCTTAGTTCCCTCACCCTCTTACCTCCGTCCCTCACCCTGTCTCTTACCTCAGTCCCTCATCCTGCCCCTCCGTCTACCTCCATCAGTGTCTCATCTCTCTCTCTCACCCTCACCTCCGTCTCTTCAGGATTCACCTTCAACCTCCTCAATCCTAAAACTTTTTCTATACACTGTTACATTCTTCTTCTTCTTCTTCTTCTTCTTCTTCTTCTTCTTCTTCTTCTTCTTAGTATCAATATTACACTCGTCAGCATATCTTCCTCTTCTTTCTTCCCCTCCTCTTCCTTTTATTCTTCCTCTTCTGCCTCCTCCTCCTCGTCTGCACACTGCTATACTTTTCTGCATATCCCTCCTCCTCCTCCTCCTCCTTTATTTCTGCTTAGTGGATAAGATCACACACACACACACACACACACACACACACACACACACACACACACACACTTTCAATCACGATATATGTGTTATTGGTTTTTTTAGGAATAATACATAAACCATTAACCTTGACGAGTGTGTCAATGTATATTTGTTTTGCTTTTGTTCGATCAGCTGATGTATGACGTCATTGAATCAGCTGATGCGCGATGCCATCCAATCAGCTGATGTATTATACGCTGGAGAGTCTATTGAGGTGGAGATCTCTGGGTGTTTGTGTTCAGTCCTTTGTCTGTGTCAGAGAGAGACTGGAGATATGTAAACAGAGAGAGATAATGGAAAGATGAGGAGATAGAGTAGAGAGGATTACGTCTGGAAATGGTGAGAGATATGTGATAATTGAGAGAGATTAAGAGAGAAAGGGTAAAATGATAAATTGAGAGAAAGAGGAATAGAGAGAGTTTGCGTTTGACAGATAGGTAGAGAGTTTGAGAGTAAATCAGACAGACAGATAGACAGAAAGTCAAATAAATTGACGGAGGGAGGGAAAAAGAAAGACCAACTGAAACACAGACAGACACAGAATCAGACATAGACAAGAGCTGAGTCGAACAGACAAGACAGGGAGACATAAATAGACAGACAAACAGACAGCCTTTTTTCTCTTCATCCTCCCGGCGTCTCTTCACATATATATATCTGTACCATAACACACACACACACACACACACACACACACACACACACACACACACACACACACACACACACACACACACACACACACACATATACATATACACAGGTCCTTCCCGTATATATTTTGCCCCGCTACCCCTTCGCTTCATAGCCCCCAAGCGCCATTGGCCCGACAGTATAGTGTATAGTATAGGGAGGAAGGGAGGGAGAGAGGGAGGGAAGGAGAGAGGGAGAGAGAGGGAGGGAAGGAGAGAGGGGGAGAGAGGGAGGGAAGGAGAGAGGGAGAGAGAGGGAGGAACACAGCCCGACGCTATATCCCGCTCAGTAAATGTCTGTATTGATTTCTGTTTTTATTTTTGAGGATGTTGGGTGGAGAAGCTTGGACTGTGATGGTGGTGGTGGAGAGGGGTGTTGGTGTAGAGGGTTAGTGGTGGTGGGGGAGAAGGTTGATGGTGATGGTGGAGTGGGTTGGTGATGGTGGAGAGGGTTGGTGGTGGTGAGGGGAGAGGATTGGTGGTGGTGATGGTGAAAAGGGGTGTTGGGGGAGAAGTTGGTGTTGGTGGTGATGGTGGAGAGAGAAATGTTGAGGGAGAGGATCGGTGGTGGAACGTGTGTTTTTCGGGTGTGTATGGGAAACTTTTATTTTATTTAGGACAGACAGGCAGACATACATACAGACAGAAAGGGAAAGGGAAAGGGACATTATAGATGAGAGATAGAGAAGTGAAATGGAAAGAGAGAGAGAGAGAGAGAGCGAGAGAGAGAGAGAGAGAGAGAGAGAGAGAGAGACAGAGAGAGAGAGAGAGAGACGAGAGAGAGAGAGAGAGAGAGAGAGAGAGAGACAGAGAGAGACAGAGAGAGAGACCCACCTCCCATACATACCCACAGAGGGCCGTGTTCAAACCACTAACTCTGAGAAAGTTGCTGATTCTGCTAGCTTCACCAGAACACGTCCACCCTCACACCCCACACAGGAGACGCCCCCACAGTACTACCCCTACCCCCAGGACCCCCACACCCCCATAGGAGACCTCCCCACCCCTACAGTGTTGCCATAATAACTAAACAAACACACCCCCTGATCCCTACCAAGCCTACCAATGGGTCTCTCTTCACGTACTGTTTGTCCAACCACTCTCTGATCTGGCTACACTGATCCAGATTTAAACGGGAGGTAATTTGACAGAATCGACGGGAATTGACGGGTAAATCAGTCCGACAGTGGTGATACGACGGGAGATCGGGCCGTTTTTTGTATTTTTTTTGTTTTTTTACATACGACGAAATGAATTGGAAACGAAAAGCTGATAGGGTTACTTATACGAGTTGCGTTATCAGCTTTATGAATGCATTTACTGACTGACTGACTGACTGACTGACTGATTAACTGACCTACAGAGACATTCCAACGACACAGGTGCTAAATAACAGGTCCCCACAGGTCACCAAGTAGTAAAACAGTTCCCCAGGTACAAAGAAAAGGTCTTCACAGATCATCACAGGTAACCAGGTACCAATATCAGCTTCCTACAGGTCACTAGGCTAAATCCAGGTTCCTATAGGTCACTAGGCTAACTCCAGGTCCCCACAGGTACTAACCCCAGACCCTCACAAGTCACCAGGTATTAATTACAGGTCACCAGGTACTAATTACAGGTCCTCCAACAGGTACGGTGTGGGGGTCGGAGCTCTCAAAGATATTACCCCAAAAGGATCGACTCAATTTCTTCAACTTCTTGGCTACTGTTGCTGACACCACCTCCCCACCCTCCCCAGGTACGTGCACACCCTCCCCAGGTAAGTACACCACCTCCCCACCCTCCCCAGGTACGTGCACACCCTCCCCAGGTAAGTACACCACCTCCCCACCCTCCCCAGGTACGTGCACACCCTCCCCAGGTAAGTACACCACCTCCCCACCCTCCCCAGGTAGGTGCACCCCCCCGTGTAGTCACTACCTCATAACAACAGGTAATTACCTTAATAAGCCTGTGAGGGTGTAGCGAGGAAGTGAGGGAAGGGCTGACTTAATGAGGAGGTAAAGTGGTTATGTAAGGTGAGGAAGAGAGGGAGATGGTGAGGGAGAGAGAGGTGGTGAGGGAGAGAGAGGTGGTGAGGGAGAGAGAGATGGTGAGGGAGAGAGAGGTGGTGAGGGAGAGAGAGAGATGGTGAGGGAGAGAGAGGTGGTGAGGGAGAGAGAGAGATGGTGAGGGAGAGAGAGGTGGTGAGGGAGAGAGAGAGATGGTGAGGGAGAGGGAGATGGTGAGGGAGAGAGAGGTGGTGAGGGAGTGAGAGGTGGTGAGGGAGAGAGAGGTGGTGAGGGAGAGAGGGAGATGGTGAGGGAGAGAGAGAGATGGTGAGGGAGAGAGAGGTGGTGAGGGAGAGAGAGAGATGGTGAGGGAGAGAGAGGTGGTGAGGGAGAGAGAGAGATGGTGAGGGAGAGAGAGGTGGTGAGGGAGAGAGAGAGATGGTGAGGGAGAGAGAGGTGGTGATGGAGAGGGAGATGGTGAGGGAGAGAGAGAGATGGTGAGGGAGAGAGAGGTAGTGAGGGAGAGAGAGAGATGGTGAGGAAGAGAGAGGTGGTGAGGGAGAGAGAGAGAGATGGTGAGGGAGAGAGAGGTGGTGAGGGAGAGAGAGAGATGGTGAGGGAGAGAGAGATGGTGAGGGAGAGAGAGGTGGTGAGGGAGAGAGAGAGAGAGACTGTGAGGGGAGAGAGAGATGGTGAGGGAGAGAGTGAGATAGTGAGAGAGAGAGAAAGAGAGAGATATTAACACTTAAACTCCTTCATCCTAGAGTTATTAACATTAGCGTTTTGTTATGTTAATCCTTAACCTCAACTTAATTTATGTTAATATTATGTTAAAATGAAAGAAATTCCTTACAAGATCATTACATAATATCGCCAGTAATGTTAATATAGTCTACAGTAGTTAATATAATACTTATGTTAATGTTACCCATAAATGCTAATGTATATTATCAGTGTTAATATTGACTTTAATTATTATCTGTTGTAAAATATTAACACTCACACCTACCTATAACCCACACCCACCCATAACCCACACCCACCCACAACCCACACCCACCCACAACCCACATCCACCCATAACCACACCCACCTATAACCCACACCCACCCACAACCCACACCCACCCATAACCCACACCCACCCATAACCCACACCCACCCACAACCCACATCCACCCATAACCACACCCACCTATAACCCACAACCACCCACACCCACGTACCCATAACCCACACCCACAGGCCCGGCAGCAGCACGGTATGAAGCCTCGACGTCAGTAACCTTCCAGGCAGCTGAGGTGACTCTTGAGGATAGGGAGGAAGACGAAGACCTTTGGCATGTTGGGGAGATACCTTGGGGACCCTTTACTCCCCACTTCCTCAACTACCTCCTCGCTCACCTTATCTACGCCGGCAGGTGAGGCACAGGTAGAAGGGGAGAGAGGGAGGGGCGGGTAGAGGGGAGATTGGTAGGGATAGTAGGAGGGAGGGGGAAGAGTGGGAAGGGTGAGGAAAGATAGGGAGGGAGGGGGAAGAGTGGGAAGGGTGAGGAAAGATAGGGAGGGAGGGGGAAGAGTGGGAAGGGTGAGGAAAGATAGGGAGGGAGGTGGAAGAGTGGGAAGGGTGAGGAAAGATAGGGAGGGAGGGGGAAGAGTGGGAAGGGTGAGGAAAGATAGGGAGGGAGGGGGAAGAGTGGGAAGGGTGAGGAAAGATAGGGAGGGAGGTGGATAAGGAGAGAGAAAAAGAGAGAAAGACAGCGAGGGAGAGAAGGGAGGTTAAAGAGAGAGACAGCGAGAGATAGAGAGGGAGATTGATACTCTCATCTACTAACCTGTCCAATGAGGGGCCCTGGTAGAAGGAGAGAGAGAGAGAGAGAGAGAGAGAGAGAGAGAGAGAGAGAGAGAGGTCACCCACACGCTGTACACGTAACAGCTTAATATTTTATTGCTGTGATGTATAGTGCTGTGTGGTGCTGTGATGTGTGGTGCTGTGTAGTGACGTGTGGTGCTGTGATGTGTGGTGCTGTGATCTATAGTGCTGTGTGGTGCTGTGATGTGTGGTGCTGTGATGTACAGTGCTGTGTGGTGCTGTGCTGTGTGGTGCTGTGATGTATAGTACTGTGGTGTCTGTGTGTAAGATAAAAGGCTCTTTAATTACGGTCTCAACCTAACCTAACCCAACCTACCCCAACGCTAACCTAACCTAACCCAACTCATAATACCAGGTTGTTGTGTTCCTTCGTCAGATACGCTGGTGTCTTCTGGGGCACCAATAAGGGCCTGGGCTTGGTCTTCTTCACCCAGCTCCTCCTCAACGCCGCTCAGAGCATCTTTGCCATCAACGGCTTCCAGGTAAAGTGTTTGTAATTAGTGTTTGTATACCTGTCCCTGTGTATGATTGACCGGGGTTTTAGCTTTTGTTAATATTTTTCTTTACGTGTTACAATAGTCTTAATAAAAGTCTATTGTTATTTTTTTTCATATTTCTCAATTTAAAACAAAATACAGTATGTACTTTTTGAGGAAACTAAAGTCTTGTCATTTCTAGAGTTTATCAGGAAATTATTATTTTTTTTTTGGTGGTCTATTCTTTTTTGTGTGTGTGTAAAACTTTGTGTGTTTTTAGGGGTCGTGCGCCAGGAGTTTTTTTGGGCCTCGTAAATTTTGTGCGTCAGAAGTTTCTTGGTCTTTGGAGATTTTGTGCGCCAGAAGTTTCCGTAGCTGGAAGAATTTAGGCAGAAAGCTAGTCTGTGTGCCCTTCTGTCTGTCTGTGTGTCTGTCTGTATGTCTGTCTGTGCCTCGGTGTGTATTCAACAAACTTTTACCATTATTAACCTGAGTATATACGTCTCTCATGTTAAATTAATATAACATCATATAACAAGCTTTTAATTCCCGCTGTTGTATTTAACATGAAACTTAACATCACTTGTCATTATTTTAACAACGAAAGAACGTAATCTGTGTGGGTGTGTCCTTCTTGCTCTGTGTGTGTGTTTGTTTGTGTTTGTTGGTACACACAGGAGTTTTGTGAGCGTAATTCGTGTATCCTGTCTGCGTATGTTGTCTCCTGTGTGCGTATATTGCCCCCCCCCCCTGTGTGTGTATATTGCCCCCGTGTGTGTGTATATTGCCCCCGTGTGTGTGTATATAGCCCCCGTGTGCGTATATTGCCCACTTTTGTATACATTCCCCCGTGCACACCCTCCCCACTCACTCGTACACCCTCCCCACTCACACGTACACCCTCCCCACTCACACGTACACCCTCCCCACTCACTCGTACACCCTCCCCACTCACGTACACCCTCCCCACTCACATGTACACCCTCCCCACTCACTCGTACACCCTCCCCACTCACACGTACACCTTCCCCACTCACACGTTCACCCTCCCCACTCACACGTACACTCACCCCACTCACACGTACACCCCTTCTGCAGGTGCTGTACAAGGTTCACGTGGCTGGACCCGATCACGTGCTGCCAGTGTTCGACGGGTTTGTGCTGCCCCTGGCGGTGTGTGTGGCGGTGTTCACGGCGTGGCAGGCGCTGGTGCTGGCCTCAGGGTCGGTGCTATACCTCTACGGCTTCCTCAAGTTCAACGCCTTCCTCAACGCCGAGAAGGAGAAGTACCATATCTTGAGCAAGCACGGTCATGAGGTGAGTGTGTGTTTGTATGTGTGTGTGTGTGTGTGTGTGTGTGTGTGTGTGTGTGTGTGTGTGTGTGTCACTATAGCTTCCCCAATAGACCTCCAGACACGTAAGCAGAAATTTCCCCTCCTCCCCATTTTGACAGAATCCCCTATCCCCTTCTCCTTCCTTCTCCTTCCTTCTCCTCCCCACTTTAAAAGACTCCCTTCCCATTCTTCCATTCACCCTCCTCCTCCCTTTCCACCTCGCCATCCTCCTCTCTCCTCCCTACCTTAAAAAAATAGCCTCCCCCTCCCCTCTCCTCTCTCCCCCTCCCCCCCACCCAGGTACTTGGCCTCGTACACTGATAGCCACTTCAGGTAACCTTCAGATTATTGGCTAGTATTTCCACCAATTAGCTTCCACCAGCTGGACTTTGGCGTGAGTTGATTGGCTGGTTGGCAGGGTGTTAAGACCATCAGGGTACAACAGCCAATCAGCCGTCAGCGTCGTCGAGGATTGTTCTGTTCACCTGAAGATTAGACGTCCCAGTGCTGTCTAGGGGTTAGATTAGGTTAAGTTAGGTCAGATTACGTTAGATTTGGTTGGGTTAGGTTAGGCTAGGCTAGGTTCGGTTAGGTTAATGTGAATGTGGTTAATCTTAAGGTTAGATTAGGTTAGGTTAAATTAGATTAAGTTATGTTAAGTTACGTTAGGTTAGAGTTGGGTTAGGTTAGGTTAGGTTAGGCTGGGTTAGAGTTGGGGTGATTAATATTCAGGTGAGATAAGCTAGGGTGTCTAATCTTCAGGTGAACTCCAGGGGCCTAAGTTGTCACAGGTGTGGACCAACTGACACAACACACCTGAAGCTTACACCGGAAGTTAGTTGGCCATTCAAGATCTTCAACGGCTGGAGGCAGGAGAGGAAAGTCCACCAATTAATTCGCAGCACCGATTTCATGGCGTAATTTGATTGGCTGTTTGGAAACTTGAACGACGCTCACTGTACCACCAATTAGCGTTCAGCAGTTGAGCCACGGAGGAAGTTGATTGGTTGTCCTCAATCTGGAAGTTAGAGGAAGTTTGTGGTTAACAGACGGAGCTAATTGTTACTAATGTCATTAATGAGTTATTGATGCTTAGTGTGTGTGTGTGTGTGTGTGTGTGTGTGTGTGTGTGTGTGTGTGTGTGTGTGTGAAAGAGCGAGAGAGAGGGGGTGATCAGAGAGAGAGGGGAAGAGGTGATCAGGGAGAGAGAGAGAGAGAGAGGGGGTGATCAGAGAGAGAGGGGAAGAGGTGATCAGGGAGAGAGAGAGAGACGGGAGGGAGAGGTGATCAGGGAGAGGGAGAGAGAGAGAGGGGGTGATCAGAGAGAGAGAGAGAGGGGGGGGAGGGAGAGGTGATCAGACAAGCTATTTACTATGACAACACAAGTCTATTATCCCAAGCTTGGTGCACCCCGCTATACTGACTCCCTCCCTCCCTCCCTCCCTCCCTCCCTCCCTCTCTCTCTCTTTCTCTCCTTCTTTCTCTCCCTCCAACCCTCCTTCTTTCCTTCCCTCCAACCCTCCTTCTTTCCTTCCCTCCCTCCCTGCCTCCCCCCCCCCCCCAGACAGTAATAATGGCATACTCTTAATTATCGTCTTGTTTCTCAGGTGTTTAGTGATATTACCTGTGTGGCTTAATTATGTATACCTGTATGACTAATGTATACCTGTATAATATATACCTGTATATCTGAAGTATACTTGTATGTGTAATTTATACCTGTATATCTAAATGTCTTATGGATAACTGTATGACTAATATATACCTGTTATCTGTATATCTAAATGTCTAATGTATACCTGTATGCCTGTAGTATACATGTGTGGCTAAATGTCTGAAGTATACCTGTATCCCTGAAGCATACATATATGTTTAAATGTCTGATATAAACCAGTATGTCTGTAGTATACCTGTATGGCTAAATATCTAATATATACCTGTGTGTGTGACGTACGGGTATACCTGTATGTCTAAATGACTACCTATATGGCTGACAGACACCCTGGAGCTACTGGCCACACTGCTGGGGGCTGACAGTGCTGGTGTTGATGACCGCAGCCGCCTCCCCTCTTGTACACGACTGGACTGTGGTGTATCGGGCGTCCCTAGATACCTCTGTTCTGGCCGCTACTATCGCTACCATCACCCACCTCTTCTTGTGGATACTGCTGTGGATGGCTCTTACTATCAAGGTGAGGGTGGGTGGTGGGGTGGGTTGGAGGGTGGGTGAGAGAGAGAGAGAGAAGATGGGAAAGAGTGAGGGAGGGAGAAAAAGAGGGGGTAAGGAAGAAAGCGAGGGAAGGAAGGAAGGAATGAAACACAAAGGGAGGAGAGAGGGAGGGAGGCACAATATACAGTCACCTACTGTATGTGTCAAATTAAGCAGAATAAATCAGAATTAAGCAGATTAAGCAGAGTTCTTCATCATTGTGTTCAGTAGATATGGTAATTAGACTCTGGCACGTGAGTCAGATAAGCAGATTAATTATATATCAGCAGTGTGTGGATATAATAGTCAGTGCCTGCTGTGTGAGTCAGTGTGAGTCAGAGTTTGTGTTGGGTGAGAGACAGTCGTGTGTGTCTGTCTGTCAGGGTAAACTCAGCCACTGGTGACTTAAAGGTGACTATTGTTGACATGAGTTTAGGCAGGCGGCGTTGAAGCCCACCAGTCTAGCCAGGGGAGAGGTGGTGGCAGGTGGTGGTAGGGGTGGGAAAGAAGGGTGGCAGGGTAGGAGGGGTGAAAATGGTGACAGGGTGGCAGAGTACAGGTAAAAAGGATGGCAATGTTAGAAAATACCATTGTGTATTATTCAACTTTATCATTCAATAGTATACAAACTCTTCCTAAACTCTACCAAAAATACAATATAACATAATTCTGTATTTTGTAATTTCACTACAGACTTATGTATTTGAGGTACTATAGTCTTCTCATCTTCTAAAATTAATATTAATCTTTATTGTTTCTGTGTTGACTAATGTGTGTTTGTTGACAGTCTCGGTGGCACTTTAAGCTACGGGTGCAGATCTCCAAGACCATCGTCACCAGCACCCACTCCATCAGGCTGGTGAATGAGGTGCAGCTCTCCCGGCAGGTGGGTACTGGGGTAGAGATGTGTGTGTGTGTGTGTGTGTGTGTGTGTGTGTGTGTGTGTGTGTGTGTGTGTGTGTGTGTGACCACCTACACATCAAGGTAAACACACTGGTCTTGGCTCTCCCCTACAGATCGAGGAGACAGAGGGCCCAGTGATGGTGATTGGGGCAGGTAAGACCTACCTTCTTCAGGAGGGAAGCCCCAAGCGCTCCCTAATGAAGCTCCTCATGCACACCGTCACCCAGAAGAAGGTAAGTGTCTGTCTGTCTTACCTGTCTGTTTTACCTGTCTGTCTTACCTGTCTGTTTTACCTGTCTGTCTTACCTGTCTGTCATACACCATTCTTCTTCTCACTCTCTCATACACAACATACTAACATACTTCCCCTCACCCTTTTCTCCCTCCTTCAGGCTCGCGGGGAGGAGGAGGAGATCTACTGGCTACGCCCTAAGCCTCCTCCAGGAGGTGGTGGGTCGTGGAGCAAGAGGAAGCATTCCCCTGGCGTGAAGCACAAGGTCACCTTCAACGACACTCCCTCCACCTCCAGGTACGACGATACTGCCTCCTGTGTGGGTGTGTGTGGACTGTCAATACCACGGTTGACAGAACACATTATGAGCGCATGTGTTAAACCCGATAGCACATTGGACAGTAATACATTTTTCAGTACCATCTATTAATAAGTAACTAATTAAATCAATCTGAGTAATTATTTTATTCAGAGACTAACGTAAGTAAAACATGAATTTGTTTTATTTTTTATGGGACGATGGATTATATGCAGGCGATAGTACAGTAGTTTATGAAGCTACACACACACAAAGTCGGGACTACAACACGCTATACTTTCTGTATCGTCACCTCGTTGGCAGTGTCCTACCCCCATCCTGCCCCCCATGGCCCCTCTCGCTTCTATCGCCCCTCTGCCCCCCCCCACCCTCCCATGTACCACAGTTTGGGTGTAAATGTCTTCTCAACGATGTCGTTTCTCGGGTGTTGATGTGTGCACGTGTTTCAGTGTAATTTAATTTCCGTAGTGTGTGTGTGTGTGTTAGTGATATTGTGCGGAAGTGGTGGTGTGGGGAGAAAGTAATTAATGTGGGGGAGAAAGTGACATGGTGGGGAGAAAATAAATAATCTGGGGGAGAAAATAAATAATGTGGGGGGGAAAAGTGATCTTGTGGGGAGAAAATAAATACCCCACACTGATCATTATTCCCCGCAGCCTCCTTGGATCGGCTCAGGGTTGTTGTTGGAACGTGTCTCATCTTCACCTGGCGCACACAAAGACTTCCATCGCCTACCTCAAAATGACTTACGGATTTCCTTATTTTTGTCCCTTATTTTTTTTTTTACCGATGGGATTTTGGCACTCAATAAGGTTTATTTCCCCCTTCGTTATGGAGTGTTTATGCGGCCTTATTTACCATCTTCCTGCTGTGATTTGGCATATATGTCCCTTTTACTCTTGATGCTTAATTATTGTTGTTTTTCTCTCTCTTGACGCTGTGATTATTCTTACCTTTCCCTATATTCTGACAGTTATTATTTTTATTCGTTATCTTATTTATCTTCATTTAATAATAATAATAATAATAATAATGAAGAAACAGTATTAATCACGTTCAACATTATTAGGCGTACGAGTGAATGTGGGCGGATATAGTGAAATGTGGCGCGAGAACACAGTAGAGTTATAACCCGTTCTCTGACGTGACTGAGTGTGCTGCTGGTACTATAATACGAGAGATTGAGAGAGAAAGGGAGAGAAGAGTCAGAGAGAATTAATCATGGCATACCTACATAAAAACAATAATAAAAAACAAATATGTGAATCAACAACATGGTGCAGTAAATTACAGGACAGACAGTAGGGTGATAAATCATGGGAGATAATAGAGGGCGAAAACGTCAGAAATATAAACTCTCAAACCAAAACAAAAGAAAACCGCACAATAACGAAAAACTTTATTATTTATATTTCATGGTTCTATATTCATTTATTTTATCATTTATATTTCAAGTTGATTTATTTTTATCTTTGTCTTTTGTTAGTTTCAAAATGATAAAGGTTAGGAGCATCTAACTGGCCCAATCAAAACGTATTATCCTGAAAAAGTTGACAGTCGACCAAAAAACAAAAGACGATCGGTAGGGAGGATAACTCTAAGATACAGTATTCCTCACAAACCAGTAACAAAAAAAATATTCCGTACAGTTTTTATCGTAATATTTACTAGAGTTTTATTCCGTTGTAATTATGTTTTTTATAGGACAGTAATTGACGTTGTTAAACTGGAAAAAACAGAAAGCAGCGCCGCGGATTATCCCAGGGCGTTTGTTTACATTCGTGACGTCATTTGTCACAACAGCGGGGGTGACCAGTTCGTGTTTTTTTTTTTTTTTATTATAAGACTGCTCACTGAAAGGATAAATCCACACGCACACATTATCGTTGGAGAGAGAGAGAGAGAGAGGGGGGGGAAGAGGGAAAAAGTGATAGAGGGAAGGAGTGAGGAAGGGGGAGAGAAGGAGTGAGAGAGGGAGAGAATGAGGGTAGGGGGTGATGAAAGGAGGGGGGGGGGGTGTTGACAAATTCGCCAGACCAGAGAGAGTGGCAGTGAGTTATTAGTTAATGGGGGTAGTGGTGATGCAGAGGGGGGAGTAGAAGAAGAGAGGTGGTGAGAGGAAGGGAGGAAGACACAGCAGAGAAGAGGCAGGGAGATGAACATGGTGAGGTCAATTAGCGTAATGCATGTATAAAACTGGTGCATTAGTCACCGTCCGCCTCTGGTCATAAGTCAAACTCCAAGTTTCCTCCAATGAGAGTTGAGGAATTCTGTGACGTACACCCGTCAGCCACTCATCCTCCACCAATAAGCCGCCAAGGAAGATTAGTGACGTTGCCGACGCTCATCCCCCACCAATAAGAGTTGAGGAATTCTGTGACGTACATCCCTCCCTCTAGCCAATCATCCTCCACCAATAAGCCGCCGACCCTCCACCAATGAAGCTACCGTGGATGATGTGCCGTAGCCCGCTCTCCACCAATAGACATCCAACAATATTCTGACGTCATGATGGCTTCGGGGCAGGATGTCAACCATAAGTGACTCAGTAATACGTCATTAATGTCGTGTTGTTTTTTTTACTTACGGTGAAGTTATCCCAGCAGAGGACGACTGTTGTGGTGGTCACTAATTGGACAGTTCAACAACAACAACAACAAA
>CAUDMG010000451.1:52500-422540 GCA_958450375.1 Homarus gammarus
ACACAATTAGCGGTGCTTTTCGTGAGACCAGAGTATCTCTCTCTCTCTCTCTCTCTCTCTCTCTCTCTCTCTCTCTCTCTCTCTCTCTCTCTCTCTCTCTCTCTCTCTTATTCCTGATCAGTTCACGAAAAAAGAATAATGGAAAATTTTTTCAAGGATATAACTCTTACTGCTTCTCCTTCTCTTCCTCCTCCGTCTCTTCCTCCTTTTCTCCCTCTACTCCTCATTCTCCTTATCTTCCCTTTCATCTAGACTTCTCCCCTTCCTCTTCCTTCACTCTCATCTTCTTCCTCCACCTTTGTTTGCTATCCACTCCTCCTCCTCCTAATCCTAATCCCTCTCCCCCTCTTCCTCTTCCTCCTCCTAATCCTAATCCCTCTCCTCCTCCTCCTCCTAATCCTAATCCCTCTCCCCTCCTCCTCTTCCTCCTCCTAATCCTAATCCCTCTCCTCCTCCTCCACCTCATCCTCCTCCTCTCCAAGTGTCCTGTAAGAAAGAAGCTTTTTATCCAGGCCACAGTCATGTTATCGGTCAGCTAAACAAGTCTCACGTACAAGGCTCCGTCGGTGTTAATTACTTTTCCCTCCCTTTGTGTGACGACCCCGAGTCTCTCTTCGTCACTGACAGTCTGCTGAAGGTAGGCGGTGGCCAGGGACAGGTAGGGATAGGTGTCGACAGGCAGAGACAGGTAGGGATAGGTAGGGACAGGTAGGGACAGGTAGGGACAGGCAGAGGGAGGTGTGGACAGGCAAAGACAGATAGGGACAGGCAGGGACACGTAGGAACAGGCAGATAGAGGTGTGGACTGGCAGATACAGGTGTGGACAGGCAGGGACAGGTGTGGACTGGCAGATACAGGTGTGGACAGGCAGGGACAGGTGTGGACAGGCAGGTACAGGTGTGGACAGGCAGGGACAGGTGTGTAAATTAAGCCACAGGTATAAATAGCTCAAAAGGTGGATCCCATCAACTTGACTTGTCAGTTTGGGCCAAGATATAACGCACTGTAGTCTAAGCTAACCAGTATACAGGGTCTACAGCGTGACCGACACTACCTACACTCTACCAACTTGTAAACAGAGGTACCTATTTACATCTAGGTGGACTGTAAGTGTCCCCGGGGATCGAACTAGCGACCCTGAAAATAGGAGTCGAGCGCTATAGCCCACTCAACCACTGCACTATATAAAAGCTAGAGTATTATAGAACGAAATTTTAATACTATTGAAGTAGCTACGTGAGAATAGAGAAACTAGATGAATGAAGGACCTACAGAGACAGGAAGTAAGAGAGAGAGAGAGAGAGAGAGAGAGAGAGAGAGAGAGAGAGAGAGAGAGAGAGAGAGAGAATCAATGAATTAGACCAGTTTCTCTCCTCTTGTGGATGGGGTATTTTCAATTTCAGTTTGAGATGTGTGCAAATATTGTTGAGTTCTGGGAAGAGGAGGAGAAGGGAGGGGAGGAGGAGAATGAGGGGGGGAAGAACGGAAGAGGAAGAGGTAGGGGTTAAGGAGGAGGTAGAGGTAGAGAAAGGAGGATGACGGGAGGAGGGGCGGGAAGGAGGAGTAGGAAGAAGAGGAGGAGGAAGGAGGATATTTTAACAAAACATAATCCTATATTGAACCCAGAAATTCCCGGAGATGAAATATTCTCAAGGAAAAAAAATATGAGTGATAAGAGAGATATCGTTCTACTTTTGTATTGTTATCGTTTTGGCGTTTCTCTCCGTTTAATATTTAGGAGAGAACTGATGGAGGGAGGGAGAGGGAGAGGGAGATTCGGGGCTTATTTCAGGAATTTTTATCTCTTTTCGATCTGTTCTGAGGTTTTATAGAACTTGATCCTCTATTGTTGTGTTATGGAAGATAAATCGGTTCCAATAGTCTATAGTATAAGGGGTTGAATCTGATAGCTTTTAGTAAGGGGTTGGAACAACGCTTTTGTTATTTCCGTGTCAATATTTATTTTTTTTATGTTCTGAGAAGGATTTATAGAACGTGATCGTCTATTGTTTTGTTATGGACGACGAATAGGTTCCAATAGTCAGTATAAAGGGTTGGATCTGATCGCTTTTGTTTTCTCCGTGTGAGCGTAGTAGCGTACTGTCTTGTGGCCAGTAGTCAATTATCTTTAGCTGTCTATTATCTCTTAGTATGGCCACACATCGTACGTACATGTAGATATCTCACACTCAGGAATGAGGTAGAATAGAAACTCACGATGCGTTTTCTGTATGTATATTGTTGTACAGAGTAGTGCTAAGGAGTTACTAGGTGAGGTGTAGCTTGCTCAGAGGTCCTGTAGGGCGAGGAGCTCTCTGAGGAAGCTGGGTGGTGAGGTGCTGGAGAGAGATCTTGCTGGTCCTGTAGGTCAGAGTAGAATGGTCTCCCCATGATGATGATGATAATGGAGATAAAATGGCAATGGCTTGCCATGGGAAGGGAGAGAAAAGGTAAGGTAGAAGGAAAGTTATGAAACGGGAAGTAAAGTAGTAGAGAATAAGAGCAGGTGGGCTATCCACCTAGCAGAGACGATTTGATTGGCTGTGGTGAAGGCCGCACTAAGAGGTCGCCCGAGCTCGAGGGAACAGGGGGGAGGAGGTTAAGCTGGCTAGCAAGGGGTTGTTAGTTATTGTGTTAGTTGGAGAGGTCTACTAGGTCCTTGTGTAACTAGTAGAAAACTCTCATCTTTTATCTTATTGGCGTCAAGAAGTTTTTTATGTTGTGGTGTATAATTGTGTAAGTTGGAGAGGTCTGCTAGGTCCTTGTGTAACTAGTAGAATACTCTCATCTTTTGATTACTGTTTAGTGTACAGTAATTCTGGCTCTTGAGGGTTATGGAGAAGGCTTTTTGGCCACCAGTTGTGTGATCTTGTGGTGTCCTCTGTTTTTAGTCGATTATATATTTCGTCTTCCATGACTTCTAGTTTGTGCCATACTGCCTGTGCTTGGCTGTATGTTCTTATGTTGTGGTAAAATGTTGTAATTTTCGTGAAGCTCTTTAATTTTGGTTGTGTATAGGGGACGTTGTTTGGAGGCTCTGCGGATGGCTTTGTTTTGTGTTGCTTGGAGTTTTAATTGGTTGGTAAGGCTGATCTTGTTTAATGGTATTGGCGGGTATTCAAGATGGGGGCGTACAAGTGCTTTAAATAGGTGTAGTTGTATTTTCTCTTCCATTTTGCCGAATCTTCTTAATTTGGTAAGCTGTATTTGGGCTAGTCTATTGCGCTCTGTTATGTGTTTATTTATTCCGGTTCTTGTTATTGTTAGCCCCAGTATTTTTCCTTCGTTTGAGTATTGTATTTCTTCGTTGTTTACTGTGATTGGTGCTGGGTTTATCCTTGAAATGTGTATTATTTTTATTTTCCATTTCTTCTCGTAATTATTTATTTGTATTATGGCGCGAGCTGTTTTTAATGCCATCATCTGTTTGGCCTTGCCTGGATGGCGGATGATCTGGGTGACATCATCAGCATATGCGATGTATTCACCGTGAATTGGTGGCGGCATGTCTGAGGTGTAAATTGTGTAAAGAGTTGGGGATAAATTACTTCCTTGTGGTACTCCACTATAAAGTCTGAAGCTTGGGCCTTTGTGATTGCCTATTATAATGTGTGCTTCTCTATTGTCCAAGAAATTACACAGTAGGGAAGTGAAGTTGTTAGGGCCGTATTTATACAATTTACGAGGATCAGGATTTGGGGTGAGCGTAGCGAGAGGGCCAATCACAGAGGAGGAGGCCAAGCACACCCGGCACTTTGGTCCTAGCGTTGCTACGTGTGCGTCCGCGCTGTAGAGTAGGTCTACAGGCACCGCTGGCTGTACGCTGATTGGCTGGTAGGCTCGCGGGGGGCTCAGTCGTCCCTTGTAGGGGATGGAGTCCACTACAGCGTCTCCTCCCCGTAGATCAAAACTTTTATTGTCGCCAGGAATATTTTCTCTCCGTTCGTCTTGGAAAGGAATTAAGAACTTTTTTAATTATTTGGGTAAGGAAATTGTCTTGTTTATCGGCTTGGGATTTTCTTCATTTGCTTTCGATAATTTTTCCTGATTTTTCGACCAAACTTATGTCTTTACTGAGTTTGATTAAATATTGAAATGTCTCTTTTTTCGTGTTGGTTGTTGCTCTTGTTGTTGTTGGTTGTTGTTCTTGTTATTGGTTGTTGTTATACTATTATTATTACTGATTCAACAACTAAAGTTTTTAAGTTTGGTTAATAATTGCACCTGTCCATATACAATTTAAGATTATAAGGAGTTCAACTCTCTATTATCATGTTGGTGTTTTATTTTTTTTTTATTCAGTGTTATGTAGGGGAGGGTTCCATGACAAAACCCCAACGGGGTTGTCATTTTGTCAACACTAACCTAATCTAACCTAAACCAAAAAAGTGTTTTATTTTATATTTTATATATGAGACGGGTTTTGTCCGTTGGGGATTTATGCGGTCACCGCAGAGGAGAATGGCACTAAACTTAGTGTTATGTAAAGATGAATGGCACTTCATTCAGTGTAATGAAGGGAGTGGATTTTAATCCACTGTTATGTAAAGGGGAATGGAGCGTAAGTCAATGTTATATTGAAGAGATTAACACTTAATTTGGTGTTAGGTAAAAGGAAATGACATAATTCAGTGTTATAAAGAAGATAATAACAATTTAATGTTATGTAAAAGGGAATGAGACATAATTCAGTGTTATAAAGAAGAGAATGACACATAATTCAATATAATATACGAGAGAATGGAGCTTAGTCCTGCATATAAACTACACGGGTGGCTATAGCGTATACAGATGGCCGCTGGTGAAGCATTGTACGCGGGCTTAGGGTGTTGACGGGAAACACATCAGTGGAGGTTGTATAAAGTATTCCAGATTGTATTGAATGAGGACATAAGGCTTTGTTCCTCTGTGTGTGTGTGTATGTTTACTTTTTCTTGCATGTGCACGTGTATGTTCACTTAGCATGTGTCTATGAATGTTGTTTGTGTTTTTCACTTCTGTTATTGTGAGTCTTTATGTTTAATGACTGAAGTTTGTTTTAAGCATTTTATTTACCTTATTGTGTGTTTGTTTGTATGTTTTATGTATTTGGTGTCTCCAGACTTGCATGTTTGTGCGTGTGTGTGTGTGCGCGCCCTCGCTCCAAAATGTATCTTAAACGATTTTTTGAGACATTATGCCACAGTGGACGAAGGATTTTGACACTCCTACCGAGACAACAGGAGTCACAGTGTTCATTTTGAAATCCATTGATCCTCTCCGTGAAGATACTTTTTGGAACGATTATAAAAGTTATTCAGATTATATAGCACTGATAGTTTTCTTAATACAGTATACATATGAAATTTAAGTTATTGTTTTTTTACCCACAGCCGCCCCTGCCAGCCCCCCCTGAGTCCTGCAGTCCCCCAGCCCCACCCCCCATGGCTTCTCCCCCAGCAGCCCAGCCCCCACCACCCCTGGGTCAGCAGCAGCAGCTGCAGCAGCCACCCCAGGTACCCCCGCACATGACCCAGGCTCACCTGGTGGTGCAGCATCAGCACCATCCACAGCAGCAACAGCAGCACCATCAACAACAACAGCTGCAGCACCCACAACATCAGCAACAACAGCACCCACAACATCAGCAACAACAGCACCCACAACATCAGCAACAACAGCACCCACAACAACAACATGCGCAGCAGCAGCAGCATCTCCAACAACAACACCCACAACAGCACCCACAGCAGCAGCAAGTCCCACAACATCAACACCCACAGCATCAACAGCACCCACAACAACAGTATCAGCAGCAGCAGCAACAGCATCAGCAGCAGTATCAACAGCATTACCAGCAACAGCAGCAACAGCAGCATCACCTAACTCAGCCCAACCCACAGATACACATCCTTCGCGGAAACTCTCTGGTAAGTTATTGACTGTGACGTCGTGTTCCCTTATACCAAGTACTGTACTGTTGTATAAGTCTTACACGACGCTAGTTTTAATACAATTTTACTGAAAGATATACCACGTCATGAAAAAACATTAACTTCAATCTCCTTTAGTAAAAGTAACCTTACGTGTGACGTATTCTAGTTCTTCGTCATTCCTCAAATTATTGTCTCCCAGTCATGAAGACTAGCAGTTATATCTTGTGTTTACATTCAACATAAACGTATATCATACTCTAACATCATCCTTAATACTAAAACTCCTCAGATTATCTTACAGGAAGATTATAAAGAAGTAAAACGGTGTTATAGTGAAAATTAATCGTGTTTACTGTACGTTAACTCTTCCTTCCCAGTTATATTGTTTAGATACGAGACTCAGACCACAATACTCCGTGCACCAGTATGTTTGATGATACAGAAGACGCTACACAGTCATATTAACTTACTTTAGATAATATAAATAACAATAAGATAAAGACCACTCATTCCCCTGACCACTGGATGTATGACCGTTGTCTTGGTGACTGTAGCAAAGTCATACAAGATGTCACCAAGAGTTGCTAGCGTAGTCATAAGATCACGTTAGCACAAGATAGAATTTAGGATAAGGTGTGTAACGGGTAACTAAATTATCCTATTATCCTTGTTATATTATCTATACTATATATATACAGTATATTTGTACAGCAAATTACATCCATTAATCCATTTACATATCATTAATTAATTTTTTCAGACGTATATAATGAGGGTGACTAGCTGACAGGTCCCTTGTCACTAAAATTATTGAATATATGAGAATCAAATTTTAAGAGGAATAACTTTTAGTTCTGGAGTTAGAGTCAATTGATTTGTCACACTCGGGTTGATGGCCTAGTTGATTAGTGAGTGGGATACTGAGTGGGATAGTGAGAGGGGTACTGAGTGGGGAACGATTGAGTTACTGAGAGGTATTGAGGTAATGAGTTATTGAGATAATGAGTGAGGTGTTGAGGTATTGAGTAAGGTATTAAGGTAATTAGTGAGGTATTGAGGTAATGGGTGAGGTATTGAGATAATGAGTGAGGTGTTGAGGTATTAAGGTAATTAGTGAGGTATTGAGGTAATGGGTGAGGTATTGAGATAATGAGTGAGGTGTTGAGGTATTAAGGTAATTAGTGAGGTATTGAGGTAATGGGTGAGGTATTGAGATAATGAGTGAGGTGTTGAGGTATTAAGGTAATTAGTGAGGTATTGAGGTAATGGGTAAGGTATTGAGATAATGAGTGAGGTGTTGAGGTACTAAGGTAATTAGTGAGGTATTGAGGTAATGGGTGAGGTATTGAGATAATGAGTGAGGTGTTGAGGTATTAAGGTAATTAGTGAGGTATTGAGGTAATGGGTGAGGTATTGGGAGGTTCATTGTACACTAGAGCCAAGCTTATTGCGTTAGGTTAGGTTAGGTTTCACTATATTACAGTACCATGTGTCCTAATCAGTCCTTCTTAACATTTATGGAGATGAAAACTCCGTTATATCAAAAGGTCCGTTAAATATAAACCCCCATCTAACGGATTATATAGAGAAAAATCCATTATAGGGAAGTCTTTCTATAATTTAAACATTTCTGTAACTCTTTGTTCTCGTATCATACGTTTAGTTTCCCGGCTTAATCTATCACTAAAATTAAACGGCATCAACTCTCCTTCACGTTACAAATCATTCTAATTAAACCATAGAACCGGACAAGAATCATAGTACCCTGTAATATGTTTTGTTTTTTTCAGTGACGCTAATAAAATAATCCCAGTGACTCCAATGTTTTATCTCAATATTTTAGAACAACGAAAATCTCCTAAACATTCATCTTCGTTGACAGTTTGGTATATTTTACTTTAATTAAGACTCCGATATCATTAATACCTTGATATCCTGAATTAACACCTTGATATGTTAAATCTTAAGTAATAATAATAATTCATGTTAATAAGATAGCAGCGCCGAAGTGAAATATTATTAGTCAGTAAACAAATCCTAGTCCTCACCGTTTTCGAATCATTGCTAAGTGTTCGTTTAAGTAACTATTACACTGCAGCCTTATCTTGAGTTAGAGTTTGATAGGTAATGCTGCATTTTCGTGATAATTTGTACGTTTATTTATTATGATAAGTTTTTTGTATGGTGTGTTGTTTAATATATGATCATTTTTGTCGGAATAAATTGCAAAGTTTACTCCTACCCCTTCCTACTTATCCTTCTCATTCTCCTCCCTATTCTTCTTCTTCTTTCTTCCTTTTTCACTTCTTTATCATGTTCTATTTTCATGTCTCTTTGTCTTTATTTTTCGTCATTATCTTCTTTACTCTTCAACTTTCCTACTTTACACTACTACTACTACTACTACTACTGTTACTACCACCACCAGTACTCCTACCACAACTACTATTATCACTACTACTTTATTCCTGTTCTTCATTTTTGTTTTCTTCTTTATTCTTTCCTCTTCATTTACTGTTTCTTCTGATACTATCACTACTACTACCACCACCAGTACTCCTACCACAACTACCACTATTATCACTACTACTACATGGTGTGTGTGTGTGTCGCTACAGGAGAGCAGCCCGGGCCGTAGTGGGGACTCAGCAGTGGTGATGGGGGAGGTGCCACGACACTCCGACTCCTCCTCCACCGCTTCTTCCGTCAGCCCACCCGACAAGCGCTGTGACTCTGGTATTCACTCCCAGGCATCCTACTCCTCATCCTCAGCCTCGCACTCTAAGTCAGGATCCTCTGGGTCAGAAAGCTGCGTGCCTATCCCACCAGCGGGGCCTCCTCGCTGCTCCAGTGTCGATGACCTGTGCCGGACACAACCACCGCCGCCGCCTCCTGAGTCATGTGTAAAGAGCCTCTCCTTGCAGAGGAGCGCCGTACCTCCCGCTATACCTCCTTCTAACCACGGCACTGGCCCCGCCCCTGCTGCCAACAATGCCCCAGGGAAGGCTGGACGATTGAATATAGAAGTAGTGGGAGGAGGCTACGGCTTCTTGCCACCTTCCAAGTTTGTGGCGTCAGAACCTGTGTACAGTGACGCTTCCACACCTGTAGTGATCAAGCGACGGAGTTCAGTGACTGCAGTAGAGCCTGACACACCCCCATATGAACGCTCAGGCTCCTCTTTCAGCACATTCACGGAGCCTCAGCTACCAAGAGCAGTTCTGAAGGGTAACCCATATGCTGCCGCCAAGTCCCAGACCGTGGCAGCCCATGGGCTCCGTGCACGACGGCTGCCTGCAGCCGACGCCAAGCACGCCACCATCGCCGGGGTCGTGCCCCCCAAGGGCTTCCATCAGCCGGGCCACATCGACTCGCGCTACTTCTCTGTGCCCGCCGTCAAGCCGCCAGGTACCCGTGTGCACCCGGCGCCCACTCCCACCCTCTCCTATCGCACCCCCTCCCTCCACTAACTCTCACGCCCGTAAGTCATTCAGGCCCACACCCGCATGTCTCCCTTAACCAAACAAAATAACTCACACCATTTGACCTCTCAGTGTGACGCCTACACTGCCCAGGCCGCCAGCATCCTTCACCTCACACACTACTCTTCCACTGCATCATTTAGTCCAATATTGTTCCCTTTATCACACCTCCACAGTCTTGTATGTCAGGGCACTCAACCTTGTGAGCAGTCCACACCCTGCTGCCCCCCTCTCTCGCCACCCACCAACCAGTACAGTACATCTCTCCCAGACCTAACACGTCATCATCAACCAGAGTAACAGCTGGCATTCTCACACACTCATACATAACACTGCTGACATACACACCACAACACCATGACACCATAAGATCATGACATCACAACACCACACCACAACACCATTACGCCGCAACACCATCACGCCACATCACACCACAGCACCACACAACATCACACTCTAACACCACAATACCATAAAGCACTATACCAAAAACATCACACCGAACACTATCATCACACAACACCATCTCACCATACTGGCACTATATCAGCACCCCTCACCATCTTCACTGTAGTACATCATAATATACCCTCCCCCTCATCACCATCATCACAACACAACACCCAAACCATCACAACACCCACCATCATCACCACACAACACCCAAACCATCCCAACACCCACCATCATCACCGCACAACACCCAAACCATCCCAACACTCACCATCATCACCGCACAACACCCAAACCATCCCAACACTCACCATCATCACCACACAACACCCAAACCATCACAACACCCACCATCATCACCACACAACACCTTAAACAAAACAGTCAGCATTCCTCCAACCTCTCTCTCTGTATGCATGTAAGTCAATCTGTTTGTTCAGTCCCATTATCACAGTACCATTTCTTATCTCTGGGTCTAATTTTTGGGCTCTTTTTCTGTGTTTTTTCTTGTGTTTGAGTCGTAGAGGTGTGTTGCATGGGCTAATTATCATAGTTATATTTAGTCTCTTTGTAATTTTAAATCACTAAAGGTAATTATAGGCCCCTTACCCCACCCCCTCCTCCCTCCCCTTCACTATAATCTCATTAATTGGATCATCTTTTGTTAATCCTGAGTTTTGTTTTTCTTTTTGTTTTGCTTTTCTTTTGTTTGTTTTTTCTCCTCAGAGTTAATATATCATATTCTAGGTATATAATTAATCATAGACGACCCCAGGCAGATTAATTATTATTTAGAGTACTTCTTGGATTATAGGTACTCGTGTCTCTTCTTACTGTACTCTAAGTTTAGGTACTCGTGAGCGGCCATCTTTTGTGTCCTCTAGTAGGTACAGGTGTTCCGAAATGTTCTTAATACAGTACTGTAATCTATAGAGCACAGTTAATAAGAAAATACTGTATACTTACCCGAGTCTCATAACTAATGGTATTGTTTGTCAGTGTTGTTGATTCTGACAAACTCTCGGTGTCTGTTTAGCCTTTGTATATAGTACCACCAGTTAGTAGTCGGTAAACAGCATTGATATACCCGGTAATTACGTCTCTATATATTAATGTTGCCTTAATTAACACTCCCACCAGTCATTACTTCTCAGACATTTTGACGAGAGTATTAAAACTGCGGCAGGTCAGGTCAGGTCATGGTCAGAATAGTTGGTCAATGCCACCAGTTGTTATGAGTCTTATATCTCACGAATACTTCTGGTCAAAGAGCTCTAGGAGTTGTGTGTGCCTGGTGATGGTAGGTTTTAGGGGTTGTTTAGGCAGGAATTTGTTTAAGGAGAAGAAACTGTTGCCAACACAAAACTTACACCTATAGTTGGTGAGTCGTGTAACTCTGTGTCAAGGAACAGCCCGGGGTCCAGAGTCCAGATATTACTTTACCCAAGAACACAATTAGATATCTCAACTGACACACACACCTCACCAATTGTTTTTACTGCGAGACAAAATGAAGAGGTGTAAAGGAAAATGATCAATGTTCCTCACTGCTGGGAATCAAACTCGAGATCGGGCGCCTGTGAGGTGAGGACGTTACCTGCTGAGTGATAGGATACTGTCGTGAAGAGGCCGTCGTCAAGTTATAATTACTTATCTCTCTTAATAACAAAGTAGTGTCGACAATGGCTGTTCTAATTGAGTAAAATATCGTACTTTCTTTTATAGATATATAACTTCGACTCTTCAGGTGAAATAGTTGTGTTTGCACATCTATAATATTCAGACAGTTTATAATAACACCAAGTAATGATACAGTCAATGATCTTACAGAGCTGCCCTAAAAACAATATTTATCCTTTTATTCTTTTCCTCCTAGATATGTAAACGTTGCGCCCTTGTTCATGCCGCCTGAAGTGAATTACCACGACCACCTTCACTGTTTTACTTGTAACAGAGATGCATGAACAGCCCCTTGATGTTTATAAAACCTATATTAACTATGTTTAGGTCAGTCACTCCTTGAAGCAACACATATTAAAACCAGTGATTATGTTAATGTAAACACTGTACTTTGTGTCGTTATTATTGTTTTTCGCCATTATTTAGAGGTAATAGTCATAATAGCACTGCATTAGTTGTTAGACAGAAATGGCATTAGAATTGGAAATAGTTAAAGCATAAATGTTTACTAGTTTATATTATTTTGATTATTAGGATGTGATAATAAGGAATAAAAATGTTATTGTCGTTAGTCCCATCGTTACCACATTCCCAAACTGTAGTCCATCACCAACCCCTCACGACCAACCTACTGCACTGAGTTATCTCCACCGTCTGAATCTCGGAGCAGCAAGACGTGAAACAGCAGCTCATGGCAGGACTTCCAGATGAGAGAGTAGTTCCACAAATAAGGGGCCATCATATGCAAATGGTCAATACAGTCTCGGGGTTGTGGTAGCGAGAGGGTTAAACATGACTATAGTACAGTAGTGTGTGTGTGTGTGTGTTTGGGCATCTCCAGCCTATCACTTAATAGAAGTTAGATTTGTATCGTGTGCGTTTGTCTGTCTGTGTGTATTTGTGAGCATGTACGTGTATATGTGCATATTTATTTATACGTATGCATGGTGTGAGAGGATATTGAGTATGTATATGTGTAAACTTGGAACATATCATCATACGTAATACATAAGGGTGACCTTTTTTTGTGAGGAACTGCAGGCACTGATCACACTTACTGCAACACAACTCCATCACACTGACACATTTTGGAATCTCCTAACAGCTGATGTGCCCGTAAGATTATGATTGGACGCGACAGTCCCAGAGGAGGACGGAGACAGGGTGACGGAAGGTAGGGTGTGCGTCAATCGGCTGATGACGAGAACAGCTTCTAGTGCTGGGGCGCATCTTGTGAAACACCCCTCCTTTGTCTTTCACTATTTTCTGACGAGACTCCTTATCAAGATCTTTATTATTAAATACTATGACAAGTCCTCTAACTCTGAGCAATATATTATCAAGCCTTCCCCCACTATTGATCTCCTAACTGATGGTAAACATGAAGATATAATAAGTAATTGGAGAGTCAGTACTTTCAAATATCAATTAAATGAGTACCTCAGTTCCACCACTGTATTCCACATTCTGCTTCATCAATACTATACTGTGAAACTTTTACTCCTTTTGTGTGTCATAAATACTAAACAAAATCTCTTCGCTGTTTCTTAAAAATTTAAAATATATTGATGGTAATTTTTATTCAGTACTTCTAAAATTCTGTAGATCTCCCTGCATGATATCTTCTCAATCTTCCCTGAAAAAATAATTCGTGATATTTAAAAACATTTGGTTATCATCAATGGAGTTAAGTCACGCCTTGATTATTTTTATACTGTACAGGTGTTTGCTGTGTTAATTACTGTAGGGTATTTGTTGAATACATACCTACATTAACAAGCCATATATGTGTACATGTAGTGTATATTTATGTGGTCATGCACATAATTGTATTCTTCCATCAAAATACATTATACACATGCACACTCGTACATGAACACACATATACAGTAAACATGAACAAACACACATACACATACATCATGAACATACACCCACACACCCACTCTCAAAAGTACACATAGAAATACACATTATCAATTTTTCCAATAATGTCATATATTTTTTATTCATTTATAACACTCACCCCCTCCCCTCTCACTCAGTGCTAAGACAAATTTGTTTGAGTTTTATTTTTTATTCATATTTTCGGGGCTAATGATGCATATTCTCTCAAGCATTTCCTTATATAAACAATTAAGTTATTTTAAATGTTTTTTTTTAATTAATGCATTCTTGAGTTTTATATAAGAAATATATTTTTTTGTATTATAGTCTCCCTTGTCCACTATACAGTACAATACAGGCTGATAGTTTAAGTAATTTTGTAAGTAAATCCATTATAATGTTCTTATTTCGCTTTCTAGAGATTATTACCATATACCCTGCACTGAGTCATAAATTAACAGCATGTGTAGATGTATGATTCTTCTCCTTATTTACCTGTAACATTTGTTCGTTATCAGCATTATTATTGTTAGGTTAAGAGTGAGTTTTGCTATTCTCAGCCGTGTGGTAGGACTTTTCTCAGCCTTATATTTTACACGTCTTACTTCTTCCAGGGACCGGTGTGATGGCGTAACAAGACCACACCAGTAAGTTATCCAAGAACCTGAAAGAAATATCGAGTGGACTTGATTACGAGAATGACATGAAGAGTGAGTCATGAACACTTGTAAACAGAGGTTGCTGCTGACGGTGGCTTAGTGTGTATAACCTTCCACAAACTCGAGTCAATAGTATAGAGCACAGTGTTTACTACAGGAGACAGTGGTGTGTGTGTTTATTTGTGTGTGTGTGTGCGTGGACGTTCACTTTAAGGCCGGGATCGGACCAGACAATAATAAGGCTTGTGAGTGGTACATATCGTGTGACCCAACACCCTGGAAGAGGGAGTGTCAGAGAGCCCATAGTCAGTACAGAACAGACCACATATCCAGGCTGCTGTCACTCACGACGATGGTTGGTTCTCGCAACATGCTACGCCCCCGCATCTATCTTATTAACATTATCCATGGACGAATATATTTTGTTTCTGGTAGATGTAAATTTGAAAATTATAATATGCCTTAAAGTGTTGGGTTGCTAAACTAGATTAATTGCAAATCATATGTGATGTACCAGAGAAATGCATTTCATATTGATAAGGCTCTGTAGGTACAGTTGTTGTGCTACATGTAAGACACACAGCAGAATATTACAGTACTCTTATCAACTCACTATGATCTAAGGTCACTATGAATGCTTTAATTTGTATTGTACTATTATTATATAATACAAGAATACGATCCATTCCCCAGCTTTATTTAATGATGGTTGATGAAGGACACTTTCAACAAAGCAGAGTTGGATTTTTTAAGTGATGACCTCTAGTGCTAGGCTCCTCAATAAGGGACTGTGTAAGATAGTTTGATGCCGTGGATATTGTCAAAACTTACTTCCATTCTACAATGGAAATAAAAAGGCAGATACCTGTATTTTATTTAGAATTTTCATGGCAAAGTTTAGACATTTGTAAATTTCTATAAACCTCTGGCAGTGATATAGTACCACTGTAGACAATGGTACTACATCAGTTATGTGTGTCTCTACTCATAATTTACAAGGAGAAATTGTATAAAGAAAATCTTTCAGTACAGCTTCATATACAGTATACTGTACATATATCCTGCCCTCACACGAGTGAAGGATGAGATCTGTCAGTTAATATTTATACAATACATGGATGTATTTAAGTCTCATCATTGATACCCGAGTCTAAGACAAAAGGGTACATATTACAGCGTGATAAACTTTACATTTAACATGTATCGTATTAACAATTTCACCAACTGTTTTTCAACTTGAATCTCCAGGGCTTATGACTATTCTGTTTTACTGCAAAACTTTCAATCCCTCCTAAGTTTAGGGAAAACATTGTCAAATTTGTATATATATTAAAACACCTACAAAAGCTTATGATGTACATAGTAGCAGTGATATTAAAAGCAGCTAAAACAAAGCAGTTGTTGATAATATGTCTCCTGCTTTGGTCACACCTCAATCAAAACACTAGTTAAAACTTGCCCAAAGACTCAAGTACCTGAAGGATTCCAGATTCCAAGTGAAATGTAAACACACAAAAGGTTCTGTAAGACTTTTGGCATCTTAACTCAGCCAATTGGTCTAGTTTCACTAAACAGGTGAAATTAATTTACTGCATTTGTCTGTTTTTGTTTAACCTTTACCTTTCCAGCATTTTTCTTTATAATATTTACATGTGAAGATTAAATCAGTTTAATAATTCTTAGTTTTTGAATCACTGAAAGCACTTGGTAATATAGAAAACTGAGACATTTTATATTGTATTCAGAATTTGTCATGTTAAGAATTTATAAGTTAATGTAACCTTTCCTCTTAGATATTCATCATCATCACCGTCATCTTTCAGACTGTCTTGCATTAGACATTTAAATACTGTCCTGAATTTTATCTTAACAGTTATGATCATGCAGATTTTGGTCATAAAAAAGCTAAATTTATTACACCTCAAAATTCAGACCAATAAAAAAATTTATTACTCTTGCACAATAAAAGGCAACAGGTATAATGGAAGTGCCACATTTGTCAGACAGTACTGTGTATCTCTTGCTTTTGCCTGAGGACATCACTTGCCTCAAACCCATTACTTTATACTCTCTTAAACATACTGCATACTTATTTTCAAGGTTAGGATTTTTCCTGGGTACTTGTGACAACTTAGGACTGAGAGGTGTAGAAGTCTTGACACTAGCACAAATCTTCACACTTGAGTGGATGATAGACCTGTGTATGTTACTGTCGTACTCAACTCTGACTTCATACTCTCGGCCAACAGCCACTATTCCCTCAGTATCAAAACCTTTCTCGCTCTTTTCATTGCATTACCATCTGGATTGTTTTTCTGGTTTTTTTGTCACCTAGCATAGTTAAAGGTGCACAACACATTTACCGTGCAGCGGCTGAGACAGATCAACAGTGTGGGCGCCAACCAGTACAGTACAGTACAGTAGTGGCCAACATTAAGCTGGCTGCAGCATACACCTAGTTCAGACTCAAACCTGGGGGATCAATTTTTTCTTCTGCATTCAATAAATCGGTGCTGTATTATTATTTTTAGTGAATAATATAATCAACATTGAAGAAACTTGTATAAGACAAGGCTTGACTACAGTACTCACACTTTCAAAAATAATCTAGTGATCATAAGTTTATTTTAGAAAGAGGAGATATATATGATAGTCAAATACCTTGAATAAATCACCACTTGCCTTGGACATTATTAAAAACAAAACTACTGTACTAATTTAAGGATGATTTTCATTTAAGAAACAGTGGGCCACATCATATAAGTTGCTAATTATGTAATGCCACTTGCTAATTATATAATGCAACTTACTAATTAGATAATGGCACTAGCTAATTATTTAATGACACTATTGCTAATTACATAATGGCACTATATATATTTGAGGGTTATTTGGGTTTAGTAAAGGCATTAGAATATGAGGAAACAGATAGCAAGTGCTAAGGAATTATTCGTCTTAATAAAAGGGTAACATCAGGTACATAAGTTAACACCAAAAGACTGAATATATATCTAATCCCTCATTTATCCTTTCAATATTAGTTTCAAGTTATATATAGTGTATGGAGTTGCTTTATGGGTTGTGGATATGGTACCTGTCATGGTTGTTGGTGGCTACGGGAAACACCTGTTGTGTATTTTTTTTTTTTATGGGACAAGTTAATGTTCCAGAAAGGTATAGCATAAAGCCTCTGTTCTACCGTTTACAGATAATAGGTTACCCAGTCTTGGCTTCCTCTGTACTGTATGTATGTGTGTGTGTCCTACGAATAAAGGAAAAAGAACAAGAAAGTGCATCCCCATCCTCCTAGATAGAAGCTATGTATTTCTAGAGACATCACCCATCCTTGTACCCTCCCCAGGTAAAATCCTAGATCTAATTTTAATATTTGAAGTATCATTTTTGTTAGTAATGATAAGACTAAATATCCCATGAATTATAAAAACAAAAATTTGGAATCTGTAATAGTTCAGGTACTGTACATTGCATGTTAGATACTGCAATTCTGTAAGGGTTACTGACTACTGTATAGCCAGAACTTGTACAGAGCTTACCTGAGCAAGCGTGAGTTGCATACTTCAAGATGGCCTACAAGAAGCTGTGAAAAATAAAGTGTCAATTATTGCTTACAGATGACAGTTATGGTGGGGTTGTAAGCTGTAGGTTTATGAGCACGGTGATATAGTGTTATGAAATGAATGTAAATCTTTAGTGTAAGAATATTGAAAACGTCAGTGAATGGACTTGGAAGTGATACAGAGATGCACATGTATTTATTGTCAAGGTTCTGGTCATGTGCTTTGCCTTAAGAATATTTATACACAAGAAAAAATGTATTTTAAAGAAATATCAGTGAAACATAAATTTTGCTTTAGTAGTTCACCATTACAGAGTTAGTTAACATTATATTAAAATTTTAACTTGTGTATCAATAATAACTTTTATGGTTTAACAAGGAGAGAATGAATTAAGTTATGATACTCCTTAAAAAAATATATATTTTTTGCAAAGTAAATATCATTACCATTTTGTTCGTATGTTTAGTTAATATCTTCAAAATATTTTTCCGTGTATGATTTCCTTGTTACTTGTTTTCATTTCTAAGTCTTACGGTGAAGTTTCTCACGAGCAAAGTTTGCAAAATTTATGTTACATTGAATATTTGTCTTTGCAAATTCTGCATTACAAGTGTTTATATTGTTAGGGATGAAGTCATATTTTATCTGGCAGGTTTATATGTTAGGACAATGAATTAGAAATATTCAAGTTGAAATTTGTTATTGGTGATCCAAGAAGTTGTGTCAACCGGATACGCTGAAGCTTTTGTTGTTTCTTGAAGATGTACCGTACATGCTACAGAGCTGCATAATTTGCTATAAGTTAGGTGTACTAGTCTGCTCCATTATGTATGAATGTACAGTACTATATACAGTTTCCACGATAGCAGTCAGGTGCAGATGCAACACCTTCCTTATCATGTTGTATATCGCAGGTGTTTTGTATGTTATATACTATGTTAATGTTAATAATATGGCCTTAACATACGGCCTTCCACTTACAACAGAGAACTACCATCAACTTGGCACTAGGACACAACATTCAAGAGACTTTGTGGTTACCCTTGAACCATAACAGGGAAGAACTACACTGGATATCTCAACAACTATAGTAGCCCAAACTAAATGGCAGAACCAATTGATTTATTATCGATACATTTACCATCAGTGTGTGTGAGTGGCAGGGATGGTAGGAAGTCACGTAACAACTGGAGTGGTAAAGATGTGTTACCTGTCACTCATGATCTGTGCTATGGTATATTGTTGACTTCATTCAGGACACCATAAAGAGCTTATAATTAGTCACAAGGATTAGACAACTGATGAATGGAAATTAATAAATTGTATTTAGTTGTACAGTTAGCTTAAAATATTCTGCTGCTGAAAACAAGCAATTAAATACTGTCATTATTATTATTATTATTCATATTAGTATTACTATCAGTGTCATTATCATCATTACTATTTTTATTGCTGTATTATTAATGATTGTTATCAAGTGTACAAGGAATATATATATATACAGTATAGCCATGCTTATGTATAGTATTGTCCTTTATTACCAGCAAGGGGAAACCTGGAGTCTAGGATATAGCATGGACATTAACCTTCACAATGGGACTGCTGGCATGTAGTAGTGTCAATTAACTCCACAGCTGCCCAACTCACCCATGTATATAGAGAAGAATTTACACTTTCTCTTTTCATACATCTGATAACTGCCATAAATGCTGTCTAGAATATATAAAGTGTTACACTGTAGAATGTACAAACAGAATAGAAATAATGAATTGAAGATCCTCTGCTGTAACCAGTTTCTGAGCTATCCTCTGTAGATTGGTGATGGAGGAGTAGTGACATAAAGTCCTCTTGCTACCCACCAGATGTGAAACAACTAGGGCGAGCCTCTGATAATGTTCCACACTTAATATCCATCCTCCTACAGGTGGTTAACTGAAAGACTCAAGAATTACTCTTAAGATGTTGGATAAATGTAATGTGCATACACGTGGGAGTTGACTTCCATGTATCTTTTACCAGCTGCAGCTCCAAGGTCAGTGGGCCGACGACACAACACTCAAATCTTTTCTCCTAATCATCCAACATTTTACATTTCCCACATTTGAAATATTTAACTCTCTGTGTACACTCCTAGTTGTACTATATCATGTGCTGTACATGAATGTACTTCTTGTAGCTTAGATGTCAACAGTACAGTATTACCATTGTTTGTGAGCCCTGTCTTTGGAATGAATCGTCATTTACTCCAAGTGTTGACAAATTCACATCTTACGACATCATTACTAATAAGGCGACCAGTTAAATTACAGGTCATAAAACATACTCAGATTAAGCATCCAATGGCAGGTCTGAAACATTTTTAAAACTTGACCGGCATTAGTTTTTGTAAACCTCATTAAGATTTCATATGCTTTCCACTTTTCTACTTATTAAGGATACTTTTTTGGTACACTGTATGGAAATTAATTTACAAACATTTTTATACCCAAAACAATTAGAGAAGTGCAACAATGTGGGCCCTCATAGAAGATTGGTTTAGGGCTCTGTTCCCCGGCACACTCAGGTCACTAAGAGATTCAAAATGCATGTACTACAAACTTATGTATTCAGCTAACATTTTCCTCACTGTGTTCACTCTACACTTCAAGATAAGGTCATTGTGTACTATACATTGCAGATAAATTAAAGTCATATTTAATAGAGTGTAAATGTGGACAATTGACCACAAGGGTTAAGTACATGGGTAGGTAGTATAAATGCATTCAGATGGATTGATTTAAGTGTGTTATGGACCCAAGCCTTAGAGTGTCTTCTGTTCTGAGAATGAGTGCCTCTCAAACCTCAATGTACCGTATATCACTAGAATACAAATATGTAAGGCAATGTATTTGTGAACTCTGATGGTTTGATTGACAATTAGTTGTTGTTGTATTGCCATGAATGGTTATGATTTTAAAGATATTTATGTACAAATAATTTAAGTTTTTATGTGGCGAGGTGGTGCTATGTGTGTATGGCAATGTATTATACGAAGCCAATAAAATGTGAGGTCTCCTGTGGATTTGATTATCATATTCATTTGTTTACCTGCTTTTAAGAGGGGTTCTGTAAATGCCTGGATGAAAAAAAGGCCCCCAGTGACTGGAAAATGGCTAATGTGAGTCCTTTCTTCAAGAAGGACGATCGTCACTCCATGAACAACTATAGACCGGTGAGTCTGACCAGCATAGTATGTAAAGCATTATCAAAGATGCCGCGATGGAACATCTACTACGAAACAACCTTGTAAAGAATTGTTTTACACAATTGCTCAAGGTACTGTATTGGACATTTGGACCCATATTCTGGAACGGGGTGGTAATATCGATAATATTTACCTAGATTTTGCCAAAGCTGAAAAACAAACTGGAAGGGTACAGGTTTCGGGGAAATGTCCTAGCGTGGATAGAAGACTTTCCACATGACCGCAAGCAGGGTGTGGTGGTTAATGGCGTGAAACCATCATCCGTACCTGTCACGATTGGGGTACCACAGGGCAGTGTATTGGGCCCACTGTTGTTTGTTTGCTTTATAAATGACGTGCCTGATGTACACTCCTCCATACAAATTTTTGCGGATGACACCAAGTTATTTCGGGAAATCAAGAACCAATCAGACTGTGAAGAGCTGCAGAAGGACCTCTGTGGGCTCCAAGAATGGTAGAAGAAATGGCTGCTGAGATTCAATGTCACGAAGTGTGAGAGGATGCACCTGGGGCGTACCAACGGTAAGGTGGCGTATCATATGTCCCAACGGGATGAAGAAACTGCACTATTTGAGACAATGTGAGAAGGACCTAGGTGTGTATGTTGACAATGAGCTGAAGTCTCAGGCCATTGCAAGAAGAAGGTAAAACAGACAAATAAATTATTAGGTCTTATAAAAAGGTCGTTCAGATATCTAGAAGGTCTGTCCTTCGTAACAATCTTCAAGAGTGAAGTGCTTCCCTATCTGGAGTACTGTCACCCCGTCTGGTCCCTGAGATATGCTAGGGACTGTCAGTTGGTTGAAAATGTACGAAAGAGGGCCACCAGATTGGTGCCTGCACTTCAGCACCTCAACTACCCTGAAAGATTGGAGCGCCTGAACTTGCCTAGCTTATACTACAGACGGGCAAAGGGCGACCTAATTGAGGTGTAGAAGCATCTCAAGGGGCACTGAGTCGAGTGTCCTTACCTGGAGCTGGTGGACGCTTGCCGCACAAGGGGGTCACAGCTCAAGGTTGAAGAAGCCTCGGGTCCAGAAAACTGTGAGGGCAAGCTTTTTCGAAGTGAGAATTGTGAACTCTTGGAACAATCTGCCAGAAAGTGTTGTGGTGGCACCGAGTGTGAGCTCTTTCAAGACCAGACTTGACCAACACTGGAGCAGGTTCAAGTACATTCAGGAGCCAGTGCATGCCCAGTACTTGCCAACAGTGCGTAACAGAGACGTGATCGATCTCCCAAGCGGCTAACGAGCCGATCAGTGGTGAAAAGGATGAAAGTAAAAGTAAACATCAAGGTTCTGGACATTATTAAGAATAATGTGTCGTCATTTCGTGCCTGGCAGACTGATCAGGGAATCATACAACTGGCATTATTGTGCAATGAACTAATAAATCTGCAGCAGCTTGGTCCTGACACATACACACACACACCAGAACCTGCTTTAACATGTAGTGTGTGGTATTTAACATGTACTACCACCTGTAGTGTGTGGTATTTAACATGTGCTACCACATGTAGTGTGTGGTATTTAACCTGTGCTACCACATGTAGTGTGTGGTATTTAATATGTACTACCACATGTAGTGTTTGGTATTTAACATGTACTACCACATGTGGTGTGTGGTATTTAACATGTACTACCACATGTAGTGTTTGGTATTTAACATGTGCTACCTGCCATTTGTACCGTTGTCACAGCTAAAGGTGTGGATATACTTTAATTATTTACATTAATTAAAATAATCTGAAGAGACAACGTTTCTTATTAATGTGTGCAACATTTTTTAATTAACTATATTCAATAACAGTAAACTAAATGTCAACAGACTCAGATTTATTTTAATGTGATTCAAAACAACTGAATATACAGTTACTATTGTTTTGTATCACACAGTGAAGAGTTCCAAGAGAAACAAGATGTAAGCAGAGATTATAAATGTAAACTGTTGTGATGTAGACCAAAATAACATGAGCGGAATAATTTGGCCCAATAATTATCCAACACTGGAGCAGGTTCAAGTACATTCAGGAGCCGGTGCATGCCCAGTACTTGCCAACAGTGCGTAACAGACGTGACCGATCGCCCAAGCGGCTAACGAGCCGATCAGTGGCGAAGAGGATAAAAGTAAAAAAGTGTCTTGTCTGTAACTAACCCTCACCCGTGACTCCTACCACTCGTCACACCATCTGTGTTTCACTCCTGTAAGATGTACAAAACTTTCCTAACACGTAAAAAAATTTATTTCGTTAATTTTAAAAACATTTGTAATATAAATCTAAAATTTCCAGCATGGTGCTTGAACTCGCGTTTTTAGGCCTGGGCGGGTACTTGGGGGCATACGCTGCCCAGAAGCTCAACGGAGCCATGCCAGAGGTGCCTGGAATGTTGGCCTTGGCGCTCAAGGTCAGAGACTTCCTCTACAGGGACGACAATCACCAGGACCCTCAGACGCAGGGCCAGGACAACTCCATGAAGTCCGCTGAACAGGTCAACACCAAGAAGTCCGCTGAACACGACTACAAAAGCTTCACCTGGTACTCCTGTTATGAATGATTGACTCGTCATTAGTTCTATTGAACTATAAGCAATTGCTTTTGTTATTTTTCTTTTTGAGTGTCATTTTATATGGACGTGTGGAGAGGAAGACTCTGTGGGGTTTGGGTTGTTTGGTTCACACTCAGGATGGAATGGAGAAAGGAAACTCACAATGTGCTCTCTATATACATGTTGTATTGAATGTACAATGCAGCTTGGTGCTGGGAAGGCAGCATGGTTACAAGCGTGATGTAGAGAGAGCTGGTTGGTGAGGATGCTCACAGGAGGACAGCTTGTGGGTCGCCATGCTCGCCAGCGGGAGAGAGGACCGCCAGGCAGGCAGAGGAGCGAGGGAAGGCCGCCAGGCAGGCAGAGGAGCGAGGGAAGGCCGCCAGGCAGCGGCGGAGGTGTGTGGGCCGCCAGGCAGGCGGAGGAGGAGGTGTTGCTGGCTGTGGCTGAAGGTAGAGAGCGAGAGGCAGATCACCGCGAGGTCAGGTCTTAAATAGCGGGGGTAGGCGTGGCTTAGTAGTTGACCCCCGCTCCGTGTTGTATGGCGGCGCTGGTTGACCTAGGTCACGAGGCATACACTGGGGAATAGGTGGGGTCGGCTAGGTAGCGACAAACAGCGTTTGTAGGGGAGAATTCCACTACAACTCGTTCTCTCCACACATACGTTGTCATGCGTTTTGTGGGCGCTGTAGCATAATATGAATAATTAAGTGTTGAACGGACTAACTGCACAAACGTGACCATGACATCACAACATTAACTACACCTGCACTCTTAGGGAGAAGGGGTCCATCCCTCAATTTAGACGTATTTTTAATGAGGGCATACCACAATTGGGAGTCGACCTCCAAGGGGCCAACCTCTGAAATTAGACCTTCCTGACACCTCTGGAATGTGTGTCTCCATGCCAAGTTTCAGCTCTTATCAACCGGATGTTGCGAATGGATACACACACACACAGCATATTATATTATATGACTAGAGATTATACTAGATTCTTACTAACATTTCTAATCTAGCGATAATCTAGCGACTGGAGCTATGGTGTCACGATCTTGTGGCAACAGTGACACACAACACCATCAACACGGCGGGAAGGATTACCCACATGTTCTTCTCAACCTTCTCTTTTTTATAACAGGTCAGTGGCTCCAGTTACCGACTCATATTATAGAATTATCATAAAGTAATTACAGCAGCACTAAACACCCTCTTTACAACTGACATCGTCCATAAGGTAGTTATACAGTATTAGTGTATATATTGTTCCGTCTGACTTGTTTTGAATTTTAGTAAACATTCATGCAGTATAAGAATATGTACATATAAAAACTTACATAAAATAACGCCTAAAAGACAAAAAATTGTAAACAGTTATTTCCAGTTTTAAACAAGCTTGCTATCAGTGTAGGGCTACAGGCAGGATGTCAGCCGTCCTGATTGGTCCAGGTTTTACTCACAGATATTGACAGAGTTTTGCATGTAGCTCACCTATTTTCTAATTTTCCACTAACTATGTACTGAAGGCGAATCCCAGGAACAGGAACAAGTTTTGAATGAATTGCTTATGTGTCGGCTCAAAAACAATAAACCTTTGTTACTTTATTTCTTAAAATTTAGGCAGTGGATATAACGCTATTTGGTAAATTTGCGTTAGTGCACACAACTCTGTTAGAAAATGAAGACTATGTTTTTCTAGTGTTTTTTGTGTTTTGATTGGTCTTGACCTTGATTTCCATCGCAAATTGCCTGTTTTTTAGGTATTGAGTTTTTTTTGATGGGGTGTTTTCTGACAAAAACCATGCCCACGCCAATACAAAATACACCAAAAAACACTAGAAAAACATATAAACCGAACCTGACCTAACCTAACCTAACCAAACCTGGCTTGTCCTAACCTAACTGGCCTGGTTCTGATTCGTCGTCGGATTTACTACAATGTCAACCATGTTGGTCTTGACGATATTTACATTCGTTCTTGCACTTCGGACACTTTACTGAGGTCGGGAGAACACCATGAGATCTAAAAAATGATATAGCTTGTTCGTTTTTTTTTCCCCATGCACAATCACCTAGCAGACTTCCATGGTCGGATTGAATTTGAATTTCGAAATGTGAGACCCAAAATCACAAATTAATCTGATTGAGCAAAAAATACCGCAAATTAAACCACATTTAATTTTAATTGCCCCCCCCCCCCCACCCCACCCCACCCCACCCCACCCCACCCCACCCCACCACCACCACCACCAAAAAAAAAAAAAACGCTTTTGATTGGCCGCGTGACGTGTGTGGGTTACGCATCCTCGTGACGATTTATGAAGGAAACACGCTGAGTGGGAGGTCGGGTAGGCGATAATAGCGGAAGATTAATGGAAGAAAATAGAGAAAGATTTGGCATGTGCTATGCCCGTTATTATATGTTTGCGACGGTAATGTGATACAAAAAAATTATCTTAAAATTAGATTCTTTTTCGAATATGATAATAGATTTGGGGTAGGAATATTGTGTGCACTAATGCAAAAAAAAAAAAAAAACGCTATTTTACCATGAGTTCACTCTTATTAGCTAATCGTTCATTACCAGCAAACAATGCGAGAACTATATTTGACTGTGACTCTGGTTGCATTTGGCATTTATTTCGCTGTGAGTCAATCGTTGTGTAGCTGTAAACACACCTAACCATATTTCTGTTGAGCATGGAAACTTATTATAAAAATGGCGACATTTACTAGAGTCTAATAGAACCTGACCTAACCAACCAATGAAACCTACCTAACCTTACCTAACTTCCTAGCCAGGGGGGGGGGGGGAGGGAAGACAATCAAAGAGCACTCACAGTAAAATAGTGTTTGTAGGAACTTTGCCGGTCACAGCAAAATATCCATTACATAAAATTTATGCAATGAATATTTTGCCATAACCGGCCAAGTTCCTACTAATGCTTTATACCGTGCATTGTCATATTGTTTTTATTAATATCATCCAAAAAACATCTGTGGAAAAAATTAATGAAATCGAACTACTCCTTCTGGTGGTACAGGTAGTACTGTTCTCAGACATTACATTTAGAATTGCTCAGAAGTGTCAGTAATGGATGGAAGGGTAGATATTTAGGTAACATTGCAGTGGACAGCAACTACAGAATTCCGGAAATTCACTACACTCAATCGATAGAGCTATTTTTTCTATGATCATTTTCTTATAGTAATATCTCCGTTAGCCGGAATCCTTCAAACCCAGAACTCTCCGATAACCGGAATTAAAATTTTCTCGGAAAATCGTTCCTAAAGCTGAAATTTTCCAGAAAATTCCGGCTTTGGGAACGATTTTCCGAGGGGCACATTTTCCCGAAAATTCAGAGAATATTTTCCTGATACACGGAAAACTCCAGGGATGGGGGATTTTTTTCCCGGGTTTGAGAGATGAAAATTAGGCGCATTCTCTGTAAATTCAGAGAAAAATTTTCCAGTACCTGGAATATTCTGGAGCATTCCGGGGATGTGGGATATTTTTCCCAGCTTTGAGAGAGTCGTCTCCTTACCCGGAAATCTCTCATTCCTGGAAGTGCTCTGCACCAATTGTTCCGGGTAATAGAGATATGACTGTATTACATTAGGTTAGGTTAGGTTAGGTAACACATTTGGCTATGACATTCATCTTTTCAAGTTCAACAAGCTTCTTATGAACTTTGTGTTTGATACTGATAGGCACTCGACATGATGATATTACAACTGGAGTTGGTGATGAATCTAGAGTTAACTTAACAACATCAGGAAGTTTTCCTACTGCTTCTGAAAACACATCACTAAAATCTGAGATTACATCTTGAACTACACTTATGTTCTCATAATTTACAGTAATCAAATTCATTTGCTCTGATGCTCGCTTGCCCAAAATTGGCACAAAATCTTGCTCTAGAACAATGAACTCTACTGAATATTTTTTCCTGTTTTTTTTATTAGTGATGACAATTCTATGCTTTACCAATGGGCTTATTTTTGTTGACTTTCACATGATCAACACTTTATCACGAGGTGTTGAGGTGTTAATTGCACATTAGGTACGATATGGTGAGGAATTACATTTACACTTGCACCACAGTCAACTTGGAACTTCACTTGCATACCACCTACCTCCATAGACGTTATGATTGCCTTGTTGTTGCTCCGTGCTGCAATCTTCATAACGAACTGGGCATCTGGATCCTCTGCGTCTGTCTCCTCTTGAATACAGTACCTCTAACTGTGCTCTTTGCTGTTGCGCTGCACTTAATTGCGAAATGATTAATTTTGCCACACTTGCTACAGGTTTTGTCATTTGCTGGGCATACTTCTTTCTTCCAGACGTGCTTACGGCCACAGAACTTGCATTCTCTCAAGTTCAGGGGCTTGCTCTCGGTTGTGTTCTCACTGGGTTTCTTCACTTCACTCTTCTTCTTCATATGCTTCTTCTGAGTCACCTTGTTGACAGCTGCTGGACCCTCGTCTAGAAACACCGCCATCTGTTTCTTTGATTCTTCATGGGTCACAATATCTTCAGAGCTGCACTAAAACTGAGGTCCTCTTCTTTGAAGAACTTCTCACGGAGGGAATCTTCTTGGCATCCAAATACTAGTTGGTTTCTCATTTCATCTTCTCTCTGGTCACCATACTCGCATTCCTTGCTTAGAATCTTGAGCTTTGTGATAAATGAATCCAGGGGTTCTCTGTTTGTTGCACACACTTTCTGAATTTATACCTGTCAGCCAACACATTCCTTCTTGGTGCAAAGTGTGCATCAAACTGTCTAGTACATTCTGCAACTCTTTGGCTGAGTCTGGGTACCACTAGGCTTAGGGAACTCAAATGAATTGTATATATCAAGCAACTCATCCCCTCCCATGGTTAACAGAAGTGCAACTTTTTCCTCGTCAGACCTCTTCTTGAAGCCTGCAGCCAATACATAGAGGTCAAATTTTCGCTTAAAGGTCTTCCATGCACGTTCAGTTTCACCTGTTAGGCTTAACTTGCTGGGAACTGTGAGTGCTGAAGCTGCCATGTCGCTGCACTGACGCCCGCCTCTTCTTGCCTCAGACCACTGGAACTGGAGCCTTACTTTATGCCTCTATACCTTGTGCTGAGAGTTAAACTGCTTTTAGCGCTGCCACCATGTTGTGATGTCGTAGTACAGGGTATTCTTGTTTTACATGGCCATAATAGTCGAAGGGTAGAGAGACACAACTTAACTCTGCAGTTTTACTCGAGAGAAGCCGTCGATTACAGTTACAGTATGATGTAAACAAACTGAACATAGAAAGCGGACAATGGTGAACTATAGCAAACTTACATAACTAAATTTCAATATTGTTACACCTCTCACAACTCATCAGAAACAAGACAACAAATTGTATCGAAATGTAGAAAAAATGTGTGAGTATCCTCAAGTGAACTCCGTGTTTTGTTATTAAAGTTGATTTGGTTGGGATGCCATACCGCAATTTTTTCGTCTTAAAAATTACTGTCTATAGAACGAATGGCTCCCTGTCCCGGCCGTGAAAATGCCAGCAACTTTAAAACTACTCGCAGACATTCTTGGGTACGTCCAGGGTGTCATCCACGAATAATTGAGGACCACGATTAAAAATCCGCTAATTATCAGGGCATGCTGTATAATGTAATAATAATAATAATACAGTAATAAAAATACAGTAGCTGTAATAATGTTTGCTTGAATTTGGTATATACAGCAGCCACAAAGTCTGGATAGCATAATGAGGTAGCCAATTATTTCATTAAATCTTGTGGTTTAACAACACAAGTTTGTACTGTAGTCCAGAACCCATTACTGAACTTATTTTCCCATAAATTTGTTATTAATTTCTTTTTGGGAGCTCAATATCCACAGCATTCTACTGGAACATAACACCAAGGGTATTCTGTATTGGTGAACGAGGATCCTGTGAGATATTAAGTGTGACATCACACACAAATTATATGAGTGGCTGAAATCTTAAACTCACCAGAAAAATTTTCATTTGTGGTAGACATTTTGTTGAATATTTCATAAAGTTATCCATTGATTGTTACTTGCTCCCCAATTAAGTTTAATATTTTTTGACCCCTTATATATGTTTGGTGTATTTGACCACGTTAGTTACTGCTTTAATATGTTGCAGGGTTTATATTTGCACCTTGGAACCTTCAGTAAAGTTGGTGGGGGACTGTATTACCAGGCAAGATGGGTGCAAAACAAGATGACACCTTTCGCATTCTTGTGGCAACTGACAACCACATTGGGTATGCTGAAAAAGATCCAGAGCGAGGTAAGTGCTGGCAGTTGTAGATATCTTCCTCACAAATAGTAGACCTAACCTAATGAAAATTTGTAGGCAGTAGAGTATTACAAGTCATTTTACATCTCTTTACTTGGTTAAGTAAAAAATATTTGACAAGATGTAATTTAGTTTGTTCTTCATTGTAATTTAGATTGGCTAATTACTGTACTGTTAGACTTTGTGCTGCAGTATTTGAAGCTGTTAAAGGTATATGTGGGAAGTGTTCCTCTGGGAGTCCTGCATAATGTTCAGTAATACTGCTTATTAAATCATTGTACAGTACAGTGTGTGGTTGGAGGGTTCATTTTTTTTAAGTCAATGAGTCGGTAGCAAAAGAAATGGTATATTAATTTGCTGTAAGTTTGAATGAGTAAATTATTGCAGATCTCTGAACATGTCAAAATCAAATAGAGTATTATATCATAAAGCTGTGAAATCTGACTTCTACACATTAAGACCCTACCATTTTTTATAAAGCCCCTCACTCCTTTGGCCCACCTTGACTAAATCCTAAGTTGATCTCTGTTAATTGATACTAATTGTTTTTGATCACTAAAGGCGATGACAGCTTAGAAACCTTCGAAGAAATTCTCCAGATGGCAGTGGAACAGAAAGTGGATTTTATTTTATTAGGGGGCGATCTCTTCCATGAAAACAAACCGTCTCGCCAGTGTTTGGTGCGCTGTATGGACATGATTAGGAAGTACACTTTTGGTGATAGGTAAGGATAAGAAAAAGACTGTAGTAATGTGTTCATGATAGAATAACAGGACAGTATGTTCATATATCCAGTTGATTGTAAATTTTTTATTTTTGTTTATGTCTCCTGGAGGTACAGTATTGTATTGGTGTATTTTATTGTATATTCTCAGTCACATATCCCAGTTCTTGTCCAGCTTGTATATAAATTTTAATTTCTTCCAAACACAAAATGTGCTGACATAAAACCTCACAAGAAGATACTGTAGTGTACTGTATAGCTAATAGATTTTAATTATACAGTACAGAGTCTTAGTTAGTTTTGTGGTGTGAAGTAATGTAGGTCCAGACTTACTGACTTATACGTTTACAGACTTCATTCTCCAGTCAGACTTTCACCTTCTTCACTCCTCCATGGTGAATAATATACACCGTTCATTCTCTGCTGTGGTAATTTTTCGCTCAATAATTAACTCTTAATCGGCGGCTGAGGATCCTCCCCCCCTCCACCCACCTGTATTATGTAAAGTAGTGGAACAAGAAGTATGATGAAGGCTGCTCTCCCTACAGCTAATGTCCTCTAATGATGGTCGTCGTTTAAGTGTTAAATAGATGGCACCTTTCTTTTATTTGTTTAGGTGTATTCTTCCCCACCCTCCTATATTTTTAGGGCCTATTTTGTTTTCTTTTATTTGTAGGCCTATTCTACCCTCTTCCTTTATTTATTTGGGCCTATTCAACCCATCTTTTACTTTTCTGAGGCCTATTCTACCCCTCTCTTATTTTTTTTTAGCCCTGTTCTGTTTGACTTCATAAGTGATCCGGTGGAAAACTTCAAGCATGCCAAGAACCCGACGGTCAATTATCTGGACCCCAACCTGAATATTGCCATCCCGATCTTCTCAATCCACGGCAACCACGATGATCCATCAGGTGAGTTGCCTTACTACAGTATATATGTATATTCTCTCAATCAATCAATCAAGTCAATCAAGTCAGTCCTTCTTCCCATCCATGAACTCTGAGACTCATGAACCAGTGAATCTAAGACATGACACATTGTTGGTCCTATAGATGGTGCACTGTGTGATGTATGGGATTCACAGGTTCATGGATGGGACAGAGGACTGACAGGACTTATTTCTGTGACTGTACATTAGGTTGCTTATGTGTACAAAGCATTGTTGTAACCAGTCCCCTTGTTAATGGACGTTGGCAGAAGTGAATTATTTAGAGGTTGTGTCCTTCATATCTAGCCAATAGCTCTTTAGATCACTCGTCTTATTCAAACCATGTCCTTTAATAATTGGTTGTAAAGGTTAAGAATTTAATGCAATTGTTACATTGTATAGAGTATTGTATGTAACTTATAAAAAAAAGTGTTGTTATAAAATACCAAAGGAAAATGACAGGCTAAGTAGAAAGGTGACCTATCTTTATTTATGTGATGTTAAGATCTTCCATTTATACTTTCTACAGGTCCTGGCCAGTTTTGTGCTCTGGAGATGCTTTCAGTAGCAGGGCTGGTAAATTATTTTGGAAGAACCACAGATCTTCAGGAGATCAAGATTTCTCCATTATTGTTGGAAAAGGGACAAACCAAACTGGCCATATATGGTCTGTCCTCCGTCAAGGATGAAAGACTCTTTAGGCTGTTTAGGGAGAATAAGGTAATGCATCAATGGACTGAAAACTTGGTTATTGAAGGCATGAGGGAAAAAGTAGCTACGTAAGAAACATATATGTAGGGAATGGTACTTTATATGTTTTCTAATTTATTGAATTGTAACAGTTTATTTAGCCAGAAAAATACAGATACAGAGTGGATAATAATAACAATATTAACATGGCTGAGCCAGTTGAGAACCTGAGCTCTCTTTGAGGCACCTGATATATACTATACATTTATCTCAAGGAAGTATTATGTAACATTTAGTATCATCTGGAATAGTACAATAGCATGGTAGTAATAAGTACATCTCATAATGTTACCACGGTTATCACTTCAATATTTATTTATTTTATTATTTATTGTTTTTATTTTTTTATTTATTTTTTATTTATTTATACATACAGTCGGCCCTTAACATACGCGGGTTTATAATACACGGATTTGCAAATACGCGGATTGCCCCGCCAGAGGAATATTCTGTACATTGAAGTAATTGAAGTACATTCAAATCACGCGCCATTCAACTCGCGCGCGGCACCGAACACGGGACACCGCCCGCTCCCTCAACCTCACACACACACGCATAGCTCTCCCTCACTCACTCAGTCTCACTGTAACCACGCTTGTGTTGACATCAGCATTGTAGCTGCAAAAATATTACATTTCTGTGAATGTATTATATCAAGCACAGTATGAATAGAATATCACTAATATAAGAGTATTTTAACCGAAAACTACTAAAAAAACGAGTAACATATCTTGAACATCGGAAGGCTAGGTAAAGTCTTTTGTTTTCATGTAGTTTATCCTAATTTACATTGAAATGCATTATGTTTCAGCAAAACTACTATTTATTTCTGAGAATATGGAAATGTAATATTTTGCTGAAATGATGTACGTATTACAGTGGAAAGTGACGAAAGCAATGACTCGCTTTCTTTCGTTCAAAAGATGTTACCGTAATCGCTTTTCGAATGGTTTTCAGTTAAAAAACTGTTGTATTACAATAATATTCTATCCTAATTCACTTGTGATGCAACAGTTTTTTTTTAACTGAAAACCATTCGAAAAGCGATTACGGTAACATCTTTTGAACGAAAGAAAGCGAAAGTCATTGTTTTTGTCACATTCCACTGTAATACGTACGTCATTTCAGCAAAAATATTACATTTCCGTGAATGTAGTATATCAAGCACAGTATGAATATAATATCATTGTAATATAACAGTATTTTAACTGAAAACTATTAAAAAAACGAGTAACATCTCTTGAACATTGGAAGGTTAGGTAAGGTCTTTTGTTTTCGTCATGTATTTTATCCTATTTTACATTGAAATTCATCACGTTTCAGCAAAACTACTATTTATTTCTGAGAATATATTCATTCAGGCACAGTTTAGGTAAAATATACATGTGCTGTAACATTTTTTTAATTGAAAACGATTCGAAAAACACGTACCCTCTAGCCGTGTTCAAGGAGAAGACTGGGAGGAGCTGTTTGGTGCTTAAGATGATGACAAGGAAAATGATTTTGATGAATTTTAATGAAAATATTCAGAAAGACCCTGGCACTGTCAAGGAAAGTGGCTGCTGAAGGCTTCCGGGACATGGCAGAGGACGAGATTAGGGAGCTAATTGAAGAGCACGACACTGAGCTGACCGAGGAGGATCTACAGGAGTTAGTAGACTCAGGCGAGGAAGCGAAAGGGAAAGAGGATGAGGAAGAGCACCAAGAAATAACGTTGGAGAAGTTGGGGGAGATGACCAGGAATATTGAGGCACTGAAAAACCTGGCCTATAGTATGGACCCCTCCATGGTGCGTGCCCTGAAATTCATGCGAGGGATGGATGACGTTTTCGCTCCATACAAAAACATCATGGAAGAAATGAAAGAAAGAGACGACAACTCCCCATCACTATGTTCTTTGATCACCGAAGGAGAGATTTAACACCATCAATCACTGGCGGCAGTGAGGAAGCAGCTGAATCCACCGTCGCCCCCACTTCACCACCCGTTATGGAATTGAATGACGATGAGCCCGATGACCCCCGCCCTGTCGCCGAGGATAGGTACTGTACAGTAAAGTGAAATTTTTATTTCTTTTTTATTAATAGCTTTTCTTGCCATGTTTATTGTTTGTACAAATGCACAGCACAGTACAGTTCAGTACTGTACATAGGAAGTGGAGGTGCAGTTATTCACAAAACATTTGTGTTCGTTGTCGGCAGTAGTGACGGGGAGGAGGCAGAGGGGGTGGAGGAGGGAGCGAGTTGGGAGGAGTGGTGACCTTGGACGCGGGAGCAGGGACGAGTGGAGATGCCAGCCAGTACATTACGGGTGTATTAATTGTTTTTATAGCTATTTTTGCATTTTAATATTAAATATTGTACATTACGTTTCAACAAAACTACCGTTTATTTCTGAAAACATGGAAATGTAATATTTTTGCTGAAATGATGTATGTATTACAGTGGAAAGTGAATTATTATTATTATTATTATAATTTTTATTATATTTTAGACCACCAGGCCCCAATGTGGGTCGGTGATCTATGCCCGGGTGGGCTAATACACAAAAAAAAAAAAAAAAAAAAAAAAAAAAAAAAAAAAAACCTAACCATTCTGAAAACCGAAATGCCTCTGGCCCCAAGGATTTCGGATAAAGGATTGTCAACCTGTAGTTACGTCTGGCATTTCTAACTGCTTGAGTTACTCTATTTCTGATACTTCGGTAAGCATCACCGAAATTTATGGGTCTTTTTGCAAATTTCCTTTGGAGTTTGTGTTTTTCCTTTATCATTATCTTAATTTTGCTTGTGATATAGGGTTTGGAAATGGATACAGTTTTCCCTGACTTAGTCTTGAGCGGGAAGCATTTATCAAAGCAAGCATTGAAGATGCTAGAGAAGTTACAGCTGTTCACGTTAGGGTTGTTGGAGGCATAGACAAGATCCCAGTTAGCATTCATTAGGTTGTTTTCAAAAAGGAGCATGTTGTTGGCGCAGTAGTCTCTGTATTGAATTGAGACTCTACTAGGCCTTTCAGGTCTTGTGACTGTTTTATACATGGCAAAAACTGGGAAGTGATCTGAGATATTGTTATAAATAATTCCACTTGCTAGGTTGTTAGGAGTGTTGCTAGTCCAGATATGATCTATCACAGTGGCAGAGGTGGCATTTACTCAAGTGGGTTTGGTTATAGTGTTGAAGAAGAGTTTAGAATGACAGGTGGCAAGAAGGTCTAATACTGAGGTGTCGGTTTCTGATTTTAATAGATCAAGGTTGGAATCTCCTGTAATGTAGCAGTCTTTCCTCTCTGAACTTATGATAGAGATAAGCTCCGAAAATTTATCTAGAAAATTCCTTACATTAGTGTGGGGGTCTTCTGTAGATTATCCCAACTAGGATATTTCGTGTGTCGTTATGTAATTCAATGAAAACACTATCCATGTACTCTTCCTGAACCTTTAAATCATCTCTTACAGAAGTGTTATACTTGATATCAACATATAGGGCGACACCACCACTGTGTCGTGATGTGTTAACGCAGCGTCTATTATAATTAGGAATGTTATACAAATGGTCAATATCGTTAGTGAGTTTGGTCTCACAGAATCCAAGTACATCAAGTTTGTGGGCAATAGAAGATAAACACTGATCTAAAAAGGTATCTAGATGAAGGGAAATACTGCTGATGTTATGGCTAATCAAGGAGAAGGAATGAGGTAGTAGGAGACTAGAACTAAACTCGGGGGAGTCAGGAAAGTAATAGTTACAGTTTGGGTTGGTGTAACCCAGTGAGTTTTGTAGAAAGACATCAGGATCGATATGAGGGAGTATTGTGTCAACACCATGGGGAAATGGGGTGTAACACATACGATCTAGCACATCTAAGGGAATGACACTAGCATCATTATTGTGGGGACATTGATACTGATTGAGGAACAGTAAAAACTCAGGGTCACTGAGGTGTGAAAAAGGAAGATCTAGGAGCATTATAATAGTGGGGGGGGGGGGGGGGGAGTAACGTACTCACAAGTTCAACAACCAACAGAATTAGGATGACTGTTGAGGGTGATTCCCAGATGGAGTGGGAGGTGCTCCTGTCACTCGGGTTTGAGGGTTGCTGGTTTTCACCACAGAGGGTAGACGTGTAGTACTTGAGTTGGCCGACAGGGGGGAAACTCCGCAAGTGATAGTGACAGTGGCTGGTTCCCCCTCGGTAGGGAGGGGGTTCTCGAGGGGCTTGGGGTTGGTACAGCGGGTGGGTGAGTGGGCGGGTGTCCACTTGCCCAATCCCTCACAACAAGAGATTTATGATTGAACGTCACGTGTTTCCCTTGTTTCTTGGCTTCTTTAAACTGGTCCATTTTCTGTAGACGAGCTTTAGTCGTACCTGGGCAGAGATCCTCGTTGACGAAGATAGTCGTGCCTTTCAGTTTATGCGTTGATAAAACACTTTGTCCTGGTCAGAGGGGGATGAAAATTTTGTTATGATGTCGCGGGGGCGGGAGGGGTTGGGTTTCCCGACACGTTGAACACGGTCAAACTTTACTTCAGGAAGTTTAAAATAGTCATCCAGCAAGCGTGAAATTTTGCATTGGGATGACTCCCAGTTCTCGTGGGTGTCTTCAGGGATACCGGCAATCCTGAGGTTGTTTCGCCGCCCTATGTCATCCACATAATCCACCCGGTCTGCTGTTGTCGTTAGTTCCGCTTGGAGCTTGGAATTTTCCTCACTCAGCTGTAGAACTTGGGTCTTGAGTGTTCGTTTCTCTTTAGCTTCAACGTTCAACTTTGCTTTTAAGTCACTTATTTCATTTTGTGAGAATTCCAAGCTTCTTTTAATCTCACTTAGCTGGTCAGTGAGATGCCGGTCAGCCTCTTCTAGCTTCCTGGTGGTCTCCTTATTCATTTGTTGTATGACATCCTGTATGAGAGTCTGTTGGACTCCCATTATCACATCAGTCAGCTGTTGTTTCGTGAAATTGGAATTTTTGATACTAGCAGCTAAGTTAGACATATTGGAGCTAGTAAGGGCTGAATAGCTGGCAGTGTGGAGACGGCTGAGTTGTGGTCAGCTGGGTGGCCTGGTGGGACAGTGGGGGAGTGTGAGGGGGTGGAGAGGGCTCAGACTACAAGCCCTGGCACTGAGGGGAGTTTGGTGGGCCTACAGCTCATGTGGTAGTCACAAATTCACCAGTAAATTGACAAATGTATCTACTTAGGGGGATCACAGATAGATATTGTACTGGTCACGACACTCACTAGTCACTCACGAATCAGATTTCCTGGAAATCGGACTGGGTACTCCTGGAATGACCCTGTTTTTTGACGAAAAACACGGACCTCCCCCACACACGTCCCACCACCTACACTAATTCATTGAAGTGCCATTAAAAACTGGACTGTATGTTTGTAATATTTAATGATAAAGTTTTAATAACCAAGTCCAGTGGATGAGACAACTCGTATTAGTTCATCATCAAGCTTGTGTGTTAGCCCATAGGGTTTCCAGGAGCTCTCCTTGTTTATGATTGAGTAAAACTAGAAGATCATAGATAGGATCTCTACCAACTTAGCTGCAGCTCCATTAAAAACTAAATAGCCAGGAAGAGTTGAGTTTCTAAAAGCTGAGTCAGACCACCAGGCTACTGCCCAGTACAGTACAGTATATGCCATAAAACAGGCTTCAGGTACACTACTGATCTGAAAAACATTATGACATATATTAGCAAGGGTTTCTTGTACTCATTTAGCAATTGTTTGTTTATTTTTTTGTGAAGTAAAGAGTACCAGTATGAGTGTGTTAATAAAGGAAAGCTTTACTAGTGGTCATGGTAGCAAAGGCAAGTGTTATTTTGGTGATTACCCAGGTTACTGTAGGTGGCAGACGGCAGCTTTGTTTACTGTACAGTACTGTAGATTGTATTTACTGTAATAGTATTTGGGACTTTAAATAATTGGTTGACTAGACTTACAGAATGAACTACATGATTTTGGCCTGTATTTGTGAGGGAAAGGAAGTCAATGTTAGCACTCGCTGTAAAAAGTACCATTACGGAGGGGTTCAATGAATTTTAAAATTAATACCGAGACTCCTGTTGTCTAGGTAGGGTTGTCAAAATCCTTTGGCCATTGTGTCATATTGTCTCACACAACATCATAAAGACTCTTTTGGGGCGAATTTTCAGAGAGTCTCATTGGTCGTACACATAGGAAAATTAATGTTTCCTTTTTCAGGTGAGAGAATCACGACAAATCAAAGAAGATTGTTGATAAATTAACACCAAATGAAAGAGTTAACTTTAATATTTGCATCCAGGAAGCCGGATCCCACACACCACACTGATCAGATGCAGAAGAATTTAATTGACAGTAACTATATGTCTGGATTTTGTCTATTAGATTCTATTACAACTGATCGGTGTTTAGTGTCTAGCTTTCTGGACACGAGAACTAAACTGACTCTCAATAGTGTTTATTATCTCTGCCATCTTCGTTGATTTCTTATGATTCAATTAAAAAAAAACATCAATTGTCTTATGATGCACAATCTCTGAGACTCCCTGTACGTATATCCATCATCTTAGTTTTCCTGGGTGATATATTATACTTTTTAAGTTGTAATTTCAGGTCAAAATGCTTCGTCCCAAAGAGTCCATGGAAAGTTGGTTCAATATCATGGTCCTTCACCAAAACCATGCTAAACATGGCCCAACCAACTACATACCAGAGAGTTTCCTCGACCCCTTCCTGGATTTGGTCATCTGGGGTCACGAACACGAGTGTCTCATAGAGCCCAGGTTGTCTGCCGAGGACTCCTTTCATGTTATTCAGCCAGGTACTGTATTGGCTTTTATTTATTTATTTATTTTTTATTAACCTCACTTGTTTTATATTTTTTTTTCCTTGCTTTTTTTTTAATCTTGCCTGTCATTTCTCCTTCCTTTGTTTAATCCTTAGCATATAGATCCATTTCTCCATCTTTCATTGTTGAGTCTAGTTGATGTCACAAGTTCATCCTTGGGTTTTCACAGAGTTAGCCTTGTTGTGTCCGTCATAATGGTGATTGTGTGTGTTTATTTCTAATGTATTGAAACCTGTGTTATATTAAATTTACATAATGATGTCTTTATTGTGGAGGCAATGAAGCCATAGTTTGGTTAGGTTAGGTTTATTTGGGAAGTGACAAAGTGTCCTAGAACCCTTTCGTTTGTCGTATTTCACTTTTTGTTCCTTCATATTTTGTCGGTGGGTCCATTTAGTACTCCTGATGCTTTACCTTACCATTCTCAAGCTCACAGCCTGTCTCATCCCATCCCTAACTGCTTGTGCCTTTGTCGCTACCTTCCTTCTTGACCTAAACAGAATAATTACTTGTATGTCTTCATCTTATCAGTTATATATCTGGGTTCAAAATATTCTTACCTTTTCTCTCATACTTTCTCTTTTTACTGCATTATATCCCTTCCCTCTCCCTCCCTCCATCAATCTTACCTTCCATTTTCAATGTTTTCTTACCATATTTCATTCCCTCCAAAACAACTACCATTTCTCTTTGAAGCTTTAGTTAACTTTTTTTTTTATTTATTTTTTTTTTTTACGGGGATTAGCCCACCCGGGCGCAGGTCACTGACCCACATCAGATTTAGGGGGCGAAAATATAATAATAATAATAATTCATAGTAAATAAAATTTATAATAAAAAGTAAAATAAAATATTAATGGTAATAATAATAATAATAATAACAACACTGATAATAATAAATGCAAAGAAATACAAGAATGAAAAAAAAAATCAACAGTGAGAAATGCTATATGTATGTTGTTTTGTCATGTAAGAGAAACAATTGAGACCCTACAATTGTGTGTAATTGAGGCAGAAAGACAGATCAGCAACCTGGGACTTGGTCACAATTTTCGTGATGCCATATGGCAGCAGGGTCTACCATTAGACAACACATTATGCTGCCAATATCTTCCCAGATGGTAGTACCTCCCTGTTTGGTAGCTGCCTACTACGTACTGTATACTGTATAATGGATTAACCTCTTACATTACTGGAGTCCGTTAGAAGGAAGTCTCATATTTCACTGTAATTGTAATAGATTTTTCAGATGTCAATATTCACAGTTCAAGGTGTATATAAAAGAGTGTACAGTGAGTTCTGCTATAACGCGTGTTTTGATAACGCGAATTTGCTCTAACGCGATTTATGAATTAGGAACGATATTTGTATAACGCGAACGCTTGTTTGCTATAACGCGATTTTTGCTTACTATTTGCTTACTATTTCTCCAATTTTGTGGTATTAACTGTGAATGTAGTAAAGAAGATTATCAACAAGAAGCGTCCTGGTGATAGAATTCCCGGTGATGATCGTAAAAGAAAGGATATAACACTTGAAGAGAAGCTCGATTTTATCAACCTCAAAATCACCCTTCTCCCCCATCAAGTAAAGTGTTACATTTACTGTATGATTTCATTATTAGATATGAATGTAACATTTATTTAGACTGTGCTATCCTTTGTGTTAGGCTAACTACTAAATTTTTTCGATTTCGGGTAATCTGCACCTAACCCTATTTTCTCCATAAGCCTTGTTATTTCTATTACTCGATTTTCTATAACACGATATTTTACAAGAACACAATTATCGCGTTATAGCAGAACTACCTGTACTGTATACTGTAATGTCATGGGTTTGGCCAAAGCTACTTGTGTGTCTAAGCTTGTAATGAATGGCATCTATATAGTGATCATGTGGGAAAGTGTACTAATTGGACGATTGTGACATTATGAAGCATTGTGATTATGGAGGATTGTGATTATGGGGATTGTGAATGTGGAGGAGTGTGATTTTGAAGGATTGTGACTGAAGGATTGTAATTGTGAAGGAGTGTGATTGTAGAGGATTGTAATTGGAGGAGTGTGATTGTCCCATTATCATATGCCTAACCCAACCCAACCCAATAAGAGACTTTCAACATGATGGATAAACTTTCCCTCTCAACTATATCATGTTACAGGCAGCTCTGTAGCCACGTCGCTGTGTGCAGGAGAGGCCGTGACCAAGAACGTGGCCCTACTAGAGGTGAATAATCAGCAGCAGTTCAAGACAACGGCTCTACCTCTAAAGACTATCAGACCTTTTTTATTTGATGTGAGTACTGTACAGTATTTGATGTCTGTAAAAATCAATGTAGTGTCTTTTATGTCAGGGCTTTTGTATTTGATGTGAGTAAAGATAAAATGAGGTATTGTATAATTGACGAGTTGACGGTCGGAATTTTTTCGTAAGATGGCAGGTTAATTGGGTAAAGAAAATGCTTAAATTCATTATGGTAATGATATTTTTAAATAAATAAGGCCAAAAAGTGTAAAAAATAAGGGTTAAAGTTCCTTAAAAGTCACGTGACTGTGAAAAGCTCTGTGATTGGTTGTGACTACTAGTTCCCTCGAGTTGCAGAGAGGGAGCGTAGAGGCAGCCAGTTGTGGTGTATATCCATTATTATGTGTTGTTTACCAGCAAAATTGCAGGACTTGTGGCCATATACAATGTTGATATAAACAGGCATAACCTTATTTTTAGGTTAAAATAAATTTCTGCTCAAGTATCATCGTGTGTATTTACTTGCTGGGTGCCAAAATGATACAAATGACCGATAACTCCAACATAGAAGTTTGCATCACTATTCTCTCTTTCATGTCTGGAAAATGTAAGTTTTCGTCATTGATGTCATATTTATTGTTGTGGAAGGACTAGGGATGACCATGGCCAGGGGATGGGCTTGAGATGATCAGATGACAGATGTAATTTAACGTGCTTCATAGCTGGATGGCAGAGTTCTTGATAATACTCTACAATCATAAAGACATTTACTTTTGGTAAATTTCTTTCATCTGCCTTGATGAACCCTGGAAGTAGTTGTCCAACCTTCTCGGCTGATCGGCTCTAAATGAATATTATTAGATAATTAATTGTGCTTTACTGTGCAACACCGTAATACTATATTGAATATATAAATATTACTAAGCACATTAACTAATTCAATGGATATTATCTGCCCCCACAACAAATTTCATAGTACTGTATAAACATTCCAAACAATGTTGGTATTATTTTGGTTTTGGTCATCTGGGGAACCCTAAGATTCTAACTGTGGGATTAAATACTTTAAACAATAAGACAAATTATCTCTACTGGATTTCACTCGCAAAACATTTTTCTATTGCATAAGAAAATACAGGTCATAGGTTAGGTTAGGTACAAGTTGTATTATAAGTTATAAGGTTAGCTTAACATACACCGGTAAGAGGGGGGGGGGGGGTAGTAACTCAAAACTAGTGAAATCCGATACAGGTGAAGGTCTAAATCGTTCATAACACATCGCAAACCGTCAGAAAAAAACATAAGTCTGCATGTCTAAGTACAGGGATGACCAAAGCTTTAAATTTACCCAATACGTATAGCCCATCTCAAATAAACATACAAATGTTTAACTATCATCAGGAATTCTCAAAAACAAAGTCCAGACAATGTCATTAGTACTTCTCAATGGATTCGTATCTCCATCCGTATGTCGTCTGCAGGGTAAGTGGTGACATTGCAAATGGCGGCCCTGTTTCTAGAGAAATAAACTTATCTCGACTATTATAGCAGGACTTTAAACTTTTATTACAAATTATATATACCGTATCACTCTACGAACGTGGCAGAGTGTATTTCTTGTGTTTACCCAGAACCGTCAACTCGTCCATTACCTGCATTTTTGTATTTGGTATACAGGTAATTAAAACAAAGGGCATTATTATTCTTTTATGATATTTAATTAGTGAATAGATGATAGAGTAAGGAAGTTAAAACCATAGATTAGAATGGGTTGAAGGTAAGATGGTATGGGATGGATATATTTATCTGTACTGTATAGCAAAAGATGCAAAACTCTTCAAGTGGGGTGCAGTGACTCTAAACAACACTACTCTGTAGATAGTACTTCCTTGGAATTTATAGAAGAAAAGAACTTGGTCATTGCGATAGAGTAGACATTGAAAGCATTGCAGGAGGTGGGTGAAACACTGAAGAGAACTACCATGTTTGTTCCCACCTTAACTATTGTATACAAGTATGGAGAATTAAATGTTTAGTTTTCCAAAATTTTACTTTTATATATATATTTTCTAAGGCTATAATAGGAGAATACAGTGGTGGTTAGCTCAGCTCAGGTTAGGTTTAATAGCATAGATCTGTATGTCAATGGAATTTACTTACTGTATGTCTCTCAAAGGTCACTTCCCTTAACCCATTATTTACTATTGGACACAGCCCTTATCAACCATTTGAGAATCCTAGAATGTAATCCCTGTGGTTGGTGTGAGTTATATTTAAATAGTAAATCTTTTCTTTCATATACAGTACTGTCCTATACAACAATTGAACATTGACAGAATGTGTGTCTGGCTGACTATGACTTAGGTATGGTGATTGACAGCAATAAGTCAAATCCTGTGGAAGACTTTGTTGAAGATTATGTCCACAAGATGCTAGTTAAAGTCAAGGGACTTATTACAGGTAAACACTCACTTTTTAGCTTATAGTTTGGTTGGTTTTGGTCTATATTCTTATGTTAATGATTCCTTAGAGATATTGTACAGTAGTCCACTTAGTTAGCCAAAGGTTCTCGGACACCTGAATTATTGTTGCTACTACCGGGTGCAGCCACTTTCCTTACTCTCATGGTCTGCATTTTCATGGGTGTAACTTGCATGATGCTTAAGGAGGAGGGGGCCAGGTCAGCCTAACCTAACCCAATGAAAACCTAATCTTTATCTGATGGTCCACCAGTTATATCAAAAAATATAAGCTTTGACCTGACCTAACCTAACAGCCTCCCCAAAAGCAGTCTTTTATTCTTTTCCATTATATCCCAGTTTCTTGATGTTTGAGTTCTTACTAACTGTTTGTAGTCTCTCTCCTCCTATTATGGGTAATGTTTTTAATGTAACAAAATCCAATGTTGGTACTCATGACAGCCAGGGCAATGGGATAATAGTGTACAGTACTTGTATCACCTTGTGTAGGATATAAGATCTATGTTTAAAGTGCAGAATAAAAGCTGTATTATTTGGCACAGAACTACCCATCACACTTTAGCAGCAGACATATTTGTGATGATCTGCCAAAACAAATGTCGATTCTATTTATTTATGCACAGTTCTGTACATTTGTAGTTCTGAGTATAATATTTTTAAATAACGATGTGCACCAAGTGACTATCCAGATTATGTCACATGCACTAAGTAGCTGTAAAGTTATGGTGTTTAAAACCTTGGCTTTTATTACTTGACTGGTGTAAAAGGTCTGGGAATTAGGGATAGAAATCCCTTACCAGACTAATCAGGTTCTTAATAAAGGAAAGTCAAGGACCATGGTTTTTTGAGGAATAGCAAACAACTGTTTGAGATTGACATCTCATTACTATAAAAAATATAACACAAAACTCTGACACCACTCAACAAACATCAAATAATTACGGGAGTCAAACAATTAATGCAGTCAATAGTTAATGGAGTTAAACAATTAAAGGAAGCAATCAATTAAAGGAATTAAACAATTAATGGGAGTCAACAATTGATAGAATCGAACAATAAAGGGGAGTCAGCAATTAATGGGATCAAACAACCATAGAATCAAACAATGAACAGATATTTCCTACGGCAGTGGCCCTGGGGGAAGGTTCTGGAACATGGTGATCCACACTCAGGGTAGGGAAGCGTCCATTCAACTTCACACTCGAACGACAGCGGCTGAGGACTTGATACAGCAGACCCGATGTCTTGATACAGCAGACGGAATGAGATGAACTGACGGCCGTGGTATGTGGTAGTGGTAGATGACCAGAGAATTGACAGTCGATAGGTGAAGGTCTGGGGACACAACCCACGGGTCCAGGACCTATGATGAGATCACAGCCAGAATTTGACGAACAGCGGGGTAGCTAGATAGTGACTGTATGGCAGCTGGGGTCAATATGCCGGTGACACAGGTAGCAGCTGCCGTTCTCACCTCTGTCCAACCACCCAAGTGTTAGTCGCACCAGCAAACAAGCGAGTAAGCAGCGGTAACGAGCAGGAAGATAGCTTCCGCTCTTACAACTGGTGAGTAGTGTTACTGTCTTGTGTTCCTTAGATGAGATTGACTGTTAACTGGCAGCCCCCTCCCCGCCATGCTGAATAATGAAGCTTTTACTGCGAATTTATAAAGTGGAGGACATTTGGCCCAGGTGTGAGGCTGGCAAGGAAATCATCATTAACTTTTGATATATAAAGAAGGTCTGCCGCATTAACTTCACTGCTGGAACTGTTTTTTGTCCCTTGCACTAGCAAAAGGCAACTGACTCCAATCATTCCATGCTAAATGCTTTCTTTGCAATGCTTGGCGTTTACTATTGCTCCTCTGCTACGGACAAGTAAACGTACAGTGCAGGTAGCAAAATAACATCTTCCTGTTGTTTCACGGGCAGACACTTTTTTGAGCCCAGCGTGTGTGGGTGCATGTTTGTATGTGTGTTTGTGTGTACTTTTGCATGTGCTTGTCTGTGCTTATATGCTAGTGTTATGAATATAGTAGAAATAATTAACATTTAACTGAAATGAAATATACAGCTGCCAAAAGCTGAAAATGTACAAAACAAAGAAATACTACGAGAAGTGGTTCATTGTACAGTAGTTCACTGGGGAAATGGCTCGTTGGGGAGTGGTTGTGTCAGAGGGAGGTGAAAGGGCCAGATTATTGAGTGGATTTTAATGGCACAATGATACACTGTTGTCTAGGATCTATTGTTTGTGACAGTAAACAATGGTATCATAGGGGGGAGTATCTCTGGTGTCATGGAGGGGTATCTCACTGGTGTCAAGGGAGTATGCCACTTTGGTGTCAGTGTCAGATTGATCAGTGCACCGTTTGTTGATAGACAGTATCATAATTGACAGGACGGGTCGAGAGGAGGGAGGTGGGGAAGAATCAATAGGCTGATCCAGGCAACTACAGGTTACTAAATTGATACTCTCTCATGCCAGGGTGGTCAAGATACATATGGGGGGGGGGGGGGGGGTAACAGACCCAGAATGAGTTACAAGTACTAGATGGTCTTGAATCAACCCACCCTTCTATTTCCATTTAACACAATATGATAAGATGCTTGATGTTCAACAACCTGGTGCATTCTCCACAGGTCACCCACGGCAGCCCAAGAAACCGCTTATTCGGCTAAGGGTGGAGTACACGGATGAGTCGCAGATGTTTAACGCGTGTCGGTTTGGTCACAGGTTCAAAGATGACGTGGCAAATTCTACTGATATGATATTGTTTAGAAAAAAGAAACTAGAGAAAAAGGAGGAAATTGGCATTGATAAGGACGCTATGGATGCCGTGTTTAATGAAGATGTAGGTTGGACTTCATCTTGTATTTCTGATAACTTATGTGGAATACAGTAGTTAATGTTTTTCTTTGGCTGCAATTATAAGAAGAAAAGTTTATGTATATCCAGTAGCTAAATATGATCTTTGGTAGAATTATTTTCTTGTAAAATTTTTGAGGAATGACTTGGGTAAATGAAAAAAAAAACACATAAGTGTAAACGATACTTTTGGGAATTATTTACTAAAGATGGAGGTGTTGAAAGTGAAGTGTTGGACAGTGGCAAAAGGAAAGTAACTTATTAGAGAGAATGGTGTTGTAATTAATATAAAACACAAGTTCATGACATTGGTGAGTGGTGTTATAACCTGAATGGATAAAGTAAAATGAGAAATATTGAGAAAGATATGTAATAAGTGATTTTAAGTCTAGGAGTAGAAGAAACACATGCTGTAAAATCCTGTACAGTATTTACATAGTACCATTTTGCACTGGTGTTTTAAAGATGTCCTCTAGGCTTAAAGTACTTGTAAATGTCAGGGTATTTTTACAGTAAACATTATTTAGCTCAGGGTTTTCTTCAATACTTTAGGTATGGGATATGTCTTGTTTGATCCACTGTCATGGTACTGTAGGTAAAACATTGATTAAATTATGCCAATGACATTCTCCCAGTCACTTACACCGCTACTTCCCGCCACACAGTTGTCGCTGGTTTAGTTGTACAGGGCATTTACATTATACAGTATACTTTAGGACTTTTTTCCTATTACAGTAAACATGATGTTGTTGGGCTGTTTTTAACATTGTGGCTGAAAACTTATCAGTATGAACACAAGTTTCTGGGTTAAAGGTTACAAAACTTTATATATATTTGTCAGTGAAGGACAAACATAGGTCTATGTTTATTTTTTATGGTTATTCATATTTTTTTTTTTATTTCATTGTCATTCTAAAGGTATGCTTCCTCTATGGAATGAATTTAGTGCTCTTGTTACTTAGTGAAAGATAGATTTTACTGTAGAAACAACCAATGTTAGAGTAAGGCCTTAAACTTACGAGAGCTCAACAAGGTGCAGAAATTGGGTGGAGAAGCAATGCAGAAGGACTAGAGGCGAGGTGAAAAGCCATTGTGAAGAGCTTAATAGTTTAGTTATAAATTATAAACAGCATGTTTGGGGTGGATGATTTTGGGTGCAGTACAAATTGCTCTTAAGTTGTAGTTGTGATGTGGAATTATATGTGTGTGTGTGTAATCAACAGGTGGCAGAGACTCGTGTTGAGGACCTTGTAGAGCAGTACTTTGCTGATCTTGATACTGAACACCAGCTGTCTCTCCTGACTGAGAGGGGTCTGGCAGGGGCCATACGCTCATTCGTGGAAAAAGACGACAAAGATGCAATAAAAACAATTATTGAGTAAGTCTCAACATTTTAGTAATTTATTTAGGAAGTTCTTTTGGATAGCATTTTACTTCTTTGTTTTCTAAGTTGTACTGTATTGTCTTCACATGGCTTTGGCACATACAGTAATTGCAAGAATTTGAATTTTCCCAGTTACTTGATGCACTGAGCATAAGATACCAATGTCATAACCACTTTGTAGATTGTTAATCAACAGTCACACAGCACCATACACTTTACAGTATTTCATTTTGTGTAAAGAAAATCAGAAAGTGTTTATATGCCTACCTAGTGACAGCACTAGGATCCTGCTTTCTCTATCAAGGAATAAACAATTGAAATTGAATGTGTTTATCGAGTCATATTAATTGAATATTTTTACAGTGGTCCCTCGGTTAACGAACACAATTCGTTCGAGAAGGTCGTTCGTTAACCGAAACCATTGTTTCAATGGGATTTTGGGTAATTGGTTCCAGCTCACTGAAAATTACATACAAACTAAAAATAAATGCAGTAAAGTACACTTACTTTGAGGTGTGCATGTAGAAGGCTCCTGGTTGATGATGATGGAAATTAGAGGTGGGGGTGGAGGAGGGAGAAGAGAAGACACCCCATGCTTCATGTTGCCATTTCACCTATAAAATTTTAGTTCACTTGGTGTAATTCAAGATTATTTTCTTCAAATCAACACTGCACTGCATTATATATTGTCAATATGTAAAATATACTTGAGAATGACCAATAATTGTACTGTAAAAATGTAAAAATAGTTTATGTTCAAGAGAGTCTCAAGCAAGATGCTTCCTCCACTGAGCAGGGACACACACTGACGCCATTTTGGGTGAGTCAAGTGGCTGTTCGGCGCGCTAAAATCTAGTTCCCTGTACTTCCATTATGTTAAATAATTGTTAAAATGACTAAAAAATTTAATATAATTTTTTTTTAAATTATTGAATAGTACAACCTTCTTGATATTTACTCAAATGGTAACAAATTTAAGCCCTAGAACTGATTACTGTATTGGCGGACTAATACTACAGCTGGTGAGCAGCCGAAAGCAAGCGAAAACTTGTTGGGAAAAATTCGTAAGGAATTCGTTAATCAAAATTTTTTCGTTAACCGAAGTGAATAATCTTATGGAAGGTAATTCGTTAACCGAGGGATCACTACTTTTGAATTACTGTATTTTTATTAACCCCTTTACTATGGGAAAGCCACATTTAATGTATTATTTGGCCAACACCAGATGACTTTACTTGGCTCAGAGGGTACTATATACACAAGAGGTTTATGAGTGTTTCCTTCACAGGCACCAGGTGGACAAAACACGGAAGTATATCATGTCTCTGGATAAGGAATTTATTGAGGACAAAATAGAGAGCAACATTATTAATTACCGACAGCAAAGGAAGTCCCGTCTGAACGCACAACAAGAGGAAAATGAGGTGTGTGTGTGTTTTTCTGTGTTTGGTGTTAGTATTGGAAATATGATTTAGTGAAGTTAAAGTTTGAATGTGCATGAGTGTTTTTAAGGCTTAGAATGTTAAACCTTATTATGAAACTGTGGTAAAAGAAGACTAGAGTCGACCTTTTTCGAGCTTTATTGTTCATATAACTGACCAAGGGTAGTATGGCATTTGGAAGAGAACAAAAAAAAATATTCTAGTGAGTGAAGGGAACAATGAACATTACTAATGTAATATAACCCCAAACAAAAACAATACCCAATGATAAGAAACAAAACATATGTACATATACACAACAAGGTAGAAACATGGGTTCAGGTGTACTGTACAGGTGTAGCATAACTTTATTACAGAAATATTCTCCTTGATAGACTGACTAGATATGAACATTGAATTATGTTTCTCTTTTAATTTGATACAGGATATTATAAGGCAGAGGAATAGAGCCCACATTTAGGTGAATGTTGATTTGTTCAACTGTGATGGTGGTGGCACAAAGGTCAAGTCTGTAATTAGGGATGGCCCTCGTTGAAAATGCCAGGCCTACAAACTTCTTATATCAGGACCCTGCTGTACATATATCCACTAAAGTCCTCTCCTGCTATTCCACAAACACCAAGAATCAGACTCATGAACCCAAAGCAGTAGACAGTGTTGCATTATTCTGTCCATAAATGCTTCGGGTTAACGAGTCTGAATCTCAGGGTTCGTGGTTCAGGAGGAGAGGCGCCAGGACTTTTGTGGGTGACTGTATCTGTACCAGTCCAGCTTGATTTTGTAGTGCAGGAATGTAATTTATTTCTGTATGATGACACTTAAAACATCTTTATTATAGACTCTCACTGCCCTTAACGATCCAAACCGAGTCAAGCAAAGAGTCAGCGCAGGTGATGAGGACGATGAGGTGTTAAGTGACTTTGATATGGATGAAGAACCTGCACCAAAACCTGCCAGGTATGTCTTGAGGGCATTTACATTGATATCCCCACAACTCTATCTATCTTTACTGATTGAATGTGTTAAAATTTTCTTCAACATAGAGTCATTCGTATATCCATTAGCTAGGCTGTATAGTACTGTATGTGGTACTTAAACCATGATAACTCAATATAGTACTGAAACATTTGTACTTTGTGTAATTACTGTAATAGGCTTCATGCGACAAGCCACATGATACACAATAAGTTTGCCTCTTGGTGTTGATATAGTCTACATTTGAAACACTAAAGATATGTGTCTCATTCATCAGCACAGACTTTGTAACACAGTATGCCGATGGTTCTTCATTGGGTTAGGTTAGAAGATGTGGAGGTTGTTGCCAACTAAAACTCCAAAACTTCAGGAGATGTATTACCAGAACAACCTTGATGTACCAGCAGCAGTAATTTGGCATATGCTTACTATTTATCTCATTTTTATAACGTGGTAGTACTGTTGTGTCTTGTAGGGGCAGAGGGTCAAGAGGTCCGCGGGCAAGAGGAGCCAAACCAAGAGGCAGCCGGGGATCTAGGACTGCCTCCAGCACCTCCATGAGTACTAGTTCTGCGTCGTCTAGTAAACAATCGCTCACAATATCAGGGTAAGACAACTTAATTCAATTTTCCAGAGTTAAATTATTCATTGTTAAGGATCTCAGATAGACCTAACCATACATTATGTATCTTTAACTATATTTCAGTAATACATAGGGGTAATACTGTATTCTATCATCCCAAAGTGACATTTTTATTTGTTGGCCAAGAATTATATTTTTGAAACTTATAACAGAAGTGAAATACTAGAGTGCACTTATGTTTGTGATTGTACCTGGTGATGAAATAACTATACTCGGTGTTTGGCTTCCCTCTCACCACTGTGTCTCGGATTGATCCCTGCTCAGGTCAGGTGTAAGAAGGATGTTGTCCAGTGATGTAGTGGAGTCTGAGACCACGAATGAATGAGATATTTTGTAATTTTGGTCTTTATTGATCACCTGAAGATTAGCCCCACCACTTACCTTAACCAGCGTGAAGTTTAACCACATCAAAATTATCTGGGATAGGGGGCTAACGTTCAGGTGATCTATAAATGCAATTACAGGTTGTACCTCTAGTCCGGAAACTCCTGGTCCGGAACGATTTTAATTTGCCCATGGAGAAAATTAATTTGAGTCTGGTACTTTAGATGTTTGGCTAAATTTTGCCTTATTTACCCTACTTTTCTGGCGAATTACTACCTCTAATAAACCAATGAAAATAACACAGATAAAGTTAAATAAAAACTAAAAACAACAGAAAAAGTTTTTACGTTCTACAGCTTCAGCTAGAGTTGAACCTGATGACTTGGCAACTTCATCATCCGAGTAAAAACACACACGACAACATTGGCTGTCCTTATGTTTTCAACTTTACCACCACTTGTGGGTAAAATTTATTTTTTAAATTCAGAAACATGAATTAAAATATATATGAACAGTAAATAAGTGTTGCTTTCATATTCTTATGTAGAATAATGATGATATGTTTTCACATGTGCGCACTTACAAATGCGATCTCACTTTTTTTCTTTACCATTAATGGTTAGCTATTTATATTGTTCCATTTATTAACATTAACATTACTTCAAACAACCATATTAATTTTTTTACCTAATTTTACTACAGCTACAATCAGGGTCTTATTTTCTTCAGTTTTATATGTAGAACCAATCTATCACTGGCTTTGTAAACATTAACGAAAACAATGCCGTCTCGTCTCCTCGTGTTTTAATATTCCACGTATTATTAATGAATTGTATTGTTCATTTTGCACACATAAGCATTAATTCAATAAAAAAAATTTTGAAACATTAATTAAAACATATATGAACTGTAAATAAGTGTTGCTTTCATGTTCTTGTGTAGAGTAATGCCGATATGTTTTCACATGTGCGCACTTACATATGTGCAGTCTCACTTTTTTCTTTACCATTAATGGTTAGCTACTTTTATTGTTCCATTTATTAACATTAATTTAAAATAACCATATTAATTTTTTACATTACTTTTACTACAGCTACAACCAAGGTCTTATTTTCTTCAGTTTTATATGTAGAACCAGTCACTGGTTTTGTAAACAACGAAAACAATGCCGTCTCGTCTCCTCGTGTGTGTTAATATTCTACGTATTATTAATGAATTGTATTGTTCATTTTGCACACATAAACATTAATTCAATCAAAAAGACATTCAGTAATAAACAATAATGAGTCTTTTGTACATAAGAGAAATGACGCTGTTTACACAATTATGCACGTCTGAACGTTGGCGGGCCGCTCAAACCCGTTGAAATTCGAGTTTCCGCCGTCGAAATTTTAAATTGTGTAGTGTTTTTTGTGTCCAAATAAAAAATGTTGAATTAAAAACTTGCGAAATTTGAGAACCTACTGTACAACATTTAACCCTTCAATATGTTTTCAAAGAGACCACGAAGCAGTGAAAGTGGTGCTAGTGCTTCCAAGCGTAAGCACAAGTCACTATCTATCCAGGAAAGGGGTGAATTTCCATGGTCCGGCACCGGTCAGGTCCTGAGGTTGCCGGACTAGAGAGGTATAACCTGTACTACAAATACTGTAGTCTCGTTCATACTTTCGACTTCATCACTGGCGTTATCAAATGTGACACTACTGACCAATGCAAGTTTTTACGGGAACAGTACAATACAGTACTTCAGTTTTTTCCCCGACTAGAACAGGCCCCATGGAGGAAGACCTTAATTGAACTTTGTAGAGAAGCCATGTACAGTACTGGTAAACCTGGAAAATAATATATTGTCTGCTGTTAGTATGGAGGAAGAGGATAAATTTTCATCAGTTTTGCGCATTTTAACTGGACACAACAGTTCACCAGCTAGTGTTAAACCAATGTTATAGAGGATTACATGTCTTTACCCTCACATTATAATAAAAAGTAGTAGTAGCTGTTTATTTGCAAAGGAGGCAGTATACTGTATTTATGAATCTGTGAATGATATTTGAAGTTTAAACTTACCTTGGAATTAATAAAATAATAGTTGTGACAGGACCGCCCCTCTATTCATTAGAGATAGTTTTTAAAAGGTCTGGAAAATCCATTATAACTCCAGACGGTTTGTGTTCGTGCGTGTCTCTCACTGTCTCGGACTCAATCTGAGTACAGGGTACAGTACTGTACTGCCTTTATATGTATAGTATCAATGTGCCGCACCTCACTGCCTACACTCATTTACGTGAACTTTGAGTACTGTACTATATGTAGTATCTTTAAGAGGATACAAGAAGCTTCTAAGAAATGGGTTAAGATTGTGTAAGTACAGTACTGTACATATTTTAAGAAATGGGTAAAATTGAAAGAGAAAGTCTTAGGAAAAGAACAACACTTGCTCACCGAATACTGTACAGTGGACAATAATCAGATTTGCTATAGGCCTAACAAGAGTGAAGACACTGCATCTGTAAGCAGGCTGGGGGTTGGAGGGAGGTTGATCGGGTATTGCCACATTCACCAGGTTTATTTAATGATTCAATATTATATCCTTGTATGGTTCATCATGGTTAATATAACATCTTCAGTGGTGGATAAAAAAATATTACGTGTAATTTGTAGTTTAACATGAAAATAAAAGGATAAGCTGAATCGGAAGGTATTCATTCAGGATGCATTCGTGTGAGAGCTTTCAACAAATCAGCTTATGACAAGGTCACTATAACACACTGTATAGTATTTGATATGAAGATACCTTCCTAACAATGCTATTTACTACCTTTGAGTGTTATATGATGACTCAGTTTGGCTACTTGTTTACGTAGACAAATTATTAATGAATAAACCAGGGTATATGCAGATGCATAATGCTATACACTACAATATTACTTATTAAGTGCTGATAAATACACTACAATATTATTAAGTGATAATAGTTAGACTACAGTACTGTACTAATTTATTAAGTACTGAAGACATGTGATAAGCATGAGTGGTGAAGGAGCTACTGTAAGCCGATCAGCTGTTTGTTCTTTGTAAACAAACGACTCATGATGTTGAGTGTGGGATTCTTTTTTTTTCAGGAAAGTTGATTATTTTGTGATAGTATTTTATCAACCCAACACTAAATGAACCTAAAAATATCAGAATTACAGTTTAATTTCATAAAGACAAGTTAAAGGGATCTTGGGAGGGATCCACCCACCTGTGCTACCCCCCTCCAACCTGCTGCTCCCAGATCACTCTCCTCTCCAATACACAATATACCCCTACCTTGTTATTTACATCTTTAAAGTGTTATACAGTATACAGTTTACTTTATATTCATAAGACAAATCATCTCGGTGAAAACATTTGTCGACAACCAGACTTCTGTCTGATTTTCCACCCAGAGCACTGTTAAATAATTAATTGTTTAATGTTGATTTAATGGTGTTTTAATAACCTTGTTATGCACTTAAAGACCTTAATTGTTGAAGTGCAGTAATAAACAACAACTGAATTTTTTTAAACAGTCCCAGATAAGAAGTGTTATCTCCACACCACTTCCCCCTATCGATTCACTTATTTCAGACTGGGGTCTGCCCCATTTAGTCTGATTTATCAAGGTTCTACTGTAGTTATATTAGAGAATCTGTGAGATGGGTAATGAATGATTCTTTATTTTACAGCTATGGATCTCCAAAGGTTTCTACTACTGCCAGCAGAGCCCGGAGAGGACAAGGCAGAGGAGCAGTTTTGGTGAGTCAGTTTATCTTATGAATGTGACTCAGTTTGACAGACGGTAGTGGGTGTTGGGAAGTTTACTCTCTGACATGTGTTATGACCCTACAGTACAGTCTTCAGTAAGTAAATTTCCCAACACCTCTTGTGTTTCCTTTCCTGCTACACACTTATCTCGTTAACTGTTCAGTATTAGCAAGAAGTAGTATAACGATAGCTAACTGTATCATGCTCATTTAACCTTATTGACAGTACCGTATTACCAGTAGAGTAATAATTATACCTTAGGGAGTTATGGTAAGTTGACTCAAATATTTTTATGTCTTGAGCTTTTCTAGAACAACTTGTGGCTTAGGAACTCAGGGGAACCATTACCCACAGTGGCTTAACCCTTATAGTAGTAGATTTTAAGGGAGTTATACAAATGTCTTCCATTCTACCCCATTTTTTCTCACAATGAAGTCTATTTACAATATTTCATTAGAATTTAATAAAATAAATATATTTGGCTTGAAAATCTTAATTTCTACACATGAAGTTAAAAAAAGAAGATAAAATTTGAGAAAGATACCAATATTATTCCAAAAGATTAAAATTGTCATGTTTATGTATTAGATACAGTAAAGACATATTTCCCTAAAGTTTGGCATTGTGTACATGGCAAGATGGAGAAAATTACACATTTCTGAAGAATAACTACAGGCTAAGAGTGTACACTGAGGAGGAAGAAAGCTCGAGTTTTCGATGCTGATTATAAATCCCAACTTCAGGGAATAACACTTTACATCAGTCACCTCTTTCTCTCTCACACACACACACGTTCTCCTCCTGGTCTGACCTAATGAGTTACTACGTGTCCCTTGATTTGAGGCATATGCATAATGGGGACTGTGGGTGGACAGTCCAAGGTCTTAGTGCTACAGTATAGTTGTTTAAGTGGGTAGTTCCAATAATATAACACATTGGAGCAGAAAGGGCAGCTTCTTTACTCCTCTTCTGGTAGTGCTTCCAGGCCAGATAGAGTCCACCTTGTGTACCACTTCAAATAGGAACAGCATGTTCATACCATTTAGGTGCTGCTGTAATTGCAACTAAACTCAATTTTCTTTTCAGTCTAGAAACCAGAACACCATGGATTCCTTCTGCAAGCCTATCCAGAGACCAGCAGCATCTCAGTTAGGTCCTAGGGGTGCAGTCTTTGATAGCGATAGTGATTAGGTGATGTTTACTGCAATATAAGTTAGAACATAAAACATCACTACTGTATTATTTTACCTAAGGAGGCAGCACCAAGGTAAGAACACACAGACCACAGTGATTAGATTTTAAAGGCCAGGAGTCAAACCTACACTTACCAATTATGTTTTTTTTTTTTTTTCTCACCAAAGTGTTTCCATGTTAATTAAAAACTAGGGGTTTATACCCAACCAAATGTAATATGGTTTATGAGACAACTCTCTGATTTGATCATTCCTTTACTCATTAGATGCACAATTCCAATATTTGTAAAGCCACTTATACATGGTGGAAAGAATCTACCAACAAAAGCAAATTGGTGTAATGTCTTCATGAAATTGAAGGAGGAATATTCAAGTTATATTTCGATTACTTTACAAAAAATGTTTTACAGAAACTTCATGAAGCACCACTACCATTTTGTCCCACATCACACTCTGCCTTTGAGTGCCCAAGGATGGAAACAACTTGTGTGAAGTCTAATTATAATATGTTAATTTTAAAGTGTACTAAAAATGGGTACACAAAAAACAAAATATAATATTTAAAACAGAATGAAGCCAAGTAAAAAGAAAAAAAAAATTATATATAAATAATATATATATATACTGTATATTTATAATATATATATAAATAATATATATATATATATACTGTATATATATATATATATATATATATATATATATATATTTTTCATGTAAATCCACAATGAAAACGTGGATAAGATAAATCTTGATAAAATCACACGGGAGAATGGAAACAACGGAGTACCTTAGCTTTCGTCTTTATTCAAGACTTCTTCAGAGGCAACTGGATTACATGGACAGAGAGAGGCTTAAATATACAGGGTGACCTAAAAACATGAGGTCAGGTCAAAATGATGACATCCACTAATCCCCACACCAACAAACACGTAGAGGAGCTTAAGAGAAGGGTGGTGACGTGACTAGTCAGGTCAGAAAAAAGGGGACCCACAAAATAACTATCATACATCTAGATCAAAAGGTTTTTAAAGCATTTTTAACCTTGGGCCACTGACAAATAAATTTATGTAACATATTATCAGTTTTGAACTGACCATCACTAAGGTTTATTGATTCTAATTCCTTGATCAAACTAGCTTCAACAAGAAGTCTTTCTGTGACACAAGATGATTTGAAAACTTCTAAGCTTTTTTCCCAAGCAATGGGGTGATTATTATTCCTAACATGAACGAACAAGGCACTGCTTTCAGATGCAGTTCTAATATTATACTTATGTTGTTTGATTCTGAGCTGCAGTGTTTTTCCTGTCTGACCTACATAATTACAATTACATTTGCTGCATGGAATACATGGGAAAAAAGCTTAGAAGTTTTCAAATCATCTTGTGTCACAGAAAGACTTCTTGTTGAAGCTAGTTTGATTAAGGAATTAGAATCAATAAACCTTAGTGATGGTCAGTTCAAAACTTATAATATGTTACATAAATTTATTTGTCAGTGGCCCAAGGTTAAAAATGCTTTAAAAACCTTTTGATCTAGATGTATGATAGTTATTTTGTGGGTCCCCTTTTTTCTGACCTGACTTGACTAGTCACGTCACCACCCTTCTCTTAAGCTCCTCTACGTGTTTGTTGGTGTGGGGATTAGTGGATGTCATCATTTTGACCTGACCTCATGTTTTTAGGTCACCCTGTATATTTAAGCCTCTCTCTGTCCATGTAATCCAGTTGCCTCTGAAGATGTCTTGAATAAAGACGAAAGCTAAGGTACTCCGTTGTTTCCATTTTCCCGTGTGATTTTATCAAGATTTATCTTATCCACGTTTTTCATTGTGGATTTTCATAAAATATATATATATATATATACTGTATATATATAATATATATATAAATAATATATATATACATATATATATGCTGATAACCACCAGGAAAGAAGAAAACACGAAGTTCCCAAGCGCTTTCGTGTAATTCACATCTTCAGGGGTGTACTCACCTCTGAAGATGTGAATTACACGAAAGCGCTTGGGAACTTCGTGTTTTCTTCTTTCCTGGTGGTTATCAGCATATACCTAGATCACGCGCACCTACAGTGATTTACTTGCATATATATATATATATATTACTTGGCTTTTTTTTTTATATACAAAGCATAGATTACCTTTTTAACATTGAAAGGATTAACTTCATTTCACACAAGTTTTATCTTGTTCCCAATAATGTGGTCCTGGTCCTCTGGGCTAACTGACACTTGACTGTAGTTAACACTTCATCACTGTTAATACACATGCAGAGAATGTAAGTGTTCGACCCACAACTTTCACAGATATGGGTATGAGTGACCAGACCAGTGGCAGACACTAGGCTAGTCAATTACTACAAATAAATGCTCTAACAAGAGTTGACGACACTATTACTTCTGATTAAGAGAAGACTTGGTGAAGTGTCTACCTATCATGTGATCGCCCAGTGTAGTACAAAACATGGATGGCAAATGCCATAGACCATACAAGTCAATACAAAAGTATATGAAAATACACTACTGTCAAAATATGTTAAATGCCAAAAATGAATTAAACATTCCATTAAATATGTAGTACATGAGAGATACATGCCACTTCCCACTTGTCCACATCTTGGCAATTTGTGAACTTTAACAACTTATAGTCAAGTGACACTCTAGCTGATTAGGAGAAAATCTGTCAAATCTGGCAAAATTAATCGTGTTCCCATACCATGTAAACACATGGCACAATCTAGTGATGGTCCACAAACAAGGTAACCACAGCAGTGCAGGCAAAGTCCTGCTCAGATGGTTATGTGCCAGCACAATATGCTGACAAACTATTAGATACGTTGGTCCACACACTTTTGCCTCCCAAGAGTTTTTTAAAGAGCTATTAGTCAAACAAATAATAGACTAAATATAGAAGGAACTACAATTTCATCCTGAATAAATCTGCCTCCGAAGTAAATATACATTTTAAGAATTAGCAATCAAGTAAACTTCTGAAATTAAACAGCTGGCCTTTCTCACGTGTGTTTTAATACATAAATCACAAACTAGAGAGTTGAAATATTTGTCTTGCTAAACTGATAGCAAAATCTTCAATGATTGAAGTACAAGACACAGGTGGTAGTATCTTTACATGTTGTAAATTAACATTCTTAGACAACTGAAGGACACCTTGGGTATGTCATACTATATAAAAACAAACATGAGGAAGACCAGAACCAATTTTTTTTTCTTCCACTTTCATCTGCAGAGTTTATAGGTTATGACCAAATGGAGAACAATAAGGAACTCAAAGTTTAGTTGGCATGCTTTGAGTTGGCATGAATACAACAATCAGCCTTAAAAGTTATTTGTTCTCACAGCTTGTGTATGATATTGTACCAGCTGAAAGCACATAGCATTGGCACTTGAGAAAAGTCAACCTAAATTTCAAGAATGACCAATAACAAAAATATTTAATCATACATTTCCTGATGATACATCATAATTAAAATTTACATATATGTCACTCAAGACTGAATCTGATACATACCCTGGTATATTCACCTTCCATCTCTTAACTAGCCACTTATTAGCCCACTCTTTAATAAATTTGGCAACATATAGTTCCTTATAAAGTAAAAGAAAAATATACACCAAAAAGATATTGCACAAACATTAATTTGTACTGCCCATTACAGTGTCTGAAGACAGCAATATAATTTCTATGGTTACTATTGCCTGTATCCAGTGACACATTTCTTGGTCAATCTGGTGAAGTTCTGATCAAATCATGACCAATTAATATACCCACTTCCATGAGCACCAGCACTTTTAATGTCTGGAACCATTGCTTCTTCATGACAACAGTACAATAAAATGCAATCTCATTCTACAGCACACACACATGAGATTTCTGTTTGATGATCTGTACAGGGACAAGATAAAGTCTTTAAGAAATACAGAATTATGGCATGGCTGAAATTTAAACTTACAGAAAAATTTACCAACCATAATCAAAGTAACAATGTACAATACTACAGTATATGACCAACTAATCACAATGATAATGTCTCACATTCAGCTTGAGCTGCCATAAAACATTCCACTACACAAATAGATAAATCCTTAATATCTTTCTCTTAATGCCAATCATACTAATGAGCAAATATATGGTTCTTCATTGAAATTTAACATATCTCAGTTTGAGTAAAACTACAATGAAAATAGAGAATACTGCACTGAAAACAATTAATGGTAAACCCTTGATAACTCGGCACCTATGGGGTTCTGGTCTTGCCGAATTATCCAAAATTCCGAATTAATCAAGGCACTTCTTCCCCTACAATAATATATCAATACAACATTATCAGCCCATATATTGTACATGTACAATCAAAGACAAATGTTGTGTCGCAGTTTTGTCTGAACATTAAATATAACTCATAAAACATTATGAGAGCCCCCTACCACAAGGCAGAGCGCACCAAAAGTTTTAGCCCTTCGGTATGTTTTCACCAAATTTCAAGACATGACTTTTGTCTTTCATTGTACATGTAATTATTAATTTTCAAAAGGTAATGTTTACCAGCACTGCAGGCAAAGAATGAAGCATCATAGTAAGCAACAGAGGCAGGGGAATGGTAGGTGATACAAGTGATGGAGGGGGAACTCTACATAAACAGTGCGGGACTTATGTATACTACTGTAATTTGATCACTTAAACAAAATAAAGAATAAATAAATAAAAAAAAATCATTGTTTTTCTCTATGTATAATTCAAGTCTGAGTATGTAAATAACCTTGTAACTTATATCACTCATGATATTGTAGACCACCCTCATAAAAATTTTAATATTCTAATGTGGCTTATAATTAAAGAACTACGTACATAATATAAAACTATAAAATAAGAAAAATGAGTAGCATTTGTGTGTGTAGGGGGGTGAACGAATGTGGAGGCAGTGAGTTGTATTGCACAGTGTCACAGCACACACACACATACGTCTCAGTCAGCTGGTTGACTGCCTGGCTGAACTGTGCCATCGCTAAGATAATGGTCGAGTATGGAAGGAGCTATTTTGTACATAAAATATGTGCTATTGTATTTTATGATATGCTATGTATAAATTTTATTGTTTATCATAGCAATTTTGTTTAAAAAGCAGTTACTGTATAGTGCTACTGGTGTCAGACACTAGAATGACTTCAGTTGCATTTGGACTGTTAGAACTTAATTAAAAATTTTACCAAAGGGGACAAAGTTGGAATACCCGGAAGATTCAGATAGTTGAAATTTTGATAAATTGAATTGCACTGTAAATTATTATTTTTATTTTTTTACGGGGATTAACCCACCAGGGCACAGGTCACTGACCCATATTGGGGCCTGGGTGTTACTGGGTCAGTACAGCAGGAACCAAATTTTACCAGGATGTACTGAATATTAATTCTGGTGTACTAGATACTCTGTACTGGGTGGAGTGAGAGAGGGAGGACGGTGCAGCACACATGAGAGAACTGACTAACCACGGAGTGGTGCAGGAGATGAGCAACTGCCAGTGATCAGTCAAAAAATTTCTAACAGCCTCGCAGATAAGTGAATTTCGATTGCAAATCTTGAATAAAGGTAAAAAAAATTTGGGGGGAATAATTGAATTCGCAAATAGGGAGGGATAAGTGTATACTAAATATTCCGTGATTTTCCAAGATTATTTTCTCTATCGTAATTCGTATTTTTTCCCGAGTTATTTTTAAATAAATTCCGAGAGTATAGCCAACCCGGGTTATATAATATTCTGAATTATCAAATGCCAAGTTATCCAGGGTTTACTGTAATTCACTTTTATATAAATGTAGTTAAGCCAAATGAACATGCCATCTATATTTGTGCATAAAAAATTAAAAATTTTCTTGAAACAGACAGCAAACTGACAAGACACTTTGTGTGTAAATGTAATTCACTAACAGAATTCTCTTTAAGTAAGATATACAGTATCTACTTAATATTCTACATTTACCTAAAAAAACTCCATAATGCAGGAAGATAGCATTTAAGAGTTTATGGGGGAAGGGATGACTGCCTGTAGGACAGTCTTTGATATGGGATACATCCTCACAAGTTTTGTCATTGCATAATGTCTTTTAAAGTTATTTATTAAGTTCAGAACTGCATTAGGATATTTCCAGAGTTAAGTTATATTATGGCCTATTAAATCCAGGGTGAGACAGATGCCATTATGCAACTACAAACAATAGGCATTATACATCCATCTAAGATATAAATGTTATGTATTATTTTCTGCATTTTCGCCTGTACATCTGCAAACCATCCTACACTTTTCAACAAGTTCAAACATTAGGTAAAACATTTAGTGAAGCATAACAATAATGAATGTGAATTTATGCATGTTCTTGTTGGGTGATATATGACATGATAAAATTATGATGTACATGTCTTTAGGCATCATTATTTGTAAAAGCTGGAATATGATTGCCTTTACATAGTGTTCATACTAAAACAAATCATACAACACATTCACAGCAGTAAATGGCATTTTAACTTCACAACATGCATTTGAACTGGCCTGAGCACAATTGTTCCTTCTCAAATATATACAACCAATCACTGCTATCATATTTAGACTAAACTAACAAATCTTCAATTCACTAATGTAGAGAGGAACCTCCATGAAAGACGTCACTGTGTTCCATCTAGGCCAAGTTACAAGATATCCATAGACAAGGCAAAGTATGGCAATACTTTGTTCAGAATCTTGTTAAAAGAACTACCCTTTGTATACTTCAGTTATACTGGTACTGTTACTCAAACATTTATCTTACTCCAGCTCATGCTACACTAATAATACATTTATTTGCTATCTACCTATACTGTTTAAATGGAGTCCCACAATCCAAGCAGAGTGATAAAGATGAACCCTGTCCAAACTATGACACTGTAAACTTTACCCAGTGCACACTTCTGGCCAATTCTACATTTTAGACCTAATGGTACATATATTATCACATACAAATATAAAATATAAAATAAATAAAAGCAAGAGAGAACATCTTTCCTACATTTTAGATGAAAAAATAAAATAAATAAATAAAAAATATTCATCAATAATCTCTTCATTAATGAATACATAAAACTATTAAAGACTGAATACATTAATCCTCTACAGGATGCCTATAAAAATAAATGAGTAAAAATTTACTATATTGTCTTAAAAAGGGTAATTAACATGCCTTCATACCAAATATGGTACAATTAATTGTACCACTATTGATGCTTCAGCACTCGGCTTCTCAACAAATAGGTCAAGTCTTTTGCAAAACAGCAGGTGTGATCAAACTTGCTGGCTGCTACATGCCTACTTACCTTGTCCCAATGTCATCCACCAGACTGGTTTTCTCTGCATAATGTACTGAATCCAACATGCTTCCCTGCATTCACCTTCACACTGTTTAAAGATAAAATGTATTTGAGTGTAGTTATCCTATGACTGACACTCACAGCAATCAACGATACGATGTAGTATGTAGGCATTTTATGTTAGTTGCAGCATATTCACAATACATTTGATACAATTAATATAGGAGTAGATTCAGATTCAAGTACTGGCATCCTTGTTCATGGTTGTGCATGTAAGTAACTCCCACTCTGGCCTATCAGCAGTTTTAATCCCAACCAGCACTTTACTTTTGTGATTCACTGAGCAAGCACCTAATTCTTGAAATGCTACTTTAGTTTGTGTTAACAGTGATTGATGTATTCCAGAGGTTTATTTTTTGCATTTATTTACACAATTAATTAACTGAAACATATACAACACTATTTTCACTGCATTAATACTGGGACTTTTTAGAAAAGGAATACCTAATTCAGAAAATTTTGAAATACAGTCGACCCTCGTTAATTCGGACCCCTTTAATCCGGATTTCGGATAATTTGGACAAAATCTGAACGAACTTTTTTCTTTTTTTTTTTTTAGGAATATTACCTACGCGGACCTGAAGCTAAAATGCTGGTCCACCCACTGCTGGGATAAAACACCAGCATCTTTTTGGTTAAATGTAACATCTCCACCACTAGTGTGGGGGGGGGGGGGGGGGAATGCAACTTTTAGCTTCAGACATGAAAAATAGTTACCATTTACTGCCAGTAAACAATGGAAACGTAAAATATGTACCAATTAGTAATGAAAAGTTGTGCAGTTCCTTCAGCAAATGAAGCTCACCAACTTACAATAGGCTAAATTACCTTACAACGTGTTTTCAGTAGTCTATGTTGAAGATCTTAGCATAGGCTAACTTATCATATCATATACGGTATCACAGTACTCATTGATCTACAAAAAATACCGGTAATAAAAACCTTTTCGATATTTCACACGTAATATAATACCCGGTAATCTAATTCAACCTCCTATTGTTTACAACGACGCATGACGCACCACCAGCTGTTGATTATCAATCAGCTAGACGGTACAAGTGTTTTTCGAATCGTTTTCAGTTAAAAAACTGTTACATCACAAGTATATTTTACCTAAACTGCGCCTGAATGAATATATTTTCGGAAATAAATAGTAGTTTTGCTGAAACGTGATGTATTTTAATGTAAAATAGGATAAAATACATGACGAAAACAAAAGATTTTACCTAAGCTTTCGATATTCTTGAGATGTTATTCGGTTTTTTACTAGTTTTCGGTTAAAATACTGTTATATTACAATGATATTCTATTCATACTGTGCTTGATATAATACATTCACGGAAATGTAATATTTTTGCCGAAATTACTTACGTATTACAGTGGAAAGTGGGATAAAATCGTGACGAAAACAATGACTTTGAAATAAAATGCGATATTAACCCCTAAATCGGTTAATTCGGACAATCGGCTAAAACGGATACCCCCCCCCCCATTAGTCCGAATTAACGAGGGTCGACTGTACAGAATTATGAAAGATTCACAAGATTCCACCTACTTTAGAACCTGACTTTGGAAAGGCTTGAGCTCCTATTATTTAAAACTCCATTGTGTTTCTGTTTATATCATTTAACTGACTGTTTAATGGTGGTTACTTACAGAACCTTCCTAAGACAATACAGCCAAAAACTAATTCCACATTTTCTCGTGTTAATGATTCTGCAGCAAGACCTGAAATCAGTACTTATGAATTGTACAGTAAACAAAAATTCTGTCGCCAAATCTGCTACTCCACAAACCCCAAGATTTCATACTCATGAATCCAAAACATTTATAAACATAATAATGCATCAGTGTCTACTGCTTTGGGTTCACGAGTCTGATTCTCATGAGTTTGTGGAGCAGCAGGAGAGGTGAAAGGATTTTAATACTCAACTGTACATACTACAGTATTTTGATAATCAGAAATCGGAGATAACTGCCAAGGTTTTTAGCAAGAGATGATGAGCTACAGGCAGCATATTATCCACTAAACTCCTCAATCTTGAAATCGTTGCACTACAAAGTGCGGAAAAGGTGAGGGTTGCCACATCAAGACTACCCAAGAAAACACGAGAGATACATTACAAGCTAGAGAAGCAGAAAATAGTTTTTTTTGTAAATTTACTGTTTTCAATACAGTTTGTATCGAACTTAAACATACAAAAAAATCTTTAGTTTTCTTTCCTTGACATGAAAACTTACCATTATCAAAACAATTTGGATCGAAGTAATTCAACAGCTCAGTCTCAGAGAGATTGATGGCAGAAGTGACTTCATTCTGCATAGACACTTGGGTGGCTGTAGGGTTGGGTGCCATAAGTGGGTCTCCTCTTGCCCTAGTGTTCACTGGTTCATTCCTTGCAACAGGTGCTGGTGTGTTTGCATCTATGTGTATGGGGGCAACTGGGCTTGACTGAGACAAGAGTGGATCAGAGCGAGTTAATGATGACGTCAAAGGTGTAGAAGGTAACATGGCCACCTGGCTTGTGGTGGTTGATGTTACTATCACACGGTTTGTCAAGAGTGGACATAGTCTGGTAGACTGAGACAAAAGTGGGTCTGAGACACTTACAGGTAAACTTGTGTGTACTGTCATATTTTGCTGACTTGCATGTTGATTGATGATTTGTCCATCTGGTGGAGTTGGCAGCTGACTGATAGTCTGGCTTGTTTGCCGTGCTGTGTCCAGGCAGGTTGTTTGTGTAACTCTCTGGTTGACATTTATGGACTGCACATTTTGTTGGGTTGTTGCCTGACCAATGTTATGCATTACTGATTGACTGATAGGCTGATACACTGTTAGAGGAGGAGGAGAATCAACTTGAGTTTCATTAATGTGCTGGGATGATGCATTCATAACTTCCTCTGATGTAGAGAGATCAAGTCTGCAAGTTTCAGTTTCCATGGTGGGTGATGAAGCATTAAGGGAACCATCAGAGCTACACTGGTTACTGACAACCTTTGATGGCAATAAAGGTGTAACAGGATTAAGGGTAGTGCTGGCACGGGATTGTGTCACAACAGTGTCTGGAAAGTTGCTTGAGACAAGTGATCCTTGTTCAAACCGGTTATTCCTGAGCAACTGGTAGTCCATAGGGAGGACACCTTCACGTTGTTTCTTCACTGGTGGCTCCTGCAAGAAATTGGAAGCTTCACCTACAAACAGCCTGACTGTGCGTGTCAGTCCGGGAGAAGAAACTACAGTAGTGGGTGCCACTGGGTTTATTGGTGCCACTCTAGACCCAGAAGACACTGTGGAAGGCATTGCAGAAAATAATGTAAGTGGGAGTAGGCTGACAGTAGTAGCTATAGGCAGAGTTACATTGCTGGAGGGGTTATTACTTGTGAGTGTCCCTTGAGACACTGGTGAAGCAGAATGAGATGCCAACTTCTGAGTCTTGTTGCTTTGTTGACCACAGCTGCCTGATACCTCTGAGGTTAGTACATCACTATCCATGGTTTCTGATGATGTACGATGATGCTTATCTTGTTTACTCACCAATTCCTCTTCTATTTCTGTTTTACATGGGGATGAAATATTCTTTTTCATAGATTTGACCAGTTCTTCTACCAACTGCAGAACAGAGGTATGTATGTTAGAGTCAGCTGGGAATTTCTGCACTACTTTCAGCATTTCAACCAAGCTTTCAAGGCTTACTGTGCCTTGCACGCCTTGCACTTTTCCTTGCCTTTCTTGTCTTTTTTCTGTAACCACACTACCACTATCAGACACTGATGATACTGATACCTCTGTCAATCTTGACCTTGTAGATGGTGTTGGAGACCTGCCATGTAGAGAAGTTTTGGGGATGCGAGATGTGTAGCGCTGGGCATGACAGTTAGTTTTTTTGCTGGATGCAGAGTTCAGCATCAGATGTGACACCCGCAGTGGCGGTACCACAGCTTGAGTTGTTGGTACTGCAACATAAAATCTGAATTAGTTTATCTATCTTCACAACTGTTAATAAAGTTAAAAGAAAAAGATCTATTAATAGCATGAGTCAGGTGTGCAAGTCCCACAATGAAAGTAAACCCTATACAGTAAGTCCTCGTTTAACATTGCTCCCAATAACGTTGTTTATTTATAATTTCGCTATTCTTTAGATACCCATGATTTGGAAACTGCCCCGCTAATTCAGTGAAGGATCGAAGGATGAGACCTTTATGGCCAGCTGAGGATGGTTTCAACGTTTTAAGCATCGTTATAACTTCCATAATATTAAGATGACTAGTTCAGATACGGTTGCTGCCAAGATATTCCCGCTGGAGTTCAAAAGCATTATCGAGGAAGGAGGCTACTCTGCGAAGTAAGTCTTCAATGTGGATGAGACTGGTCTCTTTTGGAAGAAGATGCCCAAAAGAACCTATATCTCCAAGGAAGAAATAATAATGCCAGGTTTTAAAGCAGCAAAAGACTGCTTGATGCTGCTGTTTGGCACGAACGCTGCTGGCGACTTCAAGCTGAAACCTATGCTAATTTCTCGCGATGCCAACCCACGGGTCCTGAAAGGTTACTCTAAGGATCACCTTCCTGTTATTTACAAGGCAAATAAGAAGGCATGGATAACCAGCACCATATATAGCCAGTGGTTAACTGGATACACTGTCCGTGTACTGAAGGATTATTGTGCCAAGGAGAACCTGGACCCCAAAATTCTTCTTGTCATTGACAATGCTCCAGCTCATCCTCCTAGTCTCAACGACTTACATGACAATGTTTGAGTTGTCTTCCTGCCTCCAAACACAACAGCAGTGCTGCAGCCTATGGACCAAGGCGTTATCGCCGCATTCAAGGCGTATTATTTACAGCTTACCATGGACCAACTGCTCAAGGCTACTAAAGGAGAAAATAAACCTACGATCCGGTAGAATATTGGCGGGGCTTCAACATTCTTCATGCAATCGATAACATTGGCAAGGCATGGGAAGAAGTTTCAGAAAGTTGCCTGAATGGTGTGTGACGTAAGTTATGGCCCGAGTGCGTGGACAGTTTTCAGGGATTCACGGACTTTGTCCCATCCGTGAATAGGGATATCCTCAGCTTGGCTAGACAGGCAGGCTTTCATGAGTTGGAATCTGAGGATATTGAGCAAGTCCTGGCATCCCATACAGAAGAGCTTACTAATTTAGATCTGCAACTGCTAACAGAACACAGTGCCACTGAAGGGAAACCACAATGAACGCTAACTACCAAGAGGATGGTAGAAGCATTCAACATGATCCAGCAAAGAATACAAATCTTCATTGATGACGACCCAAACAGAGAACGTATCTCAAAGATTGTCCGCAACATGGACACTAAGCAGTCAACTCTGGATTCTTTTTTCGTTGCCGGAAGGCAGCAATAAGCGAGGAGGATCAACCAGCAGCCGAGGAACCCCAGTCAGAGCGAGAGGAGCCACCCGCCGGGTCTCAGGGACTCGCCATCCTCTTCCTCCTCCTACCCACTACACACTCACTCCACCACCTCCGCCCATCAGTGAGTACAATACAAAATGATTTAGTTTATTTATATATACTGTATACTATCTATCTATATAAAACAAAGAAGTATGTCTGTTTGTTTGTGTGTCAGCACGAGAATCTTGGAAACTACTTTACCGATCTGTAGTGATGATGGATGGTGTTATATGTAGTGATGATGGATGGTGTTATATGTAGTGATGATGGATGTTCTTATATGTAGTAGTGATGGGTGGTGTTATATGTAGTAGTGATGGGTGGTGTTATATGTAGTGATGATGGATGTTGTTATATGTAGTGATGATGGATGGTGTTATATGTAGTGATGATGGATGATGTTATATGTAGTGATGATGGATGTTGTTATATGTAGTGATGATGGATGTTGTTATATGTAGTGATGATGGATGGTGTTATATGTAGTGATGATGGATGATGTTATATGTAGTAGTGATGAGTGGTGTTATATGTAGTAGTGATGGGTGGTGTTATATGTAGTAGTGATGGGTGGTGTTATATGTGGTGATGATGGATGGTGTTATATGTAGTGATGATGGATGTTATATGTAGTAGTGATGGGTGGTGTTATATGTAGTGATGATGGATGATGTTATATGTAGTAGTGATGGGTGGTGTTATATGTAGTGATGATGGATGATTGTTATATGTAGTAGTGATGGATGGTGTTATATGTAGTGATGATGGATGATGTTATATGTAGTGATGATGGATGGTGTTATATGTAGTGATGATGGATGGTGTTATATGTAGTGATGATGGATGTTGTTATATGTAGTGATGATGGATGGTGTTATATGTAGTGATGATGGATGATGTTATATGTAGTAGTGATGAGTGGTGTTATATGTAGTAGTGATGGGTGGTGTTATATGTAGTAGTGATGGGTGGTGTTATATGTGGTGATGATGGATGGTGTTATATGTAGTGATGATGGATGTTATATGTAGTAGTGATGGGTGGTGTTATATGTAGTGATGATGGATGATGTTATATGTAGTAGTGATGGATGGTGTTATATGTAGTGATGATGGATGATGTTATATGTAGTGATGATGGATGTTGTTATATGTAGTGATGATGGATGATGTTATATGTAGTGATGATGGATGGTGTTATATGTAGTGATGATGGATGGTGTTATATGTAGTGATGATGGATGTTGTTATATGTAGTGATGATGGATGGTGTTATATGTAGTGATGATGGATGATGTTATATGTAGTGATGATGGATGGTGTTATATGTAGTGATGATGGATGATGTTATATGTAGTAGTGATGAGTGGTGTTATATGTAGTAGTGATGGGTGGTGTTATATGTGGTGATGATGGATGGTGTTATATGTAGTGATGATGGATGTTATATGTAGTAGTGATGGGTGGTGTTATATGTAGTGATGATGGATGATGTTATATGTAGTAGTGATGGATGGTGTTATATGTAGTGATGATGGATGATGTTATATGTAGTGATGATGGATGTTGTTATATGTAGTGATGATGGATGATGTTATATGTAGTGATGATGGATGGTGTTATATGTAGTGATGATGGATGGTGTTATATGTAGTGATGATGGATGTTGTTATATGTAGTGATGATGGATGGTGTTATATGTAGTGATGATGGATGATGTTATATGTAGTAGTGATGAGTGGTGTTATATGTAGTAGTGATGGGTGGTGTTATATGTAGTAGTGATGGGTGGTGTTATATGTGGTGATGATGGATGGTGTTATATGTAGTGATGATGGATGTTATATGTAGTAGTGATGGGTGGTGTTATATGTAGTGATGATGGATGATGTTATATGTAGTAGTGATGGATGGTGTTATATGTAGTGATGATGGATGATGTTATATGTAGTGATGATGGATGGTGTTATATGTAGTGATGATGGATGGTGTTATATGTAGTGATGATGGATGGTGTTATATGTAGTGATGATGGATGTTATATGTAGTAGTGATGGGTGGTGTTATATGTAGTGATGATGGATGGTGTTATATGTAGTGATGATGGATGATGTTATATGTAGTGATGATGGATGGTGTTATATGTAGTGATGATGGATGGTGTTATATGTAGTGATGATGGATGTTATATGTAGTAGTGATGGGTGGTGTTATATGTAGTGATGATGGATGGTGTTATATGTAGTGATGATGGATGATGTTATATATAGTAGTGATGGGTGGTGTTATATGTAGTAGTGATGGGTGGTGTTATATGTAGTGATGATGGATGGTGTTATATGTAGTGATGATGGATGATGTTATATATAGTAGTGATGGGTGGTGTTATATGTAGTAGTGATGGGTGGTGTTATATGTAGTGATGATGGGTGGTGTTATATGTAGTAGTGATGGGTGGTGTTATATGTAGTGATGATGGATGGTGTTATATGTAGTGATGATGGATGATGTTATATGTAGTGATGATGGGTGGTGTTATATGTAGTAGTGATGGATGATGTTATATGTAGTAGTGATGGGTGGTGTTATATGTAGTGATGATAGATTATGTTATATGTAGTGACGATGGATGATGTTATATGTAGTGATGATGGGTGGTGTTATATGTAGTGATGATTAGACAATAAAATAATAACAGTTTAATGCTAAAAAAAATGTACTTTGCTGTACTGTTGTAGTGAAAAACATGGTGGAACTTGCATACACCGTTAATGAACTATTGATAGAAGAAGAAGTTTTGGGGACTGAACAGTGAGACAATGTGGAGTCTCCCAGAGGGTGGCGTCCTACCGTGGCCTAGCGAATGAGCGGGCGGCGATTCTGCTAGTTTTCTATAAAAATGCCGTTGAAGTTCTGTATATGTAATATATTTTATGGGACAAAGGGAGGCTGGGGAACATAACTCTCGTATTTTATCTATTTCTTATGGGGAAAATTGATTCCGTTTGTGTCGCAGTTTTCAGGAACAGAACCACGATGTTAAGCGAGTACTTACTGTAGTTGGTACACAAGGAGGCAACATGGATGGCACTATACTTGGCTGCCTTCACTTTCTCAACAGTAAAATTACAGCAAACCAGCAACCCATATGACAATTTGAGAAAGCTATATCCACCCACCCCCCAATAAAGCATAGGTTTCCTTCATTTATGCTGTTTGTTGCATTCCTAGAAAGGGCTGGTACAGTAAGGTATCTGTCTAATTTTCAAGATGCCATAACCTATTTCTGAGGCCAAGAATCATTGTTGCACGGAAAGGATCTCCTGAAGATTGCAAGACCTGGACATTCCAAAAAAGCCGGAAATCTAGCAAAAACCGAAAAATCACACTCCTGATCCACCAATATGACTCATGAATAATATGTGGAATAATCCACTTAAATAAAGTAACTTAATTATAAGAACAATTCATCTATGACAATGCTCATTACAGAATTAGTAGGTATAACCTGTAATATTTGGTTATTTGATCACTAACAGGAACCATGAGAGGTACACAAACAATTCAGTTATTGGAGTGAACTATTTCCTGGAATTTATTCCTAAAAGCTTTATTATTTACCTATTATACAGTACTGTACACCACTAACTTATGATATGATTGTTGTCAAAATAACAATACCTGTACAATATTTTGGAGTTGAATTAATTCACATAAAAATTCCATGTTTATTTGTAAAAATTCCTGCCTTTCCCAGGTTTTCCAGACCAGTAGACACCCTGATTAACCAACTCCCTTAAACTTCTTTATCTATAGCCTGATATCTGACATACAATCTCAAATGATAAGCAGAGGAATGCGACATACAATCTGAAATTCAAAGTGTTTTGGTTGTAGCACACGAGAATCTTTATATCTCACGCGGTCAAGTATGGGATGTTTACACTCGCCAGCTTCTTGAGATGTACGTTTACTCTATCCTGTTTCAGAAACCTCGTAAAATCCCATGTTGATGTTGTACATACGTATATTTAAAACTAAAAATTAATGCTTATGTGTTACCGTAATACTGTATATATACAGTATATCTACTTATAGCTGAAACATTCAAGATCAATAGAGAGTGATGTTGAAAGCTTCAACTATATTTACTTTTAGTGAAATTTTCAAATAAGTCAAGTGTTAGTGTGAGCAATAAAGGTGAAAATCCTTTTTCCGCCCTATGAGTGACTGGCGGCCAAACTAAGGTAAGTAATGGACTCATATTCGGGTTCTACTTTCTTCTACATACTGTACTGCATTGTCTTTTAATCCACAAGAGTTAAAATGATGTTCGGGAAAAATCGATATACAGTTGTACCCCACTTAACGCGGTCAATAAAACCCAGAGGGTACCGTGTTAAGTGAAAACCGTGTTAAGTGAACAACAGAACATATGGGATTAATTCCAATAGAAACTGGCCCATCCCCAAACTCCACTTTTTCCGACACAATACCTATGTTCTAGTAAAAATAACATCTTAATTTTATGATGGTACATGCACACAATTAATACTTAAGAGAAATAGAGAAATACAGTTGCCAAGTTAATGTCCATTTAAATAATGGACTCCACTCCCTCCCCCTCTTCTCACAATACACTGCTGGCTCTTCCCTCTGAGAAATTTTGGGGGGAAAACCAGGTATAGTAATGAATAATTCCTCAAACTAAAGTTAGGATAATATAATTGACATTGCTGGATTCCTTGTAAGACCAGGAATATTTTGAATATAAATGTCATATATTTTGCACAAAAGATAACATATTTACTCAGAATAAACTTTATATCTAAAATTTGTATGTCTAGTGCAAAATCTATGATGTTTATATTCAAAATGATCACCAAATTGTAAGAATTCCAGCAATGTAAATTATATTCTGGCCGGGTAATTTGTATGAATTTTATGAGCTAAAACAAATATCTTCAGTTAATAAAAAAAAAAATATTCTTCACAACACTATCTGTCAATCAAAGTACCCCACCTTGCCTCCCGCCCTCTTCCAACCACACGGTCAGTCCCAACCCTCCCCCCCACCCCCCACCAATCCTCCCTTCAAGAGTTTTTAACATTTAGTATTAAATAATACCTCAGATTAAAGTTAGGATAATATAATTGACATTGCTGGATTCCTTGTAAGACCAGGAATATTTTGAATATAAATGTCATATATTTTGCACAAAAGATAACATATTTACTCAAGAGTAAACATTACATCTAAAATTTGTATGTCTAATGCAAAATCTATGATGTTTATATTCAAAATGATCATCAAATTATAAGAATTCCAGCAATGTAAATTATATTCTGACCGGGTAATTTGTATGAATTTTATGAGCTAAAACAAATATCTTCAGTTAATAAAAAAAAAAAAAATATTCTTCACTGTAACAGATGGTCGGTCCCCCCCCCCCCCCGTCTCACCAGTTGTGTGGGAAAACCAGAATATTGACCTTTTTAGAAATAAATAATACCTTAAACTAAAGTTAGGATAATATAATTGACATTGCTGGATTTCTTGAAAGCCCAAAAATATTTTGAATACAAATGTCATATATTTTGCACAAAAAATAACATATTTACTCAGAATAAACTTTATATCTAAAATTTGTATGTCTAATGCAAAATCTATGATGTTTATATTCAAAATGATCATCATATTGTAAGAATTCCAGCAATGTAAATTATATTCTGGCTGGGTAATTTGTATGAATTTTATGAGCTAAAACAGGCAGTCAGGCAGGGTGGCGGGTTGGGCGAATCTAAAAGTAGCTCTGAGCCGGACACTCACCGCGTATATGTGGAAAAAACCTGCGTTAAGTGAAAGTTCAGCTCTGGCGAGGCACCTTGTATATGGTAAAACGCGCTAAGTGAAACCGCGTTAGGTGGGGTAATACTGTACGTGTTTTTTTTTTTTTTTTTGCACTGGGGGTTGATCAGTGAATTACTCTACCGCAGGTTATCGGGTTATACCGTCCTCCCTCCAATATTTAGCCACCTTCTTCAAAGCTTCATTCCTTAGCTTCCAAAAACATAATAGCAACAGCACTATTCATCCACCCTCTCATATTCTATTGTCTCCATATTGTATCAATATTTAACCACTTCTGTAAAGCCTTCGTTTGAACAGGTATTACCTCGAGGTGCACATATGTCTGAGGTGGCGAGGACAGGTGCAGCAGTGGTCTCTGACAGGTGAGTCGGAAGTGTTCCTGTTTCTGCGTAGTGACGATTCAGTTGCAAGGCACCTGTAACAAAAAATAAACATAACATAACATCATGAGATAAGCTCTCTCTACTGTGTGTGCATGTGTGTGTGTAGAGGCAAAGACCAACTTACCAACCACTTGTTCATATTGTCAGTTTAAGAACTTTCTACCCAGGGAAAGAGTATACGAAGACAAAGCCTTGTCGGGGAGTACCATGTGTCTGATATATCCTAAAGACAATATATTGTAGCGAGAAAAATCTTCACTGAGGATGAAGGCAATACTTTTCTCAATTAACCAAAAAGTCCAGGAAAAGAAAAAATAATAACTAAATAAATAAAATAAATTAGAGAGAGAGAGACACTCACACACTTCAGAAGTAATACAAACAAGGTCAGTTACACAGTTAAGAACAGTTAAGAGTGCATGTGGTTTAATATAAACTTTAAGAAAATTAATATAAAAATTCTATTAATGACAAAAAATATCCAAGTGAGTAAAATGAAAAGGTGTCACATGTACTATTATGAGGAAACAAGTGTTAAAATACAGGTGTTACATTATTATCAGGAGGAAATAAGTGTCAAATATAATTCATTGTCTTAGTGAGATGACATTGCATTTATATGTAATATAAGGGATCTTTTATGATGGAAAACTCTGCCCTGCCTTAGGCGGACATCATACACTGGAAGCCAATTGACTAATGACCTTGAGTGGTGAGTGAACTAAATTGCTTGACAGTATAAGGACCATTGGAGGAAGGTGATCTCTCTCTCATATATGAACCATATCATCATACAGTATCAGTAGCATCTTCATAAACAAAGACAACTGGTCAAAGGGAACTTCAAGTGAGTACAGAATCCAAATTATATAACAGATGAAAGACATTACCACACCATAATAGTGAGGCAATATGTAACTTAACAAGAAATTTCCTTTACATCAGTATTAGAAACAACATGCTGTACAGAATATCTGGGTCATTGTGTGTGGTACAGTATGACATAACAATAAATACACAGACGAAACATTGATAAGGTTAAAATAAATTAACATATTCATCAACTGCTTTCTGATGGCAATTACAACAAAGTAAACATGGATAATGATACTTACAGGGTGAAACTCCTTTAGGTAAGGGGTTATCTTCCTGGGTTTCAATGATTGGCAGTTCTGTTTGAGAAACACGTCTGATTAGTCACCTCACACAGTAATGTGTCACACACCCAGCCACCGGACACAAGAGGCACCTCATTGATGTTATATTGGTATACTTTTTTATAATAACTGTGTGAAGAATAAATTAAATCTAGTCCAATAAATTTATCAGTCCTTAAATTCCTTACTTAAAGCTAACATCCTTTATGCCATATCCTATTGTTATAAGGTGGCAGAGGCATCTCCCAGGTAAGAAGGTTAGCTAGTCTGGGGTGTTGACATAACAAAGTGACCAACTCTGTACACACTGTAGACACTAATGCTCTGCCAACCCTGTCTGGCGAGGGGTATGAACCCATACCTTGTGGGGTGAATGCGCAGAGTAGTACTGTACAATCGTGCCCCATCTTCTATTTTGGCTATTAGCAATTGACTACAAGTAACTGATGCAAAAACTATTTTCAGTACATAGATGTTACTGATGCTGTATTTTTCCTAAGGCTTATATGATTGAGTGGAAGGCTTCAGTTACAACAAATGTAAGTAGTGAGGATACCCTCATGTCCGATGCTTAGGCATGAAGTAAAAAGTACAAATGAAGGTAGTGCTCCACTTCCAGCCTCCTGAAAACATCAATGGAAGTCAGTTCAATTTTCCTGTTAAGTATCCAAACATACATTCAATCTAGTGACCAACATCCAACCATCATTCATTTCCTCACAGCCAACCATTCATACACAACACTTGCCATCTAGCACCATACTGTATGAGGGAAATAAAGTTGGCAGTGATGGTATATGTTGCACCAGAAGCCACAACTCTTCAGCAACCTGCTGTAAGAGAATCTCTAACTCCTCATGGCTTCTTATAAATTATTTCAAAGATTCATTCTAACATGCTTGAATATGCATGCCATTCAAGAGGCAAGGAAAATAAACACTTTGCAAATGCTTCATAAAATCAAATATGAAGCCAATCCAATAAGGAAGAATATATATATATGTACATATATATAATACTTTCTTTCAGGACATAAAATAAACCTGTTGTACAATAATAAGCTAAATCTTATCTAAGCTGAAGAAAATAACTGACTATGGATGATGACCATGAATGATGCTAAGTGACGCTGACAGCCACATCAGTTTGTTTATTAACCCACTCAAATGATGGACAAATTATGAGAGAGAGGGGAGAAAAGAAAGAGAGAGGAGGAGGAGGAGGAGGAGGAGGAGGAGGAGGAGGAGGAGGAGGAGGAGGAGGAGAGAGAGAGAGAGAAATTTGCATGTGTGCATAGTGTAACAGTCAGTGTGTGGGTGGGTGGGTGGGTGGGTGGGTGTGGCGACCTGTGGTATAATGGTCAGAGAGCGAGCGGACCCAGGTTCGATCCCCAGGCAGGGTGAAACTATGGGCAAGTTTCTTTACACCATTTGCCTGTCTACCCAGCAGTAATTAGGACCCTGGATGTTAATCGATTTGTGGATTGTGTTCTGGGGTAATGGTTAGCCAGTGTAGTTGGCAAGTTGACCAGTCTTCTTGGACTATTCCTTAACACTGGGTTATGCTACTCGTTAACTCAGGGTGTGGTTGTTGTGTTGGCGACAGCTTCTACACCTTAAACAAATTCAAGCCTAGGTGGCCCTTGGGCAGGCCATCCTCGTTAAACGAGGGGCAACCATTATATATTAATGTATGTATGTATGTGTGTGTATGTGTGTGTGTGTGTCACCCTTGAGGAAGCTTGCCCACAGATGCTGGCTGTCAACGTGGGTGGAGGGGGAGACAGAATAATGGGAGAGTCTGTGTGGAAAGTGCGAGAGCCAGCCAGTTGTTGTGGATGGACCAACAGAGTCCAATGGTGTTTTTGGTTAATGGGCCACAGTGATGAGACTCACTCACCCTTAAGCTTGAGAACCATGATGGAGTTGAAACCATGAACGAGACGATTTGCAATTTTTGCCTTTATGTATCACCTGATAATTACCTCCCCCTTTCCCTATCCAAGACAATTTTTGGGATGGTTAAACTTTCAGGCTGGTTAAGATGTAAGGTAATCTTCAGATGATCACATGGGGGCATTGATGTTCAGGCAATGCTTAAGTGCAAAACTACGATTGGTTTCATTCAAGGTCTCCGTCTCAACTTCACCACTGCTTAAGAAATACTATGGTGTGCCATCTGGCAAACATTCCAGGATTTACTTTACATTGATAAACTCCAACTGCTTAATTATTCTTTCATATTTTCCAACTCAGAGCACTGATACATCCTTCAGGAAATCTCTGCCGAATGTGGTGCAAGAAACCAACAATTTATTTTTTTAAGTCTGCCTTCTATAAAATTATTAATATTTTTTTTTAAGAGTTTTCCAAGACACTTGACTTCAATCACTTTTATGCAAGGGTTTGCAACCAACATAATTATAATGTCTCCTTTTAAAAACTAAAGAATATGTAAAAACCATGATCATTAATTACCATCATAGGTAGTTCTTCCCTAACTGCCTGTTTCCCAAACTAAAAGCAAGGTAGAACATGCAGAATCTCTCACATAGTGGCCCCCAGAGCAATTACCTTCTAACAGTCTAGAGTTACTGAGCCTTTAACACAATAATTATCATAATAAAAATAATAAAATTGATTGGGAAGAAATTCTGCATGTGTGCTTGACCAACACGCAAATAATGGTATGACTGTCAATGTACTGTAAAATGTCAAGCTATGCCAGTTTCAAAAGAAGAATGACTGGTAAGCCCTTTAAACTAGGCAAATAAAGAAGAGTAGACCATAAGGAAAGATAAAGTTAAGAAAATAAGACTGCTGGAAAGGTCGTGAAGAGTTGAACAATGAAAAGAATATATGATGAGTAATATAGGTTAAAACTTTGAACAGTGACATGAGTTATAATCAGCAAGCTGCCAACTTGACCACTCGAGTCAAAACACATTGAACAACTGAGTGGAAGAGAGAGGCAGTACACATATAGGATTCCTGAATTCCATTCATTTTAAAGTGTCTACTGACAATGGTTTTAAACTTCTAAAAATAATAAGTGGGAGGATATATGAATTTAGAAAAAGAATACAAGTTTATCATATTTATATATTCAAGGAAATGATGTGAAATAAAATATGAAATGAAAGGGTATGGGTGTCATATGGAAGACAACAATGTGAAAAAAAAAATGAAAGGAGATGTAGACATACAAAATGTCTGTTTTAAGAGTGAAGAGTAAATATTAATGGGGTGAAATAATTTTCAATGCAGCATACATAAATGAGGCATACTTGAGTCTTTACTGAGTATGGTACCACTGTGTGCTATGACATAAAAATAATTTATGGTGAAAAGTGTTGGAGATGGACTGTTGTGTTGTGAGCTGAAATATGGTTAATGAAGGGTGAGGGTGATAGAGCAGCAAGCGAGCGACACCACCTGCTGGGTAGGTCCCTGGCACTTACGGGGCCACGGCTGCGATGATGCCACGAGTACGCTGCCACACCACGCCAATCTCAGACAAGAGAGTGATCGGCGACACCTATGTAACTAACAGAGAGGCACCGCATTTTGGGGGTTTATTGATGGGAGGCATTGAGCGTCCCGGGCTTCCTAAATCTTGCACATGCACAATGGCAATGGCATGAGAATGGTACAAGGGAGACCTGGATTGGCCAGCCTGATAATGGCACAGCCCAGACCTCCAACCACAGAGTAGGGCAACCACCCTCATGAAATGATTGAGAAAGCCCACATGATCAAGATCTTAGGCAACACATGCTTAATCATAATTGGGAAGATATTTATATATACAGTTCCAAAATATTCTCAGTAGAAGAATAACTGTTCAATTAAATGTTGCTTAAGGCATGGAAGTTGGGTGCATGTGTTACCCCCATCCGGTGAGGATGCAGCCTGATGTGGTCTGCATACACACCAGGAGATGAGAGGGGGGTGTTAGTGGCCCCTTCCCCGCCCCCCCTACCTACCTCCAGAGCCTCCCAACTCTTCCAGCAGCAGCTCAGCTGATAATGTAGCACTCTCAGTAACCATGGAAGGGCAGACTATGCAACTTTGCTGCCAGTTTATGGTGGCTTTTAAGTTTTAAAACATTAATATTTAAAGAAATTAAACTCAAATGAGAGGTATCCATAAGGATGAAGGGGGAAGGGGGTTGACTGGTGTACTCTTGAACCATGGCAAGTGAATAAACAAATGACAAAAGAAAAAAGAAAAAAAGTCATAAGACAGAACTGACAACAAAGTTGTCACATGTAAGTTGGCACAATGATGCACTATGGACTAGCAGTCTGCCCTTACAAGAGGGTGTAGCTGGACTATGACGCCCGAGCGAGCACAGACTGGGCGCCACAGAACCATAAACACCTGCTGCCTTCCCTACTGACATGCGGTTGCATTGATAATCCCTGATTCCTCCCAACCCTCACTTTGAGAACAGTATCCCATGGCAAGGCTCTGGAGGAAAGTAGCGGGGACTAAACATGTGCTGGTGATTAATGAAGCCGGCCTACCTGCCTGATGTTGTTCTAGCAAGTAGCTTTACTAAAGAAAAAAATTGGAATTTATTTACTCACAAATATTATGAGTAGAAACACAATTGGTCAAGTTGAACATTAATTAAAATCAAGCAGATAACCAAGGGAAGAGAAGGCATTTTTCTGGTATCTGACATTTACATTTACTGTTTATTGCATTTAAGAAAATAATACAAATAATTAAATAATCTTCAAATACTTGGCTCTTCAATAAGGTGAATAAGGATTTTTAAAAAATTTATGACAAGCTACTGGGTTGAATACCAAACAAAAGATGGGGAATGACAGGTAAGGGTTTACATGGGACAATACACAAATGAAGAGCTTCCTTTGCTTATTGCACAAAACATTCAAAACATCTGCTGGTAATCTTTTCAAGGTATGTATCAGCATGATGACAATCCTCTCCCTTCCCTTGAATGGGCCAGCACAGATGACTTCAAGCAAGACACAGTGACAACCGCCACGGCTGCCACGCTACTTACCTCTCTTAGTCACAAGCGGCACGTACGTCAGGCTGTGGCATTCGGAAGTTTTGCCTCCGGAGGACACAATCACGTCCACTGTCACCTCCTCAGTGATGGACTGATCATAATACTTAGGAACTGTCACAATTAAGTGAATCTGAAAAGAGGATATAGAGTAGATGCATTCCAAATATATTTGCAATGAATGACAGGGCAAGTTTTGTGTCTAATAATGCAGAAAAGGGTAGTAATTATGGTATACAGTACAGTATATAAAAATAAATTATGCTGTGTGAAAATAAATCTCACATTCTTAACTCTTTGGTTTCCATTGTTTACTTTTATTCAACTTGATGATTATTTCTTTTTTCCTTATTCAACTACCATCTCAGAATGTTGAAATGCAAAATAGTGTGAAGGTAAACTGAACCCCTGATAAAGAAAGACTCAATAAAGAATGTTTCACAAAAGAATAAGACAAATTACGTACTCCCATTTTTATAATCCCCGTAAGACCAAATTCTCATAAATGAACGCTGGGTGCATAAATTTGTTTAAATGTAGTGTGATGCAGCTGATGGTGGCAAGATTTCCCCGATCCTCCTTTGGTGTAACTTGTTTTGCCTTGGTAATATTAGTTGTACAGTACAGCCATTGTGTCTTCTGGTTTTAACAAGTTTAAATTGGTTTGGACTTATTTTGGGTTTTAACTGTACCTTATATATAGAGGTACAGTGCAGTATATATTTCTCCTCCATCTCTCACATTGGGGAGGGGGGGGGAGGTTAATTTAATGTAAGCCTTTTGTGCAACTGAGCACTCACAGGTGTCTCATTCACACACAGGGTAGAGTGGAAACTATCAATTATGTATTCTAATTTCTCTACCATAAATGACAAACATCAATATTATTCAGATTTTTTTCTCCAGAATTGTGGCAGATATGTGTTAGAAAAATAAATACATCAAGAAGATCAACCACTGTTATTAGACAATAGGTGGTGGCCAAGATGATCACCTGCTTTCTTTTCTCACACTAAACCTTTCACCTTGCAAAGATTTATAACATCTAATTGGAATTTAGTACAGTAAAAGTTGCAAAAAACTCACAGACTGGAGAGTTTCCTTGTCTGGTGAGACTTTTTCCTCCCAGATTGGCTGAGACTTGGTGCCATTTTGATGAAAGATCACAACTGTGTCCTTGAGGAAATTCTTGCCCAAGATGAACATCTCCTCCCCACCAGCTAGAGAGCACTTGGTAAGTGATTTGCGGCAGATTTCTGGGACACCAGGTGGCTGAGCTGTTGGCAAGATACTCCTGTTATTTTCCATAAAATAATTTAAAGAGCGGAAGACTAATACACTTTTAAAGAACAGCATATAAAAAAATATCTCATTATAATGTATCTTCAAAATTGATTGTCATGATAGTGAATGTGTGGAAATTGCATTGTATCGGGTCATATAAGGTAAAGCAAGGTTTCTTTCATTAACAGCTGATAATATGTAGGCTAATGTTGTGCTCTGGATGGTTAAACACCACAAATTAAATATATCTGGAGAAAGAGAGAGCATCATGTTACTTACTACAGGCAATAGGCTGTGAGACCACTTGTAAAGTTTCCCGAGTGCCATTGGTGAGCGTGACAAATGTACGGAATACTAGACGACATTTAGTGCTCTTCTTGCGACCTCGTGACACTGCAGCTTTGAATCTGTGCTCCACATCCACATTCCGTTCTTTCAGGATGCCTACACAGTCACAACTGTTCACATATGAAACTGTTTAACATCATACACATCACCCAAGAAATAAACGTTTGCCTTTTCTTTTGTATTTATATTTAAAAACATGAAAAACATTTTGTCAATGGAAAATTCAGTTAAAGAATGAAACCAATGCCTTACAAGGTCTAATGGAAGAACTGACAAGCAATCACCTGGTGAGAGAGTGACCCATTTACCATCAGGCAAATTTGAAATCTATAAGTTCTATGGCAGGATGCCTTTTTTTTCACCAACCTACTTTTACAGAGTGGAGACTGGGCATGACAATATATGCAAGATCTTCAAGTGCCCTCTTAGCCAATAAGGCAGGATCACTACTCCCTGTAGTCCTCCAAGATTACCCACAACCTGTCTCACCATTATATGTCAATCATTACATGAGATTTTGGAGACAATGCTATTTGCATTCCTGACCTTACAAGATGGTAGGTAAGGTAATGAGGAATAAGCAGACTTGTGAGGTCCTACATATAATGACCAGTTCCTACTCTGTAAAAGTGGGTTGGTGAAAAGAAAGGCATCCAGCCATAAAACTTGCTTCACACTTGCCTGATATAAGTGTGGAAGAAGGTGATAAAATGAATGTGGTAATGATGATGATATGCCAAGTTAAATATAGTAAAAATAATAATCTGATTAAACCTTAAAATGTAACTGAATCTTTTGTAAAACAGGATTAAGTTTTGATTTTTATTCCTAAAACTCAATGAAAATTAATTTACATATAATAAAATTTCCTGTTTTATTTAAGATAGGTAAGACAGTTAGGTAAGTAATGATGCTATTCATCCATAGTTTGTATTGTGATGTTCTATATGATCATCCCACTATACTTGCTGCTGTGAATATTTTAAAAAGAGAAAAATACAGTACCCTCTATCTGCAATTATTCCTTACGAGCATGACACACACACACACACACACACACACACACACACACGTGCACAACACAGACACACATACATACACACACACACACAGACACACACACACAGACACACACACATATGCACAACAAACACACACACACATACATAGTGCTTACTCAACATTCATACTTCCCAAGTTCACCTATGCTTCTCCTGCCTGATCTTCCCTCTAAATGCCACATAATATAAACACCTAGAAATAAATGCAGAAGAGGGCATGCAAAATTATTCTCTCCCCCTCCTACTTCACATATCAAGAAGCACTCAACACACTGACCCTCTCAGCTCTTTCTGATCATCACTGTGACCTTAACTGCAAATTTGGGGAGTAGCTTCTGCACCATCCTCGACACCGTCTCCCAAGTCTGCGAATTGCTGTTCGACACTACAACTGCATCCAGCCCAAACGACCACGTACTGATCGCTATAAGAACAGCCCAATCCCAACCATTGTAAAAATTATCAACCAGTGTGTTCACTCCCTGCCAATCTTACTTTTGTATTGTTACTATGCTGAAATTTCCTGTTAAATGACCCTATCCCCCCCTTATTATTATATATCATATTTGTACCACTTATGTTACTTGTATATTATTTGTCAATCAAGTTATCCATTCCCATTACTGTTGACTGTATATCTTCAGCCTTTTGGGCAGCCATATTTTTTCAATAAACTGTCAATAATTATTATTATCATTATTATTACACATACATACATACATACACACACACATACATACAAACATACATACATACATACACACACACATACACACACACATGTGCACAACATACACTTTTCATGTTATATTACAACCCTCATTAGGAAAAAATAATAAGACATACCTCATGATCATGTTTGTTTCGGGGTCAAGAGAAGCCTCAATCAACGCAGTACCATCAAGTCTCCGTTCCTTACACGGTGTCGAGTTTTTGCCACTGACGCGACAAACCTGGTAGAACATGTGTGGTCCCGTCCTTCCAGTGTCAGACCCAACGAACACCTGAACTACTGTTGGTTTGTTATATCCACACAGCTGAAAGATTTTTAAAAATTTATTACCTAGGGCTGGGAGTCTTCTTTGTGAATGCATTTGCTAATCATTCCATAAAACGCGTTCAATTCTTGAGCATCTTAAGATCATGTGTACAGTAATCAGTGATCTCCCTTTGTAGTCTCCAATAATTACAAAGTTCCTAAGGTTATAGTAATGAGGTTGCCTAGTTAGTAATGTAAGTCTCCAAAGCAGAACAAGAGCTTCTCCAATATTCAATGTAAAAAAAATCTCCTCCATTCACAAAACTACCTTCCTTTATTTTAATTTCCTAGCTCGAAGTAAAAAAAAAAAAAAAAAATTAAGTATCGGTAGATTACATTTCATTTAGAAAGGAGGGGGGGAATGCAAGAATTTAATAAAAAGCCAGACAATTCAATCATGATGTTAGACACATGAGGAAATGATGAATTACAAAAATTACCTTCACTGTAGGATGACCCAACCCTGTTCTATCCTTAACAGCCCCCCTGGAGCCTTCAGTCTGGTAGCGTGCACGGTGTTGTTCCTCTGGCTGGGTGATGAGCTTCAGCTCTATTGTTCCATCAGAGGAAGTGGGTGACAGCTGAGAGGTGAGGGGAGGGGAAGTATGGGGAACGTTTGATTTGAGTATCTTGTTACTGCGTCCACATGGTTGTGGAGTTCCGTCTACACACAGTAATGAAGCACTACAAGTACCTCTACTGCCCCTGCAAATGCAAAATCTGTTAATATTGAATAAATATTTCTCTCCCCTGCCCCTTTAAATGAAATAAATGTTATTGCTGTTACTTGGTAACCCAATAAAACATAAGTCCTAAGCCATCTTTGAATATAGAGCAAACAGGGACCTTCAATCATACATACTATACTGTACATAAATATAATGCACAATAATCACCCTGTTAGAAGGAATCTTTGATCCCTGGAACTTCCCATTATGAATGTCACAATTTAAGTGTTAAATCAGTAATATGAACAAAGTGATACTTACTGAAATGGGTTTAATGAAGAGAGAAGAGACACATCCCTGAAGGATATTAGTGGTGGTACTGAGTGTGTTTTTGTAGTTCCTCTAGACGCAGGCAGTTCCTGGGCCTCCTCACCCCCTAAATCCACATGTAGATTCTTGTCACAGATACTGAACTTGTTCTCCACCACCTGTGTAAACCAGAGACACACAACCTTATGACTCTCAAAGTGGAATTATCTTAACTGGCAGCAAAAGCATTAAAAGATATCAATCAATGCTGCCATGTAACTCTGTAGCAAAACAATTCTATAGACATCCAACAATGCATATGAAACAAGCAGGTTATCAACAACTTGTAGTGAGCCTTATCATTTGGAAATGGTAATTAAATAAATAAATAAAAACAAAAACATAATTCTGTGAAAACCACTGAACATTCATACAAGATTCATCAACTTAGTAATTTGTGCAATACTCAAGAGAAAGTATTCCACATCTCTGCACCTACAGTACTGTATAGTGTACTCCATCATACGTGGATCTGAATGATGAATTATGTATTGCATAAATTTGTCTTATAAAACAGAAGAGTATTTAGTATGTGCACCTCTTCTTATTTCAACTTCATAGTAATGTATATCAATCTTATTTACTTTTTTTTGTTTAACTGAAAATTTCTCACTTAATTCAATAATTTTTTGTCGAGATTGTCAGAAAAAAGGTACAATAACCCACAAAAGTCCTGTCGCCTCTCCTGAACCATAAACCTTGAGATTCAGACTCGTAAACCCGAAGCAGTAAACAATGATGCATTATTCTGTCCATAAAGGCTTCAGATTCACTATTTTGAATCTCGAGGTTTGTGGTTCAGGAGGAGAGGTGACGGGATATTTGTGGATAACTGTACTATACAATATGACTCGGAAGGTCTCAAAGTTACCCAATTTTTTGGAGGCACATAGAAGTCTTACACAATGCTGAATATTTACCAATTTAACTATAGTTCATAACCCTAATTATTCCTTAACTTTATGTATGTCTGTTGTTATGTAAGTAAAAAAAAAAAGGAAGGCAACACAATACTGTACATTAAAGACCAATTTTAATAACCAATCCTTAACCTGCATCATATCCCGACCGCATGAGAGAAGGGGACAGGTTACACTATATGATGATTGGGAATTAATTACTGTACATCAAATAAATTCTCTTCCCCAAATTGACTGTGTTCTGGATCTCTGAACTAAGAGTGCTGCCTGTGATGTGTAGTTATCCCAGCAAGACGACCCTGACTTCCTTCATACTCCGTCACAACCTCATTATGTACATACAGATGCTGTACAGTGAGACCAAATTGAAATTGCAAATGGAGAACATAGTGATATAAGAGAGAACTTAAAGAATCATGTATACACTCTAGTAATATTAAAAAGACAACAAGCAATGTCATGAGATGGTAACCAACTACAGTACAAAGGATTGATTCTGTCTGTTTGTCTGGTAAAATGAGATTTATAGTCCTCTCATAGTTTAGAGGAACTCACGAGACACTGGTGTGATGTACCAAAAGCACTCGTAGAGGTTACCACTTATGACGATGTTAAATTAACTCCAGTCTTCAATTTTAGGATTTAGCATTAAAAACAAAAATATAAGTGAACTGTATGTATGTCTAAAGCCACCAATATGGAGTTTAATGAGTTTTGGTTTATTTCACTACATTCTATCATTAATAAAACAAAATAATCAACGTCTACCTAGAGGACTCAAGCACAAAAAAATTAGTATACTGTATAAACAACTACTGTATAGTGATGAAGTTTTACCAAGTGAAAATCTTGGGTGTTTTTATCTTTCACACCTGGCACTTTATTGTATGTCAACAGCCCCCACACTAGGCGGCCACTTCTACGAGCTGATAAACTGACAGCAGCAAAACAAAATTAACCGATCCCACTTCCATTTTGCACTGTAACCTGAACACAAGAAACCCTTTACATGGTCACAGTTCGTTCCTTTCCTCCACTTGATGCATTCAACCCTCGTCACCCTAACTTACTAAATACTGTACTGGAACACATCATTCTCATCTTCACACACACCAAAAAAAAAAATATTTACATTCACTTTGCTTCAGTCAAAATTCAAACTCGCACACCTTAACCCTAGGTCTATAAGCACAGTAACAATCTGATGATTACAGTAACATCCACTACTACTTCCATGGGTATTTTTAACAGGCCCCTAAGTAATTATCACAATGTACAGTACTTATGATCAATACAATACTCAATATTCTTCTTATGTGTTTTACAATGATCTGTACACAAGTCAATGTTTCCTCTGACATACCGTATAACAACTGAGAATCTGAGCATAGAAATGGGGTGGAAGTTTTATACATACCAGATTTTACACTTGTTTAACCCTGACTTCCCCAAGTTACTGCAGTATGCTGTAGTGCTGAGAGGATAAATACAATTAGATGCTCAACTGGAGAAATCAGAAAGGCACAAAATAGAAAGTGGCGAACAAACACCAGCAGAGACTGCACACAGGTGAGCTTGGAAGATTGAAATGATGAGAATACTCTACACCAGGCATGGGCAACCCGCGGCCCGGACTATGTGTTTATGTGGCCCATGGAGTGAGTGAGAAATTTTAATTAATGTGGCCTGTGGTTCCGGTAGATGCAGCCAGTTTATGGTGAATAAAGCGATATTTATTAAAAGAATAATCTTCACACACAGTTCATCACTTAAGAGTAAGTAACTACCAAAATGTATCACTGAAATAAGTGTATACAGTACTGTATAGTCAACAATATAAACATTTTAACTTGCGTGAGTTTACGGGCCAAGTTCGGCGGAGTCTGTTTGATGGATTAGCTGCCATGTGGCAGTGAGTCACTTGGGAATTAACTAAGGTTGGGTAAGTCTAAGTGGTCACACAGGGTTTAACTAATTAAGTACTGTACTTCCGATAACACATAAACGCCAAAATATCACCTCGGAAACCCATAGTTACTAATTAGTGTCGAAATAATGTAATTAAAACCTTCCAAGCAGCATTATGACCACTAAATTAACCCTCAATCAAATCATGGACCATAGATTCAGAAGCAGCGTGCTCAGAAGTACCTATACTGAGATTTTCAACGAAATTTAATTTTGGGCCGAAACTGCCAAAATATTAAGCCATATGTCTTAGCAATTTTTCAACCATAATACAGGTAGTCCCCGACTTACGACTGTTTGGACTTACGACCGTCGGGACTTACGACCGCCAAAGTTGTGACCATTTTTTTTTTCAAAATGATGCACGCATTTTCTATACCGAAACGTTTCCAGTTAATGTAGTCTCCATGTATAATTAGAAAATTATGGGGGCCCCATGTGCGTTCAGCTGACTACATTAAAGGGAAGTGCTCAGTCACACTGTATCCATTCCTCATTATTTATTACTTTTACTGTACTGTATTTCATTGTAGATTTTTTATTTGAAAAAAAAAAAAAAAAAAAAAATTGAAATTTTTTTTTTTATCTATGTCGGACTTACGACCATTCAGACTTACGACCTGGATTTGGGTCCCTAACCCCATCGTAATTCGGGGTCTAGCTATATACTTTTCTCTTGGAATTGGATTTTAAAGGATTTAACTAATCAAGTACTGTACTGTACTTACAAAATAACACATAAATGCCAAAATCGCACCTCAGAAACCCATAGTTGGTGAGTAATTAGCAGTGAAATAATGTACAGGGTAATTAAAATAACCCAAGTGTCATTACGACCACTAATTACCCCTCAATCAAATCGTGGACCATAGAGTCGGATGCACGCTCGGGAGTACCTATACTAATTTTGGGTCGAAACTGCCAATATATATATATATATATATATATATATATATATATATATATATATATATATATATATATATATATATATATATATATATATATATATATATATATATATATATATATATATATTGGTTAGGGAGAGAGAGAGAGAGAATGGCCCTGTACTGTAGATTGTTTCACTGTACTGTAGTTCCTCGTGTGCCAAGATTAACATAGGGATTATTCTGGTGGTGTGTGTCTCATAAGTAAGAAAAATCAACGTATTCAAAGACTGGTTCACTCATCTTCTGTTAAATGCCAAGAAACATTAACATAATACTAAAAAAATTATTATGATGGATTTGTTTCGTAAATGGGAAAAAGACTGCGATTGTAAATTGAAAATATCATAAGGTTTACGTGACAATAAACTGTTTCACTGTCCGTGCTAATATAATATTAACGTACTTTTGGGTTAGGTAGGATATAAATTTTGGTGGGTCGGCCAGCAGAAAAATACCTAAATCGTAATGCAGCCATGAGTGAGGAAAGGTTGCCCATGCCTGCTCTACACCAGACAGTATTTATTATTTCTTTAGAGAATATTACAGGAAAGTATTTCCAAAATAAATTTTCAGAAAATTAATTTAGTGTTTCCCACATGATATAAAAGGAAAATTTCATTCGCCATCAAAGGCGTGCAGCAGAAGAGCAACTGTGAGATCATCTACGGAAGTGATTGAGAGAGAGAGACCTATTAAAAGCATAGACAATGAACTGAGAAGAGACTGCCTTTTATTCCAACTATTAGTAATAGGGAGAGAAAAACTACACATAATAGGAAAGTCAGTGTAGTTCTGGTACCCACCACTGCCAGCATCATATTGTAGATAAGAAATGAGTAATACTGTAATGTAATACAATATTTAGGGATGGGTAGGCATAAAGCATCCTTGAGCAAAAATTTAATGATTAGTTGTGAACACAAATCAATTATAATCACCAAGTTTCCAAGGTCAGACACAGTATTTCACTCTGTGTATCCTTCGTGTGGGAGATGAAGACCCCTCTGGTGGTGGGCATGTTCCAAGGTGTAAATATGCCCAATAGCTCTCAGTTGTGTTACAACACTGTCTAAATTCCCATACAAGTCATCTCTTGTTTTTCTCTTCCTAACGGATTTGAAAGGTAGAACAAAAGTATCTACCAGTATTTATGGTTTGTGAACACTACTGTACATGTTGCTTTGTTTTGAGTTACTTTATGCTATGTCCCACATTATCATGAATAAATGAACTTATGAAGAAGAAATGTGAATGGTTTTGAGGCAGTCAGTCACATGAACCTGAAGCAGTACAGAATTCTTAGCACTTCTGTAGTGACTTGACTGTGTCAATACAGTACTGTACAGTACCTGCAGCTTCTATGCAATGGTGTTGAATGTGTTTATTACATTTTGTCCGCAACACTCGAGAGGAAAATGAGAAACTTTGTATAGACAAGAAGATGAAGAATGAGGAAGTACTGATGTTCAGTCTCTAGTAACTCTAATATTGTTACAGTATCAGGAACATTGCAAGATTTTTGTGCAGAATTAAGTTTTTTTAATAATTGTTATGATAAGTCCTATCAGCAAGCACAAAAATAATCTTACTGTAGTCTGTTACTGATTTTCCTTTGAATAAAGTATCCAGCCATTCCCATATTGACAAAGTTTAGGGGTTCAGGAAGATATCAATAAGATATGCAGTACCTACTCAGTGTCAGGCACATGTTACATGTAGATAAATTTCAATCTTATTTAAAAAAGTTGTGATTTATTTCCTATTGGATACAGTATGTTGTGCCATCAACTTTCATGAACCAGACAAGCCTCCCCACTGACTGTCAGAATATGTAATACCTGTATGTATAAACAATTATGCAAAGAGGACAAGTACAGTACAGTATAAACATTTCTGACTGCAGTAATAGCTTCTGCCCTCTCCTCCCCCAAGTTCATCAAGTGTTCTTCTACCAGGACCACTGACAACCTAAACACAAGTGCAGGAACAAATTGCCTGGTGACAGCCAGTGACACATGACAGTGTGTTTCATGCAGTCTTAGGTACTACTGTAGTTGAGCAGTGTGTTCACTTTACAGGTTTCTTGTTTCGGGTAATGTTTTTACTTATTAGTAAAACCTAATACAGTACAGATAGCAGTTGTTTCATACTAGGGGACCGCTGCCTTCTTTCATATACGTATATGAGGCACTTTCTCAGCTTGGAAGATGAAATTTAGACACAATATTACTTTTTGAGCAAGGAAACTGAAATTTGAACACAACAGTGACAAAGAGATTAGGATTTTTTTCTTATACCCTCTACTGTACAGTATTCTGCCAGCAGGTGTGTAGCGGTGTACTGTACACTGAATGTATCCCTATTTGTTAATGTTTCATTTCTATAAGGTCAAATTATTAATAAATAATGCAAGATAATAAAATCAATATGAATTTGTACTACAAATGTTCTGCAGCAACTTTATTTAATGTTTCTGTTCTGAAGAGTTGAAGGATTCATAAATCAACATGTTGTATAATTTAAAAATGACTGACTAACAAATATTTAGCGTTTTAAAATGTGACCCAAGCACATTTTTGTCATATTTCTAATGTTATGAATAATGTGCCGTATTAATAAATAAAAGAAGTGGTATGTTCAATGTACACCACCCACACTTATCATCACACCTGTACAGTATCTGAAATGAGGAGGGGAGAAGGGAGATGGTGTTTAATAATTGAATGTCATTCTTGCACTTTTTCTCACTTTATCCTTTCAAGGGGTACTGTACCAGAGTAGTGCTGATAATGTAAAAGAGGAATGTGGTAGACAAAAAGTTGAAAACCCCTGGGTTAGATATTTTGTTTCACAAGAAGAAAGAAAATGAGATGTTTTGCATTAAACTGAAGTTTTATACACAAGGCAAAGAGGAGTATGAAGTGAGATAAAGTTGGCCCAAGAGTTGTGAGTCTACTGGTAGGGTGCCCCACTTATGACCATGTTGCTTATCATCCTCTGAGTGAAACACTGGATAATGACCTGATGTATGGTATGTGAGTCAAGAACATGATTACACTACTGTACGTTTCCTTGTAATCTAACAACATTTTCAAGAAGGTTAATATAAAAAAGGACCTAGCAGAGTCATTGTACAATTATACAGAGAAAAATACATGAAGAATTACAAGACAGTTTGTATGGGCATGAGAAGCTGTGTGCAAGTGGCTGTGTTGAATAGTTTTGGAAAAACTCCTTGGAAAGGATATAAAACTCTTATATCTTTCGTTCCCTTTACCGGGGTAACAACTGTTAAACACTAGCAACAATGAAACACAAAAAGAAGCACATAGTGTCGCCTATTAAAACAACCAAAATAAAAACTGGTTAGCGCTGAATGTAGAGTGCAGAAAGCTTTAAGCGAACGAGAGGCAGAATTGAACAGCAAGAAGTAGAACATGAGCCAGAATTACTGAAGGATTTATTCATAACAAAGAGAAATGCACAGTTGCCTTTGTTTTCATTATTTCTGACAGAATCAAACATGAAATTATGGCACAGTAATAAGTGAGAAGGTAAAGGCTGAACTAAGGCAGCAGCTCCTTCTATTTACACGCTGGAGAGTTGAATGAAGTGTCACAGTCACCAATCAAAGTCTGCAATGATGAGCTGAAGAAAAAAGCTAATCAAGAATACAAGTTAAATTAAGTGAGTGAATAACTCAGAGGTGAGGTGTATGTGTTGCGTCAGGTCCATTTTACCTCACTTTGTCGAGTCCATCACATCGTGTCAATGAGCAAATAAGTAAATAGGGAGGAAAATAGGATAAGAAGATAAAACTGTGTACTGGTATTACTTTACAAAGGAATTTTATTTGGCTACTGGTATGGTTGTATGCACCTGTGCTAGCTTAATGAGTTTAGGTTATGGAAATGTTGGTCTGAGCGACATCTCTCTCATCAGGTACAAACACCCGACCACCCAGAGACTACTGATCCCGTACACCCATGCTCTTAATTCATGAACAAAATCTTATTGGTGTTATTTTCACTGAGTATTTGAGTACAGTACTATGAAAAAGGAATTCAGTACCGCACCGAACTTAATTACTGTAATTTTTTTCTGAGTAACAATGATGCAACTCGAGTAATTACCTTCTTCCAGTACAAAGAATGATAAAACTCCAAAAGGTGGCTCTTCCCCTTATTATGGCTTTCATGAGTTTGTAATATTGATGATGGTCGGAGGAATGTACTGTACACTATAACATCTATGTACAGTTAGGTCAAGTATTATGTATACAAGGATGAAAGATGGAAATGTGTCTACTTATCAATCAACATTTAAGTTACTTTCAGACCTCAATAAAGACAAAGAACAAAGATACACTCTTCTGTTGACTCAAATCCTCATTTATTTTAACCATGAAACAAACTTCACTTAACATGGAAGAATATGACTTAATAAGAGACTGAAGTTAATGTTGTGCACAATCTTCACTAGTAATGTATTAATGTATCTTCACATCTGACCACATACTGTATATTACTCAAAATTATTTCATCAAATTGCATACATGCAGCATACATACATACATACATACATACATACATACATGGACACACAAGCACATACATCACCTCCCTCTTGTTGCTCGCAGCCATCAGGAATCATTTCTTAAGAAAATTCCATTGAATGTCAGTTGTGAATATTGATTACATACTGAATTATGGATGAAAGTTGTCTTTAAAGAAGACAAGCTCTTACAACAATGTGAATTTCTGAAGTTTTGGTGTTCTGCTATTAAAGATCTTCAGATAACTGGCAAAAAAAAATTATAAAAAAGCTTGAGTTCACATTAGTTCTGCAACAAAATATATATGCATTCACTGATGACTTATCGAAAGCTGTACAGTACAATTATTTGACACAACATCGAAGTGGCTTTTGTGGTCTTTTTTATGACAGGGAATATTATGAAATATCCCTTTAGTTGTATTATAAGCTTACAGCAGTGAAAAAAGGACACCTATACTGTATCTTTAAAAACAGTTATTATTTTCATTATAATGATAGCACTGAAGCATTTATAAGCTACTGTGGTGAATAAATAGCTACTTAGCACCTGTCAGAGCGGTGGACTGTAGTGCAAGCATGCAGTTCTGTGGCAGGTTCTGATGTAATGAGGATGCTCTAGTGTGGGATTTACTCTAGTTTACTGTAGTCTTAAAATTTCCAAAGGACTTTTAGTTTAAAAAAAATAATAAAAATTATGATTTACATTAAACAGTCCTGTGGATAAGACGGTGAATGATGGGAACGTTGGCAAGGCTCAGATCTCCCATGGATCCCTTTGCCTATTTTCAACAACCATTAAAATGAGAGCCAATTGCTTGAATACCAGCCATGGGAGATAGAGCCTTCAATTATGCTGAGCTTTAACAGAGTCCCTTCCTACAGGAGGTCCCCCCGTGGGAGGGCCTCCCCAGAAGGGCCCCAAGGAAGGTGGAGGCATGATGTGGGTTGCATGTGTAATGGTGCCTACCTTATGGCCTGTATTTCCAAATGCCACAGGCTCAGAGGGGTAGTTGGAGGGAGAGTTGGTGCTGGCTGCTGGCAGCTCAGACAGAACATCAGTGCCAGTTGCACCCTGGAGACTGAGGGAGGCAGCAGCCAGCAAGGGCCGTACACTCTGAGAGCTCTGACCCTCCTTTTCTGCACCACTGGACATCACTGCACCATGAGTGTTCCCCGTTTGGTTGGTGCCATTACTGACGCTCGCTTGTGTTGTGGGGGGAAAAGCCCCTACCGCAATGTTTCCTGAGGTTTTCTGGCTGGTCCCCGTACCTTGCACGCCTCCAGCACCTTGCAACAAACTGACTAGCAACAGTTTCTGTAAGGACACAACCCAAACGGGACACCAGGGTCAGACATCCACCACAACAAATGTGGTGGTGAGGAAACACAGGGACAAGTGAGCCTCCATCCATCCCAGGTCCATACTTACCCAGGTCGAACAAGCTCTCTTCACGTTCTTCCTGTGGCTTGCAAAAACTCAATGTAACGGAGCAAGCTGTGCAAATAAATGTGCTGAGAACCTCGTGCTTACATGCTATCACTGACATTCGCATTATAAGCAATGTTCATTTGGCCAATAAAAACAGCTCTTCAATTTAATCAGCAGAGCATTAAGGACTTTAAAACGCTTTCATGTAAATATATAAAGTAAGCTGATTTTTTTTATATATCATTAAGATGTTTTACAAATTAATAATTGTAGATTGTTACTGTCCATGTCATAAGTTGGAACTTTGCAACTACAATATCAGTGATGATGGTAAGAAGCACAAACATTAAACTCATTTGACTGCAGTGAATTTTTCCCGCGACAGGATGACTGATTTGGTTCGTGGCTTAAACCTGCAATATGTGGAAAAACTTTAATAAAAAGCATTAACATTATAAACAAGAGACATAGGAAGTACATACCGCTTGGGGTACCATCGCTAGCGAAGGAAGAACCGACGGCAAGGAAGCCACTCCCGCTCCCGATGGTCCCAGGGTTGACAGCACGGATGACTCCGAGTCCAAGGACTGGTCACCACCAAAGCCAGAGTCTTCATCCACCACAAGTGACTGTGGTGGTGGGGGTGGGGGTGGCAGGGAGACCTTAGCTGGACTACGGCTTTTTTTAACACCCACCCCGGAAGATGCTATGAAAGAAGGTTGAAAATGAAAAAAATTGAAGATAATCCAAGGAAATATATTTTTATAGCCAAGCTGGGACAGAGAAAACCAATATATATGTACATATTGAAGTAACTGTGGTTGATAACAACTATTAATGCCTGACATATGTTTCAAATATAACACAAACTGATAGTAAAGTAAAAAAAACACCAAACCTTTATGTCACTACTGTGTAATTCTCAAGTAAAACAAACAAAAATGGACACTTTGACCTTACTATGGACAGAAAACTGGAAACCATTATATAATATTACTGTTCAGGTGTCAACACGTTTACAGAATTCTCTTTGCCTTCTAATTCTTGTTTAGATACAGAGAATAACAAAAACAAAACAAAATATACTGGCCATCGACTACTTAACAAGGATATGACAATTACAGTATATTACTTGGAGTGAACACAAGCATCTCAACAAGGGGGCAGTCAAGTCACAAGGAACTCATCCACTACTTATACAGGTACTTGTGTTTGGGGTGAAACCAACTGATGACAACACCTCTGTCTTCTCTGAGCTAAATACACCATAAACTACCCACAATCCTCCCATTACTCCTGGCCATCTGAGTACACCTGAAGCCATACATTATCCTTAACATAACACCTTCACATACCCTTAACCACCTTGTGTATGGGGTCAGCCTCTGAGTATAAGTGGTTAAAGTACAGAAACTGACCATTTATGCATAACTTACCCTTTATTAGCCTGCGTCTAGTTGACACCATGGAGTTTCTATTGTTGATTTTCCCCATTGTCTTCCCACAAGTCCTATCTCCATAAAAACCTCCACACTATTTGAAGTCTTCTGAAAAGGTATAAAAAACAAACAATATGTTAATAGATAGATCAATATAATACTGTAACACACAGACACAAACCCAGTACAGTATAGCTATACATCTCACCTGTTTAATCATGAGAAGTGATAAAAAATACACAATTAACACTGATACATCTGTAGCTATACCCCGATATCATACACAGTCCCAACCTCCCGAGCTGTAACACCAAACATTCACCAAAGCAGCATTTTTAAAACTATGCTTATCATACATATAGAAAAATACCTTGCAACAATAAAATAATTCACTTTTCTTTTGATAATAATAATGAGGTACTGTACTGTACATCCCTAGTCCAGCCTACAGTACAACGCAGAGAACAATAAATTCTACCTTCGTACTCTTGCTCTCGATATATAAATAATTTTAGAAAATGAATGGTAGGAATGAAATGCCGAATGTACGGTATGGCACCCTTTGCCGACACAGAGCTTAAGTATACTGGATAACAGTACAAATAAGTCGCTACAACTTACTGCTAATAGCACTGTCAGTCTACAGGTTCAGCACTAGTTCATAGGTACAGCACCAGTCTATAGGTACAGACCCTACACCACAATATGAGGAGAGAGATACTGTAACCCCCTTCCCCCACCCAGGATATATTTCAAAGTGATGTGAAGTTCCTTTAAGACAAACAAAATAGTTCAAAAGGAAAGTTCAAACAAGCGTCACTGTCAGACTTACTCCTGCAATAGATGTCTGAGCCAGTGATATAGTTAAGGTCACTATGTCTCAGAGACCTAAACTATGGCTGAGACCTTTACAAATAAAGACCGAGACAGGAACAACGTGCAAATTTAACCTTTATTTACATGTCTGTGTATGAGCTACATACAGTCTCTCCTCGACTTACAACGGGGTTCCGTCCCGACGACCAGGTCGTAAGTCGAATTAGTCGTAAGTCGAAAAGGCAAAAATAATACATAGAAATTCTAAAATGGGTGTCTTTTTTTTTTCTCAGCACCACAAGAACTCTCACTTTTATGCTTGCCAAGCCATTTTAAAGGGAATTACAAACGAAAATTTTGTGAGTACACAGAGCACTCACTCACTTGTGGACTCGAAAATATGTAATGTGAAAAATATTTTATACGACCATGGCCGTCGTATGTCCGGGTTGGCGTAAGTCAAATATGTCGTAAGTCGAGGAGAGACTGTATTGTACATGCTCAATGGCAGGAGGGATACGAGGTAAATAGTATTGATCGCACTTTCCACCTCTTCCTCTAACAGATCTCCACCTCACTACCACCTTACCTCCACCCCAATTCCATCTTACCTCTACCTCCATCAGACTGCCACCTTACCTACAACCCACTTCCACCACTACCTCTACGCCCACTTCCACCAGACCTCCGACCCACTCCCACCTCACCTCCACCCCAGAGTTAGTTTTGTGGAGCTGTATATCATAAACGCCACAGGACACTGACAAACTGTGTTCACTACTCTACGGTGCATACTGAATCAACACCTAAATGGCACAGAAATAATCCGATGACCTGACCTGACCTAATCAAACCAAACCTAACTTACCTTAACCTACCCAAACATCTTTTTTTCGACACAAGACTGAAAAATTAAGGACGTTGCTATCTTGTCTGCCTCTGTGTTGTGATGCTACGGTTAATAAGATACAACATGTTCCTTCAGTATCTATCTTCTGAGAATGTTAACAACTCAAGTGGCACTACGACAATAAACGATCCTCTTGAACCACTTAAGAGGAAAGGAAAAAGTTTGAGGCATGATAATCGCTTGGTGGTGGTAAAGCAGAGGATGAAAGCATAAAGAAAAGCATACAGAAAGGCAAATAGAGAGAATACCATAAAATACCCTCAGTTCAATTTGCTTTAATATTATTACTCCCCCCTTTACTATCTCCATATTCCCTCCCCTCCCTCCCCCCCCCCCCCCCCACATCTCTCTCTCTCTCCTCCCTCCTCCCAAGCCGCTCAGTTTATATACCCTAATTCCTCATCTTTCCCTCATTACCTCATCTTCACTAGGGTAAATCTTTATATAGTGTATATTATTATAATGCTGAGGAGGGAGGGAGGGAGGTTTTTTTTAGTTTAACAAATTTATTGGCAGAGCTTGCAGTACAGTTTGCCTATTCTGAGTAATTCAGTCAGGTCTTGACACTGAGGGTGGTATCACTTCTCACTGCCACGCAGGACAGAGGTTCGTACACAAAGAGATGCATCATATTCATTGACAGTACATATACATATATGTAAACACACACACACATACACACACATATACATACATATACATATATACATGTACTTATATATACACACACGCACACATACGTACATACATACGTCGGTCAGATTCATGTGGGTAATGTCACTTTTCACTGCCATACAGGACAGAGGTTCGTACACAAAGAATGCATCATATTCATTGACGCTATATATAGGTCAGATTCTTGTGGGTAATGCCACTGTTCACTGCCACGCTGGACAGAGGTTCGTACACAAAGAAGGAATGGGGAGGGAGACGATAGAAAGAGAGGGAGAGAAAGGGGGGGGAGGGAAAAGGAGAGAAAGGGGGGAGGGAAAAGGAGAGAATGGAGTGAGGAAGGGAGAGAAAAACAGATAGAGAGAAGGGAGGGAGGGAGGGAAGAAGGAGACGCAGTAGAGGCCACCCACTACAAAGCACACTCCTATGTTGACAGACAAAGTGCTTGATAATGCTCGCCCTAGTCACTACTCCATCACACACCCATGGCCGCTCCACCCAGCTGTTTGTGTTTTTGTCATCATACCATAATCCCCTCCCCCCCCTCACCGCCATAACCCACTCTTTTACTTATAAAACATCGTTGGTGATTAATGTAATATATGTATTGTTTGTGGTGGTGAACTAAAGTACAGAGTAAATAATAATGGGTGGCGGTCCAACAGTCAGTCTGGTGCTGTGTGTGCCGCTAGAGGTCCTGTCCGTCGCTATCTCAGCTACACCGCGCGCTCTGACTGTCAGCCCATCCACCCCTAAGTCTAGTTCCAGTGCCACTGGCACACACACCTGACCAGTCTTCTTTGTCTATGTTAAAGGTATATTCATCCGACTTATCATTTAATGTGGCTGAATCCAAACACGTACAAGTTTTCCTAGTTAATTTTTTACTTCTGTGTGTGTGTCTATGTGTGTGTGTGTGTCTTCCCATCTTTCCAACGTGGCCGAGATCAGTTAAAAGTCAAGGTCACAGTGACTGCTGACTGAGGTGCAGGCAGGGCAAGACGGACCAGCCGACCCGACCCGACACACACAAGCACTGGCTGCAAAATAAATCATGTCGTTTAGTGAAGTTCCTGGAAGAGCTTGTTGTAGTGTTCGCTCGAGACAGGTCAAAGGTCAGGGTCAGACGGTCAATAGTTCTTCGGCCTGTTGCAAGCTGTGGCATGTTTGAGGAAAAGTTTTCATTTTTTTATGTTGCCTTTACTAACAATAACATCCAATAGCCCTACAAGTACTTCCTCTAGTCTATAATAATAATAATTCGACAAATTTAGATTTAGGAGCGAAATAGGTCAACATTGGTTTGGGAATAGAGTAGTGGCCGAGTGGAACAAGTTATCAAACATCATCATTAATTCGAATACGCTGGATAGCTTCAAACGTAGGTTGGATGGATATATGTTATGTTCTTATACGAAGCAACAGTACAAGGGGAAAGGAGGGAGGGGGGGGGAGTAAGGGCAGGGTGAGAGGGACGGGAAAGGAAGGGGTAGGGGAGGTAAGGGGAGAGGGGGAAGTAACCAGACAGACACAGGGAAGCGAGACAGGCACGTGGGTCAAGCAAGCAAGCGCCCCAGTCAATACTGTATATGCTCATTGGGTGAAGCATGAAGACGGCGCCGAGGACAATTTACTATTTGGGGGAGGAGAAAGGGAACCGAGATGTGTCTGTTTGTTGTCGTCACCACTAGTCCCTTGTGTTTACTTGGTGCTTTAAGCTGACCAGGGTAGGTACTGTGGGTGTGTGTGGGGGGGGGGGTGTGGGGGGGTGACTGTGTGTGTGTGGGGGGTGACTGTGGGTGTGTGTGGGGGGGTGACTGTGGGTGTGTATGGGGGGTGACTGTGGGTATGTGTGTGGGGGGGTGACTGTGGGTATGTGTGTGGGGGGGTGACTGTGGGTGTGTGTGGGGGGTGAATGTGGGTATGTGTGTGGGGGGTGACTGTGGGTATGTGTGTGGGGGGTGACTGTGGGTATGTGTGTGTGGGGTGACTGTGGGTGTGTGTGTGTGTGGGGGGGGGTGAATGTGTGTGTGGGGGGGGGGGGTGAATGTGTGTGTGGGGGGGGGTGAATGTGGGTGTGTGTGTGGGGGGTGAATGTGGGTGTGTGTGTGGGGGGTGAATGTGAGTGTGTGTGTGGGGGGTGAATGTGGGTGTGTGTGTGGGGGTGACTGTGGGTGTGTGTGGGGGGTGACTGTGGGTATGTGTGTGGGGGGTGACTGTGGGTATGTGTGTGGGGGGGTGACTGTGGGTGTGTGTGTGGGGGGTGACTGTGGGTGTGTGTGTGTGGGGATACTGTGGGTGTGTGTGTGTGTGTGGGGATACTGTGGGTGTGTGTGTGGGGGGGACTGTGGGTATGTGTGTGGGGGGTGACTGTGTGTGTGTGGGGAGGGTGAATGTGGGTGTGTGTGTGGGGGGTGAATATGTGTGTGGAGGGGTGAATGCGGGTGTGTGTGTGTGGGGGGTGAATGCGGGTGTGTGTGTGTGGGGGGTGAATGCGGGTGTGTGTGTGTGGGGGTGAATGTGTGTGTGTGGGGGGGTGAATGTGTGTATGTGGGGGGGGGTGACTGTGGGTGTGTGTGTGTGTGTGGGGGGGGGGGTGACTGTGGGTGTGTGTGTGTGGGGGGGGGGTGACTGTGGGTGTGTGTGTGTGGGGGGGGTGAATGTGGGTGTGTGTGTGTGGGGAGGGTGAATGTGGGTGTATGTGTGTGTGGGGGTGAATGTGGGTGTGTGTGTGTGGGGAGGGTGAATGTGGGTGTGTGTGTGGGGAGGGTGAATGTGAGTGTGTGGGGGTGAATGTGGGTGTGTGGGGGTGAATGTGGGTGTGTGTGTGTGTGGGGGGGGAGGGTGAATGTGGGTGTGTGGGGGGGTGAATGTGGGTGTGTGGGGGGGTGAATGTGGGTGTGTGGGGGGGTGAATGTGGGTGTGTGGGGGGGTGAATGTGGGTGTGTGTGTGGGGTAATAATCGGTGGTCAAAAGGTAAGGTTAAGGTAAGCGACAAACAACAGTATAAACATGAGTGGTAGTGAGCGGGCCGAATGTGACACCCTTATAGAAAGTGGGAGGAGGGACGGGGAGTGGGTTGGCAACAGGTTCAGCGAGGAGGAAGAAGAGGGAGGGGGTGGGAAGGGTAGAATAGGGTGAGGTGGTAGTGCCCCTCCCACCCCCCGACCCCCCTTTTCAACACACCACTCAGCGCCCCCAGGTGAGACCTACGTAGTTACCGTAAAAAAAATAACCTCACCCACTCACCCGTTCTTCACCACCTCAGCACGCGTCCTACCCCAACAGCTGAGTTCTCGACACGTAAACAAGAAAAATGGCCGAATCAGCTGACGGTGACATTATGGCGGTTTCAAATGGCTGAGCGTGGAGGTTACAATACACACATTACTGCTTAAATGAGTTCCCTTTCTCCAAGCCGTTACGAGTTTCCACCAAGAGTAAACATTTCTAAAGACTGATATGAGTAGTATGAGTATAGCAAAGTTTTCCCTCCCTCACTTCCTTCCCTTCCCTCCTCCTTACGTATCATGTGAGGAACCTAGCGAGGACCTCTACCCCGACAGCTGGGGGACAAAACTACACAAAACTACTGTAAAAGTTTAGATACGCGATGATAAGTTCTTCAGATGAGGGGCTTGGCAGATACGGCCAATCACCCCATGACGCTGCATACACACTTACAAAAAACATGTACTATAACCAAGAACATTAACGTGGTTGATGCTTCCTAGTCGGGCGAGGCGAGGCGGTGCTCAGTTGGCGAGAGATTAGTCTAACTCACAGTGGTCACGTTCACCGTCAAGAGAGTGTGTCTGTGTGTGTGTGATAATGGTAATCTCACAGAATATAACCAAGTTTCCTTTCTTAATCATTGAGTTTATCTCTTTTTTTTACCTCGTCGGTGTGATTTAAGATACGTGTTGGTGTGATGCTAGCAGTGCCATTAATTGTTCTGCTCTTATTTCATTCTTATAAATATTATGTAATATTTATGCTATACTATTTGTTTTTCCTTTGAGGTGAGTAAAGTATCACAAGCAACTAAACCAGCCCAAGTGTGTGTGTGTGTGTGGTGGACCCTTGATGTGGGGAGTTGGAATATAGCGAGTGCTGTGTGTGTGTGTGTGTGTGTGGTGGACCCTTGATGTGGGGAGTTGGAATATAGCGAGTGCTGTGTGTGTGTGTGGTGGACCCTTGATGTGGGGAGTTGGAATATAGCGAGTGCTGTATGTGTGTGTGTGTGTGTGTGTGGTGGACCCTTGATGTGGGGAGTTGGAATATAGCGAGTGCTGTGTGTGTGTGTGGTGGACCCTTGATGTGGGGAGTTGGAATATAGCGAGTGCTGTATGTGTGTGTGGTGGACCCTTGATGTGGGGAGTTGGAATATAGCGAGTGCTGTGTGTGTGTGTGGTGGACCCTTGATGTGGGGAGTTGGAATATAGCGAGTGCTGTATGTGTGTGTGTGTGTGTGTGTGTGTGGTGGACCCTTGATGTGGGGAGTTGGAATATAGCGAGTGGTGTGTGTGTGTGTGTGTGTGTCCACCAGTGCAACACTACCCACTTCATCTTACTCTCCCTCCCTCGCCCCCGGTGTCGCCTGGAAGTTGTGGCAGATATCTCTAGGAGGCAGGAGTAGGCCTACTGTACACTTGAGCTAGACCTGTCAGCAGTAGGCCTACACACGTCACAGACTACACAATAAACCTATACATAAGGGACTCTGCCCTGTGTGTGTGTACCCTAACTGATCTCAGGTACCAAGTGCCAGGCATGTTGGCACCGCCTTCACAATAACCCGTACCTAGGGCGGCTTCACGTGGCCACTACCGTCAACTGTTGGTCTGTATGACTCTTGCGTTGACCCATGAACGCCTCGCCGCCAACTTTAAGCTGTGAACAGAGCGAAGCGGCTTCAGTTAACAAGCTTGCGTTCCTTTCTATGATGAGCGTCGAGCCATTTTATTCAGGGAAATTAATTTATTTATATAATTACAAAGACATAACATAAACGACCATAAAAAATACTTTACAACATTTTATAAAACATACACAAGTGAGCCTGAGCCAGTGTGTGTACTACCGAGGGCTTGTAGGTACACACTATGAACAGGTGTACATACATGGTAGCTACACCTTTAGGATCACCTGAAGAATCTCCACCCCAGCTTATTTCACCTGTAGATTCATCACCCTGACGCTATTTGGGGGTAAGATGAGGTTAGTTCTGGGGTGGGTATACTATAGGTGAAATAAGCTGGGGTCGCCTCGTTCGTGGTCTCGAGAGTGAGAGAGTTACCCTGGGGTTTAGTGAGTGGGAGAAGCCAAGTACAGAAAAGTCCACTTATGATGAAACCCTCGTCAACACACATACACAGCTACCCATTAATTAACACTAACCATACTACACCCCCCCCCCCCCACAACTATATCACTTACACCATAAGATAAACAACAATTATACCACGTCGAAACACAACAAGTCCATACAACAACAATCCATACAACAACAACAAGTCCATACAACAACAATCCATACAACAACAACAAGTCCATACAACAACAACAATCCATACAAAAACAACAACACAACGTAAACACCAGGAATATAAACTGAGTCTATTATACACGAGCGAGAGTGTTGTGGACGCCGGAAGTACCTGGGACTTTGAGATCTCGCCGGCAGTGAAATTCTTAACCTTGAGGTAAGAAAAAATAAAATAAAAAAAAACTTGGCACCGTGTTAGGGGTGTGTGTGTGTGTGTGTGTGTGTGTGTGTGTGTGTGTTCTCCATTATCTAGACTCACTAACCCTCTCTCACTACCACCCAAACACGCTGCCTGGCTGGGAATTCACAACCCAACGCCCGCCCGCCCGCCCTCTCTCACTCATACAACAACCAACCACTCTCTCTCTCTCTCTCTCTCTCTCTCTCTCTCTCTCTCTCACACACACAGCATCTTCGCCTTTACTCTTGTCATTGATCAACAGTACTAACCTAACCTAACCTAACCTAACCAGTACACCTCACCCCACCGCATACAGTACGTGAGAGAGAATAATACAGTACAAGGGTTAAGACACACTAACAGATAGGACACCCTCACGGACGAAAAAAATTAAGTCAGGTCAGGAAAGGCGGACACTGAGCTGACTCATTGTAGATTAAAACCCAAACATTGAAACCCGGCACACACACACACACACACACAGAGAGAGAGAGAGAGAGAGAGAGAGAGAGAGAGAGAGAGAGAGAGAGAGAGAGAGAGAGAGAGAGAGAGAGGGGGGGGAGAGAGGGGGAGAGAGAGGGGGGGAGAGAGGGGGAGAGAGAGAGGGAGAGAGAGGGAGAGAGAGAGAGAGGGAGAGGGAGAGAGAGGGAGAGAGAGAGAGAGAGAGAGAGAGAGAGAGAGAGAGAGTGTGTGTGTAAGGTCAAAGGTGAAGAAGATAAAAACAATATTGTGACCTGTGACCTTTTTTTTCTCTTACTTCTACAATGGAAGCTGTCCAGGGCGGCGACGAGGCTTAACACAAACACCATGAATAAGGGAGGGAGTAAGGGGAGAAGGGGAGGGGGAGGTAGAAAGGGGAGAGGGAGGGAGTAAGGGGAGAGGGAGGGAGTAAGGGGAGAGGGAGGGAGTAAGGGGATGGAGAAAGGGGAGAAGGGGGAGGGAGGGAAGGTGTGAGAGGAAGGGAGAGGGAAGGAGGGAGACAATAAGCTCCCCACTCTCACCATCCAGGGAAACATTAAGCTCCCCAAGTTAACACCTAATATTCTCCCCAGTATAGTCTACCTGAGTCCACACATTATCATCCCCCCCCCCCCCCGCCAACGTCTGGCCATCACCTGTCTGTCTGTCTACTCCGCCGGCATCACTCCTGCCTGCCTGTCTGTCTGTCTACTCCACCGGCATCACTCCTGCCTGCCTGTCTGTCTGTCTACTCTGCCGGCATCACTCCTGCCTGCCTGTCTGTCTGTCTACTCCGCCGGCATCACTCCTGCCTGTCTGTCTGCCTGTCTACTCCACGGGCATCACTCCTGCCTGTCTGTCTGTCTACTCCGCCGGCATCACTCCTGCCTGTCTGTCTGTCTACTCTGCCGGCATCACTCCTGCCTGCCTGTCTGTCTGTCTACTCCGCCGGCATCACTCCTGCCTGTCTGTCTGTCTGTCTACTCCACCGGCATCACTCCTGCCTGTCTGTCTGTCGACTCCGCCGGCATCACTCCAGCCTGCCTGTCTGTCTGTCTACTCCACCGGCATCACTCCTGCCTGCCTGTCTGTCTGTCTACTCTGCCAGCATCACTCCTGCCTGCCTGTCTGTCTGTCTACTCCGCCGGCATCACTCCTGCCTGCCTGTCTGTCTGTCTACTCCGCCGGCATCACTCCTGCCTGCCTGTCTGTCTGTCTGTCTACTCTGCCAGCATCACTCCTGTCTGTCTGTCTGTCTGTCTACTCTGCCGGCATCACTCCTGCCTGACTGTCTGTCTGTCTGTCTACTCTGCCAGCATCACTCCTGTCTGCCTGTCTGCCTGCCTACTCTGCCGGCATCACTCCTGTCTGTCTGTCTGTCTGTCTACTCTGCCGGCATCACTCCTGTCTGTTTGTCTGTCTGTCTGCCTTCTCTGCCAGCATCACTCCTGTCTGTCTGCCTACTCTGCCGGCATCACTCCTGTCTGTCTGTCTGTCTGTCTACTCTGCCGGCATCACTCCTGTCTGTTTGTCTGTCTGTCTGCCTGCTCTGCCAGCATCACTCCTGCCTGCCTGTCTGTCTGCCTACTCTGCCGGCATCACTCCTGTCTGTCTGTCTGTCTGTCTGTCTACTCTGCCGGCATCACTCCTGTCTGTTTGTCTGTCTGTCTGCCTGCTCTGCCAGCATCACTCCTGTCTGTCTGTCTTCTCTGCCAGCATCACTCCTGTCTGTCTGTCTACTCTGCCGGTATCACTCCTCTATCTGTCTACTCTGCCGCCAGCCCTTATCAGTTTCGTCTACAGTTTAAAAGATAAATTAAAGGTCCAATCTGTGTCACGGTACTATTTTTAGAGCCTGTGTGTGTGTGTGTGTGTGTGTGTGTGTGTGTGTGTGTGTGTGTGTGTGTGTGTGTAGTATAGTATAAGACCTTTAACAACACGTGCATTGCTTAATCTAGTTCGTTAAAAAGAAATTCCTATTACCGGACCTATATCGGATATTTTAACTACATGGTATACTGTATCTCTATACATACAACCCCTACACTGCTATGCCTTCTATCAGTCGGTAAAGTTCTTGGACGGGTGGCATTTCTGTATGCGACGCGGAAGTTAAGTGGTACCCTCATTCTTTGACCTGGTGTGTGTGTGTGTGTGTGTGTCCTAAAGAACACCAGTTACTATATTTGACCATTAACCAAACATAAATCTCTACCTGTTTGTCTCTCACTCTCACCTGTTTATCTCTCTCACCTGTTTCTCTCACCTGTCAATTTACATAATATTGGGGTATTTCCCTCTCACCTCCCCGCCAAAAATAATAAAATAAAATAATACATATATAAACATCACATATTCCACTACTCCTTCATTTTCTGTTCACTGGTATCACACTAATCAATACCTGCACTGTCCGTATGCATCTATCTATCGACACCTAAAATAAATCTGCAGGTGAAAGTGTTGCAGGTACACTACACCAGGTTTAGTGTACTTTTCCATATAAATTACTTACAGTGCCCTACACAAGCACATCTTGGCTGGCATAACTATTATTTATATAACCAACTGCAGTGTTTTAATGCTTCTACCGAGGATAATTGTGTGGGTGTTATGGAGAATTTGTTTATTTATAGAAAATTATATCAAATTAATAGCCTTATAAAGGGCTGGTTATAAGAGATATATTTAAAGGTTAACAATAATTGGATGGTGAGCAACTGGTGTGAGGGGTACAGTGCAGTAACACTGTCAGGTGGAGTGAGCTGATCACACTGGCCTGCAGTGAGGCCACAATGAGGACCACATTTATGAAGTAGGAGGGGAGGTTAGGGTGTAGGGTGTCGTAGATGGAGGGTGGTGACGAGTGAAGAAGGGAAAGGAGGGTGACAGTAACACAAGGTGGCCCCACCACCAGTGGCCAGATAACATCCTGGCCAACCACCCTCCCCCACCTCCCCACGTCTGATACACGCCCCTCACAACCCACCCAGGGTGACCCCTCAAACTCCCCCAGTTTACACTTAACCTCCCTCAACTATCTTAACCCTGGCGTGGGTCAAGGCCCACCCCAGGCTAGGTTAACATAGTATGGTGTGCCCCGTGGACGGTAAGAGATGCTAACATCTCCCCGGGTGAGAGCAGCGTCTCTCCCCCGGACCGCCGCGCCGCCCGGGTGTGAGCACCCCCTTAGTGCGGCCCCTGACGACAGGGGAGGGAGGCAATGTTCAGTAGCTCACCTGGGTGTAGGAGAGGCGGCCAACTGCTGGCCACCGTTATCACCGTGTGTTGGCTACCAAACACCTTCTACTGCCTCTACAGTCCTGTCCACACTGCCGCTCACAACACAGTTAGAGGAAGCTGTAAGGGTAACGAGTAGCTGACGTGTGCGTGTGTAGCATAGACCAGCCCACGTCCTCACACCTCACTAGCTACACCAACACTGACCCTCCCAGTCCCTGGCTACTCCCTCACCCTGCCAGGCATGTCTCCCTCCCCGACCCTCACTTACTCCCCGCCCCGCCCCGCCTCCATTCCCATCTACCACAGTACACTATGTGGTGGTGGTGGTAGTGGTGCTGCTGCTGCTACTGCTACTGCTACTACTACTACTACTACTCTCAGCCTCAAACCCGACTTTCCTCTCCCAACAGACACCATACTTCGGCAAGAACCGCCACCATCGTCGTCACCACAACCGCCGCCGCCGCCACCATCACAGCCTCCACCAGCCTACAAACCCCACTTTCCTCCCGCCCTCCGCATGAACTACCAACACCACCACCACCACTACTACTACTATCACCACCATTTTTAATTACTGTATTTAATAATGGTTGCCCCTCGTGTAACGAGGATGGCCGGCCCAAGGGCCACCTAGGCGTGAATTTGTTTAAGGTGTAGAAGCTGTCGCCAACACAACAACCACACCCTACGTTAATGACCTGTGTGACCCAGTGTCAAGGAATAGTCCGAGAACTGACAACTCGCCAACTACACTGGCTAACCATTACCCCGGAATACAATCCGCAAATCGATTAACATCCAGGTTCCCAATTACTGCTGGGTAGACAGAGGCAAATGGCATAAAAGAAACTTGCCTACAGTTTCACCCAGCCCGTGGATCGAACCAGGATCAGCTCGCTTGCGAAGCGAGCATGCTGACCTTTACACCACAGGTACTGTATCCACTCACCCACCGCACTCCAGTAATAAAACACAAACACATATGGGTCCACACAGGACGCTTGGTGGTATCTTGTCGCTTCATGCAGACCAGCTTTAAAAACTACTACTACTACTACTTTTTTTTTTTTTTAACGTGGCCTCCAGCCTCCCCCAATAGCCATACCTTCGCCACCATTTTATTACCTTAATATTAAATATCCTAATACATAAGTAGCTATCCTATCTGTGTTAAATTAGTTGAGCCACAGATCTATGCGGCATTCAGTGACTGTAGCCTCATTGTCAATATCTGCAGCAGTTGTCGGAGTTGGGGCAGAAGCTCTCGTTCCCCTGAGGCAGAGCAAAGCCGACCTATGGAGAGAGAAGGACAGTCGACATCTCATCCAGGCTGTAACATAACTTCTGGGCTGCTGCTTCTGTTCGGATAGCACCTCCGCGAGTCTGGCGTAGAAACATCTTGCACTTGGTCCCATCCCACCAGAGGTTGTGAACACTAGAGGAGTGAAGCTGCCTTGATCAATGTTTTGGATTCTCCCCCATATGCCCTTATCTTGTCGTTCTCATTCCTCCTATGTGCAGCATCGAGAGCTAGGTTACGGTGACATGCAGCCATGGGATCAAAAATCCTGATGTCGAAGAAAGCTCGCTGTCCCTGCGTCCAGAATCCTCGAGCGCTGACGTCAACACGGGCTTCGTTAGATGTGTTTGAAGTCCTTTGTTGGAAGATCTCACCATCCAATGGAAGGAGGGTCGGTTCTACCATGACATCCCGACAGATTTCCTTCAGCATATTTGCTGTAAGGTCCCTTACTTCGTCATGCCTCATGCCATTGAAGCCCTCTTTCTTGCACACCATGGCGTGATCGCCGTCATAGGAAGAGCCACACAAGCATTGGGAGGGCAAACCTTCAACTGGCCGACCGTACCTTAGAGCAATGGCATCTGTAAATTCTTGTTTGTTAAGACTGAAACCATTTGCCCTTATCGGTAACGTAGTTAACCAGTTCGAGGCGCCCACCTCCTGCACTATAGCTACTTTTTTTAAATTTTCTGGAACCTGCAGCAACAGTTGCTGCAACTTATCATTTTGGCATTGCTGTCGATCTGTCGTAATGGACCTACAAATCTCGTTTACTTCACTGGTCTTGACCTCCCCTGTTGCGTTCTGGGCTATTTTGTGGTCAGTGAGGGCTGCCGTGAGCTTAAGTGAATTTTGATGTTCGGTGGCTGCAATCTCCTCTGGATTGGTTAGTCCCATCCCTCCCAGTCTTGATGGAAGTGCAAGAAGTGCTCTTTCTGCTGGGGTTAAGTGAGTGTTTCACTAATTTGGGAATGAACTTGACACTGATAGCTTCTTCCAAAGGGTGGAGGAGGAGTCCGATATCAGGGATAGTACGCATCAGGTAGTTCCAACGATGCTTGAATCCATGGGTGAATGCAGCAAAGGCCGCATGTGGCTCTGTGTTAGCAATCTCAGACAGAGCTTGGATTTCGCTAACCCACTCATTCACCTTTCCCGCTACGTACTCGATCTTGAAGTCCGTAGTGCCAATTACTGTGCCTAGATGTCTTTGGCTGTCCTTAGTTATTTTGACCACACTTCCGCCAAAAACCTCCTTTGCCCGTTCATAATGTTCTGGCTTCACGATGAGGAAGGACTTGCTGGCGTTTGGGTGGTACCCTATTTGTGGACCTCGCGATGTTACCAAGTTCCACCACTTTTTGATGCACTCCACTTTTCCTGCTCCTGTAAGGTCGTCAGCATACGCCACTTTTTTGACCCCAGTTGTTTCAAATTTTATTTCTTGTTGGAGCACTGATAGACCTATTGCATACATTGCCATTGCAACAGGGTCCCCCTGTGTTGTTCCCTCGGTTGACTGTAAGATGGTATCACCTCGTAGGGCCTTGTTGTTTACTGTATAAAGGTCTGGTGGATTCTTACTGGAGTTTTCAACGTACATTGCAAAGCTTGGACACTTGATCCTGATGTTGTGCAGTGCGGCCTTGCGGTTAAGTATGTTGAATGCATTTGAAGCGTCGACTAGGAGAACGGCCTCACAATCACGTTGCTCAAATATCGTTCTCATGGCGTGAATGGCAGCTTCCTCTCCAGCTTGTTGTCCTGCACAAACTTGCAGGTTCCCTGCTGCTGCCCTGACATAATCCTTTACCACCTCCATTATGCATTTTCCGATGATTCGCCTAAGCACTTCCCCCACTCCTATTGGCCTGCATCCTGGATTCTTAACCAGGGGAATGAGGCGACAGGCCGTCAGAGCATGAAGGTCATGGCAGCATGAGGATGCCAGCTTTATGCAAGGACGGCAATGGCCGTGCAGAGATCACTTGCTGCGGGGCCAAACTTGTTAGTGCTGAGGATGACTCTCCCTCCGTTTGCAACCAGACCTGAAGGGCCGGCACCTCCCTGAGTCTTCAGTGCCTTTTTCTACACCATCCCTCCTGTTATTTTCTCGAACAGGACAGCATTTGGTGGGATATAGGCACCCTGAAACCTGATGCCTTCATCTTCACTTGCAGGGGGGATTTTTTCTTTCAGTTGTTTTAATGTCTCTGTTTATTGGCAGGACCCCACTGGTGGATTCCTCTGTGAGAGATCTTACCGCCAAAGACACTTTTCCCACACGCATTTTGTTTCCAAACTTTCTTGCAGCATCATCGGTGTTTTGCTTTCCGTCTCCTGTAGATTTTAGTCTCTCCTGCAGTGCTCTTGCTTCACATAGGAGATCATCAAGGGCCCTACTACTACTGATAATAATAATAATGCAATAACAATAATAAAACTAATAATAATAATAATAATAATAATAATAATACCCTAATCCAATTTTTTACGTAAAGTTTTCGTTTCTCTTCCCTGATATTATCATCATCATCATCATTACATATTTCTGTTGCTTGTAATACCGTATACACACTACAGGGGCACTAATACATCACCACAACAACTACCACACCAAATTCTCTCCCGTAAAAGCATCAATATCATGGTTGGAATAATGGCACCATGTTTGCGTCACCGTAAATGGCACTCATGAAAAAATAATCACCCAAATCAATACTTGTTACACGTCGCTGCTGGTTATCGGCGGTGACCAAGGGCTCTCAAAAGGTCTAGCCAAACCAGTGTTGTACCTGCCACAGATTTCAGAATTAAAATCTGGACGACAACTTTAATGATTTTACACTTTGGATAGACCAGAGACGGTTGGGGGGGTGTATGATTCCAAGACATTCATTACGAATTGAAGTATAAAGGATATGGACGTAAAACAGTAAATAATCACAGACATAAATTAAAACAGTGTAGGGGGTAATTGTGATGAGGAAGAATAACAACGGAGAGAGAATCAGGACTTTGAAATAAGAAGCCCCCCCCCCCCTCCCCCATGCCAGTGTTTATGATGCATGGTAAACAAGCAAGTGCTGCTTTACCCCTTCTGTAGTTTAACACATCAAGGATAATGAATATAAGAGACACATCCACTTATTTCCTTCCTTCATGTGCAAACCAAACAGCTACCAAGAATAACTCGTTCAAATAATAACAACTGGGAACATACCAAAACAAGATGAGTTAGCCAGCCAGTCCTTTAGTAAGAGATGAAGTCAAGTTATTCTTAGAGGATGAATGTTGTTGTAGTTGTTGTTACCCCACACACGATCATCAACCAAACTGCAAACAGTCCAATCTGAAACACGAGACGTTGAGATTAAAGTTGTATTCTATTTCTGCTTAAAACAAAACAAAACGATTAATTGGTCAACAGGTAAAACACGGCCAGGTGAGATGAGTAACAAGGAGGACGTGTGTGTGTGTGAGACGTCCGTTTTATGAATTCTCGCAAAACAAAAGGGGGAGGAGGAAGAGAGGATGGGGAGGAGGAAGAGAGGATGGGGAGGAGAAAGAGAGGATGGGGAGGAGAAAGAGAGGATGGGGAGGAGAAAGAGAGGAGTGGTATCAGTAGTATCAATGACCATGTGTGTTTATACATGTATGTGTGTCCGTGTCCATACAGGTGAGTGCGTGTGTGAGGGTGTGTTTGCGTGTATCGGTGTTAACTCATGACTTTACCGGGAAGTCAACTCATGGAGAATTTGCATGAGTCAATAAATCTATGTGTAGAAGTCGCAGTTTCTCGCCCCAAGACCTGACCAGGGAAAGGGGGTTGACTTGACCTCTCGACCAAAGACCTAACCTCTCGCCCCAAGACCTGACCTCCTCTTGACCAAAGACCTGACTTTTCGCCCCAAGACATGACCAGGGAAAGGGGGTTGACCTGACTTCCTCTGGACCAAAGACCTGACCTCTCGCCCCAAGACCTGACCAGGGAAAGGGGGAAGTGACCTGACCTTCTCTCAACCTAACTGATATAACATCTGCCCATCTAACTGTACTCGCGCGAGATAAGGAAACACCTGAAGATTAGGCACCACAGTTTACTTCACGGTGGGTTTGGTTAGGCTTTAAGTTGGGATAGGCTAGATCAGAGGCTAGGTTAGTGTCAGGTCGCTCTTAGATTAGGTCATTGTTGGGTTCGGTCAGCATTAGGTTAGTTTAGTGTTTGGTTGGGTTAGCACTAGAATGGTTGATCATCCGGTGAAATAAGCTGGAGTGCCTAATCTTCAGGTGATCCACGATACGTAAAACTAGCGGCGATGAGAAAATGTCAACAAACGGCAGCAATCCCCCCCCCCCCCCCACCTTCCCTCCCACAAAAAAGTCAATCTTAGGTCCGGGGGAGGGGGTGCAGGAGGGGAGGGAGGGTGTACAGGTGAGCAAAGGAGGGGGCGTGAGTGAGTGGGAGGGAGGGAAGGAGGGAGACGTTGAGGAAGGCGCTGAGGCAGCCACGGCCGGCGTCAACGTCGGTGGTGAGGGGTAGTGTGTGTGCCGGCGTCCATGTATTGATTACCTGGCAACTCACCCTCCCTCCCTCTCTCCTTCCTTCCCTTCCTCCCTCCCTCACTCTCTCCTTCCCTCACCTCTTCCTTCCGTCCCTCCCTCACTCCCTCCCTCCCTTACCTCTTCCTTCCGTCCCTCACCCTCTCTCCCTCCCTCACTCTCTCCTTCCCTCCCTCCCTTACCTCTTCCTTCCGTCCCTCACCCTCTCTCCCTCCCTCACTCTGTCCCTCCTTCCCTCCCAATCCCTGCCTCACACTCCTAACCCGCAAGGCCTCACACCCTCGCCTTCTACACAGCTGCCGACTAACTCATAATCCTGGCTATAGTCCATTGTTTACTTCTTAATTCTACCTCTTGTCTCCCTACAAATTCGCTTTCTTTTCACAAAATATTTTATATTAATAAACCGATTATTATTAGTATTATTATCACAGACAGACAGACAGACAGACAGACACACACACCGAGTGGATGTTTACGAGAAGCTCTACCGTTAGGTATGTACACAGGAGACTGACTGACGACAGGCTGACAGGTGTGACAGCGAAGGACAGGTGTCAGTGGGCTGGTTAATAGCAGGGCAGGGTGGTGCAGGCAGGGCAGACCGACTTCACCACCATGTTAACCCAGCGACATATTCTGGTTGACTATGCACTAGACATATTCAACTCGACACCAGCAACCAAACTGGGACCTTACAAATACGTTCTTGAAGGGAACGGTGGGTGGGTGGGTGGGTGTGGGGGGGGGGGGGTGTGTGTGTGTGTGTGTAACAAGCAATAACATTTATATACTGTATTGCACATTTCTTCAATGGCTTCAATATGCATTACTGTTTTGAACACGACTAATAGAGCGGGGTGATACTACTACTGATACTACTTAACTTTGTTATGGCCTCCAGCCTCCCCCAATAGCCACACCTTCGCCGCCATTTTATTACCTTAATATTAAATATCCTAATACAAGAGTAGCCATCCTATCTGTGTTGAATTAGTTGAGCCGCAGATCCATGCGGCATTCAGTGACTGTAGCCTCATAGTCAATATCTGCAGCTGTCAGTATTGGGGCAGAAGCTCTCGTTCCCCTGAGGCAGAGCAAAGCCGACAAAAAGGAGAGAGAAGGACAGTCGGCGTCTCATCCAGGCTGTAACATAACTTCTGGGCTGCTGCTTCTGTTCGGAGATCACCTCCGCGAGTCTGGCGTAGAAGCATCTTGCACTTGGTCCCATCCCACCAGAGGTTGCGAACACTAGAGTGAAGCTGCCTTGATCAACGTTTTGAATTCTCCCCCCATATGCCCTTATCTTGTCGTTCTCGTTCCTCCTTTGTGCAGCATCGAGAGCTAGGTTATGGTGACATGCGGCCATGGGATCAAAAATCCTGATATCGAAGAAAGCTCGCTGTCCCCGCGTCCAAAATCCTCGAGCACTGACGTCAACACGGGCTTCGTTGGATGTGTTTGAAGTCCTATGTTGGAAGATCTCACCGTCCAATGGAAGGAGGGTCGGTTCTACCATGACATCACGGCAGATTTCCTTCAACTACTACTACTACTACAACTACCATTACCTAGATCATCATCACCACCATCCAACCACACACTCGACCACCACCATCATCCTACCACAATCTCCACTATCATTACCGCCTCAACCACCACTTACTCAACCACCACCCTACCACAACCTCAACCACCACCCTACCACAACCACCACCCTACCACAACCTCCACCACCACCCTACCACAACCTCCACCACCACCCTACCACAACCTCCACCACCACCCTACCACAACCTCCACCACCACCCTACCACATCCTCAACCACCACCCTACCACAACCACCACCCTACCACAACCTCAACCACCACCCTACCACAACCACCACCCTACCACAACCTCAACCACCACCCTACCACAACCTCCACCACCACCCTACCACAACCTCCACCACCATCCTACCACAACCTCAACCACCACCCTACCACAACCTCAACCACCACCCTACCACAACCTCCACCACCACCCTACCACAACCTCCACCCTACCACAACCACAACCACCACCCTACCACAACCTCAACCACCACCCTACCACAACCTCCACCACCAACCTACCACAACCTCCACCACCACCCTACCACAACCTCAACCACCACCACCACCCTACCACAACCTCCACCACCACCCTACCACAACCTCCACCACCAACCTACCACAACCTCAACCACCACCACCACCCTACCACAACCTCAACCACCACCCTACCACAACCTCAACCACCACCCTACCACAACCTCAACCTCCACCACCCTACCACAACCTCAACCACCACCCTACCACAACCTCCACCACCAACCTACCACAACCTCCACCACCACCCTACCACAACCTCCATCACCACCCTACCACAACCTCCACCACCCTACCACAACCTCAACTTCCACCACCCTACCACAACCTCAACCACCACCCTACCACAACCTCCACCACCACCCTACCACAACCTCCACCACCACCCTACCACAACCTCCACCACCAACCTACCACAACCTCCACCACCATATCCAAGCACTAACCCCCCCCCCTCCATACGGTTATCAGATTATGTTATCAAGGGAACAGTTTAATAATTAATTCCCCTTATCAGTCATCCTGGTAACACATACTTACTGTCCATGACACAACCTCACATCCCTCACAACACACTACACCCCTCACAAGACCTCACACGACACACTACACCTCACACAGCACACCACATCCCTCACAACACACTACACCCCTCACAACACACTACACCCCTCACAAGACCTCACACAACACACTACACCTCACACAACACACTACACCCCTCACAAGACCTCACACGACACACTACACCTCACACAGCACACCACATCCCTCACAACACACTACACCCCTCACAACATACTACACCCCTCACACGACACACCACCTCACACAGCACACCACATCCCTCACAACACACTACACCCCTCACAACACACTACACCCCTCACAACATACTACACCTCACACAACACACTACACCCTCTCACAACACACTACACCCCTCACAACACACTACACCCCTCACAACACACTACACCCCTCACAACACACTACACCCCTCACAACATACTACACCCCTCACAACACACTACACCCCTCACAACACACTACACCCCTCACAACACACTACACCCCTCACAACATACTACACCTCACACAACACACTACACCCCTCACAACACACTACACCCCTCACAACATACTACACCTCACACGACACCCCACACCCCTCACAAGATCTCACACAACACACTAGACCTCACACAGCACATCCCTCACAACACCTCATACAACACTACACCCCTTACTACACCACACAACACACCTGGAGAATGAGGAGGAGAGAAGAGGAGGGTTAGGAACGGAGAGGAGAGGCCAGTCCAGGTGAGGGAAGGTGTACAGTCAACTTTAGTGTGCCTCCCTATTGATCTCGTGTTGATGCTTCCACTAACCCACACACAGACACACACTCCCCACTCTAATGACCGTCCAACCATCCATCCACCTCTTAGCGTGTCTATCAAGAGGAGGGGAAGGAGGATTAGGAGGAAGATTAGGTAGGGGTGGAGGAGGAGTAGTGTGAGGGGGAGGAAGTGGGAGTGGAAAAGGGGGGGTGGGGTGGGGGGTGGAAAAGGGGGGTGTTTGGTTGGGAGGGGAGTTAATGACAACAGCCTTGATGGAACACGGGTTTAGGTTCAACTTGAGGCTTAATGGATTCCCTCCTGTATCAGAACTCTTAACGCGGAGGGTTCGGTGGCCTAGACAGAAGGTTCAACAACGGTAAGTTAATAGACGGTACAACAACAGAAGCTTAAACGAGAAAGGTTCAGAAAAAGGCAGCTTAATACCGCCAGCCGTAAAACTAAGCTTATCAACAAAAGCTTACTGAAACCAACATTCCAAAAGACCCCATTAAAAAAAAAAGCTTATCAGAGGGTTGTAACTGAAACACTATATCAGTAACATCGAAGCTTAATAGAGCCAGCTTAATAGGACGTCAGCTTATTATCACCAGCCTGTGAAACCATAATACCGTACTGTATACACTGGTGACATACTAAGACTGTGTGTGTGTGTGTGTGTGTGTGCAAACTAAAAATGATTTCAGGTGGGTTGGAGTATAAACACGGCTCCACACAAACACAGACCCCCCCCTCCCACACGCCCCCTCAACACACACACACACACAGCCCCCCTCCCACACGCCCCCTCAACACACACACACAGCCCCCCTCCCACACGCCCCCTCAACACACACACACACACAGCCCCCCTCCCACACGCCCCCTCAACACACACACACACACAGCCCCCCTCCCACACGCCCCCTCAACACACACACACACACACAGCCCCCCTCCCACACGCCCCCTCAACACACACACACACACAGCCCCCCTCCCACACGCCCCCTCAACACACACACACAGCCCCCCTCCCACACGCCCCCTCAACACACACACACACACAGCCCCCCTCCCACACACCCCCTCAACACACACACACACACACAGCCCCCCTCCCACACGCCCCCTCAACACACACACAGCCCCCCTCCCACACGCCCCCTCAACACACACACACAGCCCCCCTCCCACACGCCCCCTCAACACACACAGCCCCCCCTCCCACACGCCGCCTCAACACACACAGCCCCCCTCCCACACGCCCCCTCAACACACACACACAGCCCCCCTCCCACATGCCCCCTCAACACACAGCCCCCCTCCCACACGCCCCCTCAACACACACACACACAGCCCCCCTCCCACACACCCCCTCAACACACACAGCCCCCCTCCCACACGCCCCCTCAACACACACAGCCCCCCTCCCACACGCCCCCTCAACACACACACACACACAGCCCCCCTCCCACACGCCCCCTCAACACACACACACAGCCCCCCTCCCACACGCCCCCTCAACACACACACACACACAGCCCCCCTCCCACACGCCCCCTCAACACACACACACACAGCCCCCCTCCCACACGCCCCCTCAACACACACACACACACAGCCCCCCTCCCACACGCCCCCTCAACACACACACACACACAGCCCCCCTCCCACACACCCCCTCAACACACACACACACAGCCCCCCTCCCACACGCCCCCTCAACACACACACACACACAGACTCCCTCCCACACGCCCCCTCAACACACACACACACAGCCCCCCTCCCACACGCCCCCTCAACACACACACACACAGCCCCCCTCCCACACGCCCCCTCAACACACACACAGCCCCCCCTCCCACACACCCCCTCAACACACACACACCAGTCATGTACCTCGCTGCCTTCCCTCTATGTTACAGAGCAGCAGCACCAGCTTGAGACTCCCCAATACTATCCCACGATATTGATTTCGATTATTATTTACGGGTCATATTGTTTTTGTTGTTGGTGGTGGTACTGTATGGCCAATCAAGAGCTTCGTGATCTGTTAGCTGTTAAAACTATAGTTAACTACAATACATAAATTACTCACTGAATACATAATACACGATAAACAAACCACTACAATAACATAAACACTACATAAACAAACACATAAACAAGATAAAATAAAGAACATTCAACATCCTAAGGTGTATCTAGAGACCACATTCTGAACATCTCGAGGACGACCTTCAGGTGCCACAACACGACTTGACTATAAGGTCGACCAACACGAGCATTTGGGACACAAGCTTCTCGAGTGAACTGGTGGTTGTGTGTGTGTGTGTGTGTGTGATGGGTAGCATGTTAGCGAGGAGACGAGATAATGGTCAGCCATCGATCGTCTCTGCACGCAATAATGCAGACTGCATCAATACTTATATTGCTAATTGACCTGTTACCATGGTGACCAACTGCCTCCCTCTTCACCACTGCGACGGTAGCAAGAGTCATTGGTTAGGTTAGGTCATGTCATAGGTTAAGTCACAGGTTAAAACATATCAAAGGTGAACACAACAACCAGGTAAATAATGTCACACTCTCTATAGCTTAAGAGAAAACCCCAGAACTGTCTGATTATAGTGTGTGTGTGTGTGTTTGTGTGTGTCCATCCCCTCTCGCTCTCTTTATCTCTCCCTCACCCCCCTATCTCTCAGTATTCATCCTCTATCTATCTCCCCACCCCCTCGCTCCCCCCCTCTATCTATCTCTCCCTCACCCCCCTATCTCTCAGTATTCATCCTCTATCTATCTCCCCACCCCCTCGCTCCCCCCTGTCCCTCACCCAACAGGCCTACAACCTATTGGACAAGTAAAGGAAGAATAAATCACACAAGCGGTCATCATCAAGGCCCTCAAACACTCGAGCTCAAGACACTGCATCAGTGCTGAGTGTTGATGCAAGGATGTGGTGAGTGTCTTGTTGAGTGTGGTGTTGTAAGAGTATGTTGAGTGTGGTGTTGTAAGAGTATGTTGAGTAACGCAAGGGCGTGTTGTGTGTGTGTGTGTGTATGACAATGCAGGGATGTGTCAACCGTGTGGCCCGAGAATGCGATGTTTTAAGGGATAGGTGTTATGAACGCTTGAAACCTTTTCATTGCACTAGCCAGCCAGCCAGCCTTCACTCACCCGCCCACCGCCGCTGGATGCTTGCCATGCCCCCCGGCCAGAAATAACGCCACACAGCCCCACCAAACGCTACCCACAGCCAACCCTCCACAAGTACCCTCAAGCCACACATAACATTACAACACCTGGGAATGACACAGTATTCTCCATTATCATAACACTATAAATTACAACCACATCAGCTGGGGTCTATAGTGTAATCCTAATATAACTAAATAACACATCGATCAGGTGCCATAACATCGAAACAGACACATAACGTATTCACCTATAAACACGTGAAAAGGGGAGGAGCTACAACTGGGTCATGAAAAGTGGGGAGGAGCTACAACTGGGTCATGAAAAGTGGGGAGGAGCTACAACTGGGTCATGAAAAGGGGGGAGGAGCTACAACTGGGTCATGAAAAGGGGGGAGGAGCTACAGCTGGGTCATGAAAAGGGGGGGGGGGGCAGCTACAGCTGGGTCATGAAAAGGGGGGGAGGAGCTACAGCTGGGTCATGAAAAGGGGGGAGGAGCTACAGCTGGGTCATGAAAAGGGGGGAGGAGCTACAGCTGGGTCATGAAAAGGGGGGAGGAGCTACAGCTGGGTCATGAAAAGGGGGGGAGGAGCTACAGCTGGGTCATGAAAAGGGGGGGAGGAGCTACAGCTGGGTCATGAAAAGGGGGGAGGAGCTACAGCTGGGTCATGAAAAGGGGGGGGAGGAGCTACAGCTGGGTCATGAAAAGGGGGGAGGAGCTACAACTGACCCAGGGAATAAAAAAAGAGGGGGGGAAAGGGAGGAATTTCACCAATCTAAACATTACAAGTCACCGCGTACAGTTTCTTCACATACGACTAAAGTAAAAATGACTGGCCATCGCGTGACTTCCTCCTGTTATCTGCATTCTTATCATCTGCAATCACCAATCACAGACAGACACACACACACAACCTAAACCCTACCCCAACCTAACGTATAACTTAATCCACCCTATCCTAACCTAACCTATAACCCACCCTATCCTATACCCAACATAAACTACATCCTAATCCACCCTATCCGAACCTAACCTATAACCCACCCTATCCAATACCCAACATAAACTACATCCTAACCCACCCTATCCTAACCTAACCTATAACCCACCCTATCCTAACACAACATAAACTACATCCTAACCCACCCTATCCTAACCTAACCTATAACCCACCCTATCCTAACCTAACCTATAACCCACCCTATCCTAACCCAACATAAACTACATCCTAACCCACCCTATCCTAACCCATAACCCACCCTATCCTAACCTAACCCATAACCCACCCTATCCTAACCCATAACCCACCCCATCCTAACCTAACCCATAACCCACCCTAGCCTAACCCAACATAAACTACAACCTAACCCACCCTATCCTAACCTAACCCATAACCCACCCTATCCTAACCCAACATAAACTACATCCTAACCCAACCTATCCTAACCTAATCCTATCCCACCCTATCCTAACCCAACATAAACTACATCCTAACCCACCCTATCCTAACTCAACATAAACTACATCATAACCCAACCTATCCTAACCTAACCTATAACCCACCCTATCCTAACCCAACATAAACTACATCCTAACCCACCCTATCCTAACCCAACATAAACTACATCCTAACCCACCCTATCCTAACCTAACCCATAACCCACCCTATCCTAACCCAACATAAACTACATCCTAACCTAATCCTATCCCACCCTATCCTAACCCAACATAAACTACATCCTAACCCACCCTATCCTAACTCAACATAAACTACATCATAACCCAACCTATCCTAACCTAACCTATAACCCACCCTATCCTAACCCAACATAAACTACATCCTAACCCACCCTATCCTAACCCAACATAAACTACATCCTAACCCAACCTATCCTAACCTAACCCTATCCCACCCTATCCTAACCCAACATAAACTACATCCTAACCCACCCTATCCTAACCCAACATAAACTACATCCTAACCCACCCTATCCTAACCCAACATAAACTACATCCTAACTCACCCTATCCTAACCCAACATAAACTACATCCTAACCCAACCTATAACCCACCCTATCCTAACCCAACATAAACTACGTCCTAACCCACCCTATCCTAACCTAACCTATAACCCACCCTATCCTAACCTAACATAAACTACATCCTAACCCACCCTATCCTAACCTACCCCATAACCCACCCTATCCTAACCCAACATAAACTACATCCTAACCCAACCTAACCTACCCTATCCAATATCCTAACCTAACCCTCCAAAGTGCATTACAGGATGGATGATTAATTATTATCTTTAAGTGAAATTACAGTTGATAAGATGGAGGAGATTCTTCAGAGGATAGTAATCAGTGCCGGTATATGCTGGGGATAGTATTCAGTGCCGGTATATGCTGGGGATAGTATTCAGTGCCGGTATATGCTGGGGATAGTATTCAGTGCCGGTATATACTGGGGATAGTATTCAGTGCCGGTATATACTGGGGATAGTATTCAGTGCCGGTATATACTGGGGATAGTATTCAGTGCCGGTATATACTGGGGATAGTATTCAGTGCCGGTATATACTGGGGATAGTATTCAGTGCCGGTATATACTGGGGATAGTATTCAGTGCCGGTATATGCTGGGGATAGTATTCAGTGCCGGTATATACTGGGGATAGTATTCAGTGCCGGTATATACTGGGGATAGTATTCAGTGCCGGTATATACTGGGGATAGTATTCAGTGCCGGTATATACTGGGGATAGTATTCAGTGCCGGTATATACTGTAATTTTGCTGTGGAATTTCCGGTAATTTTAACAGCAGCCGCCACAGCAGACCACGTGCACGGTACCATGGTGATTATAACTACGTACACCAAGATAAGGGGGGAGGGGGACTTGAATACGTGCACCAAGAAGATGGAGTTTCACCACGTGCACCAAGACAAAAGATGATTTGCAACATTGACTCTCCCCCTTCCTCACACACACACACTGAACAACGTCTCGCACTCTGGTCGAAAGTTCCAGACAAATGAGTCAGACACGCCGCTTGTGACTGTACTCCTCACACACAAACAGTATTATTTGTTACCACGGTTTTATTACTATCATATTGATTACCAGTTATTATCAATTAATATTATTATTATCATCGTTATTATTATTATAATTGTGTTTCTTTACGGGGTTAGCCCACCAGGGCACAGGTCAATAATAATAATAATAATAATAATCAAAGGACCATAAATAAATACAAAAAATAATAAAAATAGTAAGAAACGATATATATATATATATATATATATATATATATATATATATATATATATATATATATATATATAGATAGATAGATATATAGATAGATAGATAGATAGATAGATAGATAGATAGATAGATAGATAGATATATAGATATATATATATATATATATATATATATATATATATATATATATATATATACTGTGTTGTCATTGTTGTCATAGTAAGAGAAACAATTGAGACCCTGCAATTGTGTGTAATTGAGGCAGAAAGTCAGATGAGCAGCCTGGGACTTGGTCATAATTTTTGTGATGCCTTGTGGCAGCAGGGTCTACCATTAGACAATACATAGGTTGTTATCTTATCGTAGACAATACTGCAGAAATCCGTACAAGTTCCTGAGCTAGAGGAAAGCCTTAGAGGGCAAGGTAAAGTAAGTGTGCGGGGGGGGGGGGGGGATGTCTTAGTGTGTGGGTGTTATGAGTGACCCAGTGGCTTGCTGTGTGTATACAGTATGCGTGACCCAGTGCTTTCGTGTGGATGTATTATGTGACCCAGTGCCTTGTTATGTGTTTTTGTGTGTGTCTGTTGCCCGGTGCTTTGTTATGTATGTTTGTGTGTGCGCAACCCAGTGCCTTGAATATGTGTTTGTGTACACGTGTGTGTTGCCAGGTGCTTTAGCAAGTGTGTTTGTGTGTGACGACCCAGTGACTTGATATGTATGCGTGGGTGTGTGTATGTGTTCCCTTACCCTGGCTTCATACACCACCTCGCCACCACCGTGTTACCACCTGACATCACACACACACTGTACAAAACAACTCAACTTCGCCCTTTTAACACTCAAACACCTCTCTAACTATGATCAATTGACTACCATTAAACTCTTAATAGTAAAACTAATAACTAACAACAACTACAATAAGTAATAACAATAATAATAATAATAATGCGGGTAAAAATACATCAAGACCAGCAGTACAGTACATTCACCCTTTCATGTTCAGAAGAAACCATCTCAGTGCACCAGTCCAGGAGTGAGGGGGAGGGGGTTGCAAGGCAGGGAGGCAGTAGGCGCCGGATTCCTGTCCTGCCAAACACGCACAAACCCTGACGTGTCGGCGGTAACTCCTGCCAGAAGCATCTTGCCAAAGGGAGGGATCGTCTGTCAGTCACTTCTATCGTCTTAACTCCTATTGGTGTTCCGGGTCGTTACGCTACTTACACATACATAAGCCTACATACAGACACAAATACACGGACACGCACATACAGCCACACAAAACACTTCACTATCCCCACCAGGAGAGGGTAAGACATAGTGCCGGAGGGTCAATGAAACACACACACACACACACACTTACTTCCGCCACGCCTGATTTATATACTACAAAAAAAGAATCAGAGGATAACCTGAATATTTTACCCCTCCCCTAACTTACTTCACCTGGTCATTAATTAAAAAACATTCCTAACGCTACCTGGGCATGTTTGGTTAGGTTAGGTTTGGCTTGGTATACACATTAATTGACGTATTTTATCGCCCTTAAGTAATTTATTAACCACAAGTTATTGACCTCAAGTACAGAAAGTTATTGACAAACAAATAATTTCTTCTAACTTTTATTTCTATAGCGGGGAGGGAGGGAAGGAGGGAGACGGCAGCACATAACCACTAATATTTTTCTAAGTAGTTATCAAACAAGACCGAGGGAACCCAGCGGCCTACATCCCTGACTTCGCGGGCTATCTTCCTTGAGTCGAAGGGTAGTGAGGTGACGAAGCCTTGGTGTAGAGTACATTCACGATCTGTACTGTACCTGTCGCAGCTCTACCTCTTGTTTATTCCACTTGATAAACAATAAACCTTTACATACAGTTTATATGGCTAAGTGAACATCCATGGTTAGGTCAATAAGCTTTGTTTATGAGCACAAGATGGATGTACACGTCAGCAAAAGGGGGGGCCATATGAGCACGTGCAGTCGTAGTAGTATTCTAGTAACACGTCTCCCATAAACATTACATATATAAACACATCCGTCCTAAACCTCCTCACTCGTCTTACACAAATCAATAACAATTATCACGTGATGGGAAAAATGTGGCCAAAACGTAATTGGAGGAGCTGCGTGGCCGGCTGTCCCACTCCTTGATCCAGAGGCAAGGTCGATATCTGCATGGTGAGGGAGGGAGCAATGCAGATACTGTATATGTGAGCATGGGAGAGAGGAGGAAGGACCACTCCCCCTCCCACCCACCAAACACACACACCATGAACCACCAAGAGGCAGCAATGACCCATCGCAACACACACACACACACACACACACACACACACACACACACTCTCTCTCTCTCTCTCTCTAGAAGCGTGCATCCATGACCTAACCCGTTTTCCCTTCCCATGGGATGACTCTCGATAGATCAACGTTGCATTTCCTTCTCACTATTATTATCTTGTTTAATTTATGTCTCCTTTATCATTAGTTATGCAGGTGTTTTATTTACATGTACCGCCAGCATCATCATCATCTCCTCTAGTCTTACACGTCGTTAACTACTTCCGTCACCAGCTCCTTGTTCACTCTATCTCTCCTCTTATTTCTACTATCTTCATCTAACGCCTAAACTTTATCTGTCACCTCCGTGTGTTATCTCTCTCCGTCTTATCTTGTAACACACTCCATCGACCCCCCACTACTGTCACTTCATCTTTTATCTCGTCTACCAGGTCTTATCGCCCGCCTCCTCCACCTACAATCTGAATTTTTCTATTTTTACCAGTATATCTGTGTCAGGTAGGCCTATGGTACACATGTGCTCGCTCTCTCTCTCTCTCTCTCGTGTGTGTGTGTTAGGTAATTGCTGTATATACCTTACAAGGAAACACGAAAAGATCCAAGGATTTTGTTCTCCCTTCCATGCACACCTCCTCTTCTCTCTCCCTCTGTTCCATTCCTCTTTTGCACTCCCCTTCCTTCCCCTACCACTATCCCCCTCCCTTCCTTCACCCCACCGCCAACCTTCTCTCTCTCTCTCTCCTCCGCCCCCTTCCTCTTACCCTCGCCATCCACCTCTTGGGCTGCACCAGTTTGGCCCGTGTCCAAAATGCATCTTTATTCCCGATGGATGACTGCATGACCAAACACTTATTCTGGTTTACAGTGCAAAAAATGTGGAAGATGGTGTGGTGGGGCGGTGTGGTAAGTGGATGGTGGTGTGGTAATGTGGGGGTGTGGTAGAGTGGCGTTGTGATGATGGGGCAGTGTGGTATGTGGTAATGTGGCGGTGTGATAGTGTGGTAATGTAGTGCGATAGTGCAGTGGTGTGGTAGTGTTGAGTGGTGTTGCGGTGATGTGGCGGCAGTGGGGTAATGTGGCATACTGTAATGTGGCAGGGGTGCGGTAGTGTAGTTATGAGTGTGACAGTGTGGTGTTGGATGTGGTTGTGTGGCGTTGGATGTGGTAATGTGGTGTTAGGTGTGACAGTGTGATGTTGGGTGTGGCAGTGTGGTGGTGGGTGTGGCAGTGTGGTGGTGGGTGTGGCAGTGTGATGTTGGGTGTGGCAGTGTGGTGGTGGGTGTGGTAGTGTGTTGGTGGGTGTGGCAGTGTGGTGGTGGGTGTGGCAGTGTGGTGGTGGGTGTGGCAGTGTGTTGGTGGGTGTGGCAGTGTGTTGGTGGGTGTGGCAGTGTGGTGGTGGGTGTGGCAGTGTGTTGGTGGGTGTGGCAGTGTGTTGGTGGGTGTGGCAGTGTGGTGGTGGGTGTGGCAGTGTGTTGGTGGGTGTGGCAGTGTGTTGGTGGGTGTGGCAGTGTGGTGTTGGGTGTGGCAGTGTGATGGTGGGTGTGGCAGTGTGGTGGTGGGTGTGGCAGTGTGGTGGTGGGTGTAGGAGTGTTACAGTGGGTGTGGCAGTGTGGTGGTGGGTGTAGGAGTGTTACAGTGGGTGTGGCAGTGTGGTGGTGGGTGTAGGAGTGTTACAGTGGGTGTGGCAGTGTGGTGGTGGGTGTAGGAGTGTTACAGTGGGTGTGGTAGGTGCGGAAAAGTTTTGACAAGAGTTGCGGGTATCATAGTTATTACTGATTGTGTGGTGATGGTGACAGTGTAGATGTGTGTGGGTGTGTGTGTGTGTGTGGGCGGGTGTGTGTGTGTGGGCGGGTGTGTGGGCGGGTGTATGTGTGTGTGTGTGTGGGAGTGTGTGTGTGTGTGGGCGGGTGTGTGTGTGTAAGCGGGTGTGTGTGGTGTGGGGGGGTGTGTGTGTGGGGGGGGGTGTGTGTGTGTGTGTGTGGGCGGGTGTGTCGGTGTGTGTGTGTGGGGTGCGCGTGTGTGTGTGTGGGCGGGTGTGTGTGTGTGGGCGGGTGTGTGTGTGTGGGCGGGTGCGCGCGTGTGTGTGTGTGTGTGGGCTGGTCCGCGCGTGTGTGTGTGTGGGCTGGTCCGCGCGTGTGTGTGTGTGGGCTGGTGCGCGCGTGTGTGTGTGTGGGCGGGTGCGCGTGTGTGTGTGGGCGGGTGCGCGTGTGTGTGTGTGTGGGCGGGTGCGCGTGTGTGTGTGTGTGTGGGCGGGTGCGCGTGTGTGTGGGCGGGTGCGCGCGTGTGTGTGTGTGTGGGCGGGTGCGTGTGTGTGTGGGCGGGTGCGCGTGTGTGTGTGTGGGCGGGTGCGCGTGCGTGTGTGTGGGCGGGTGCGCGTGTGTGTGTGGGCGGGTGCGCGCGTGTGTGTGTGGGCGGGTGCGCGCGTGTGTGTGTGGGCGGGTGCGCGCGTGTGTGTGTGTGGGCGGGTGTGCGCGCGCGTGTGTGTGTGTGGGCGGGTGCGCGCGCGCGTGTGTGTGTGTGTGGGCGGGTGCGCGTGTGTGTGTGTGGGCGGGTGCGCGCGCGTGTGTGTGGGCAGGTGCGCGTGTGTGTGTGTGGGCAGGTGTGTGTGTGTGGGCAGGTGTGTGTGTGTGTGGGCGGGTGCGCGTGTGTGTGTGTGTGTGGGCGGGTGCGCGTGTGTGTGTGTGTGTGGGCGGGTGCGCGTGTGTGTGTGTGTGTGGGCGGGTGCGCGTGTGTGTGTGTGTGGGCGGGTGCGCGCGTGTGTGTGTGTGGGCGGGTGCGCGTGTGTGTGTGTGTGTGGGCGGGTGCGCGTGTGTGTGTGTGGGCGGGTGCGCGTGTGTGTGTGTGGGCGGGTGCGCGCGTGTGTGTGTGTGGGCGGGTGCGCGTGTGTGGGCGGGTGCGCGTGTGTGTGTGTGGGCGGGTGCGCGTGTGTGTGTGTGGGCGGGTGCGCGTGTGTGTGTGTGGGCGGGTGCGCGTGTGTGTGTGTGGGCGGGTGCGCGTGTGTGTGTGTGGGCGGGTGCGCGCGTGTGTGTGTGGGCGGGTGCGCGCGTGTGTGTGTGGGCGGGTGCGCGCGTGTGTGTGTGGGCGGGTGCGCGCGTGTGTGTGTGTGTGGGCGGGTGCGCGCGTGTGCGCGTGTGTGTGTGGGCGGGTGCGCACGCGCGTGTGTGTGTGTGTGTGTGTGTGTGTGTGTGGGCAGGTGCGCGTGTGTGTGTGTGGGCAGGTGCGCGTGTGTGTGTGTGGGCAGGTGCGCGCGTGTGTGTGTGTGTGTGTGTGGGCAGGTGCGCGCGTGTGTGTGTGTGTGGGCAGGTGCGCGTGTGTGTGTGTGGGCGGGTGCGCGTGTGTGTGGGCGGGTGCGCGTGTGTGTGGACAGGTGTGTGTGGGCGGGCGGGTGTGTGTGTGGGCGGGTGCGGGTGTGTGTGTGTGTGTGTGGGCGGGTGCGTGTGTGTGTGTGGGCGGGTGCGTGTGTGTGTGAGCGGGTGCGTGTGTGGGCGGGCGGGTGCGTGTGTAGGCGGGCGGGCGTGTGTGTGTGTGTAATAATAATAATAATAATAATAATAATAATAATAATAATAATAATAATAATAATAATAATTAACGGTTTATTGAAAGAGCTTGGCAGCCAGAAGGCTGAAAATATACAGTTACATATTTGGGGAATGGGTTACGAATTACAAATAATATACAAGTAACATAAGTGACACAAATAAGACATATAATAACTTAGATGGGGAAAAGCTCAGACTACAGTTTATTTCAACATAGTGACAGTGTAAGGAGCAGTGTTTACTGGGAGTGAATACACTGATTTATTACAAGTTATTGATAATTTTTACAATGGTTGGGACTGGGCTGTTCTTATAGCGATCAGTTCGTGCACGTATGGGCTGGATGCGGTTGTGGTGTCGAACAGCAATTCTCGGACAAGGGATCTCAGGTGGTAGTAGGAGCCGGTGTCGGGGGTGGTGTAGAAGCTTCTTACCAAATTTGCAGATGAGGTCGTGGTGATGGTCAGTGAGAATCGAAAGGGTCAGTGTGTTGAGCGCTTCTTGATATGTGGAGTAGGAAGGGGAGAGAATAATCTTGCATGCCCTCTTTTGCACTTTTTCTAGGTGTATACGTTGTGTGGCATTTAGGGAGGAAGACCAGGTGGGGGAGGCATAGGTGAGCTTGGGAAGTATGAATGTTGTGTAAACACTGAGGAGCTCGTGTGCAGGAACTCCGAGGGACTTGAGTCGGCGGAGGAGGTGGAGACGGAAACTGGAGGATTTGACAACTTCACTGACGTGTGGTTTCCAATTTAGTTTGTTGTCTATGGTGACGCCGAGGAGCTTTGTGTGTGGGCGGGTGCGTGTGTGGGCGGGTGCATGTGTGTGTGTGCGGGTGTGTGTGTGTGTGGGCGGGTGCGTGCGTGTGTGGGCGGGTGAGTGTGTGTGTGTGGGCGGGTGCGTGTGTGTGTGTGGGCGGGTGCGTGTGTGTGTGGGCGGGTGCGTGCGTGTGTGTGTGGGCGGGTGCGTGCGTGTGTGTGTGGGCGGATGCGTGTGTGGGCGGGTGCGTGTGTGTGTGTGAGCGGGTGCGTGTGTGTGTGTGTGGGCGGGTGCGTGTGTGTGTGTGTGGGCGGGTGCGTGTGTGTGTGGGCGGGTGCGTGTGTGTGTGTGTGTGGGCGGGTGCGTGTGTGTGTGTGTGTGGGCGGGTGCGTGTGTGTGTGTGTGTGGGCGGGTGCGTGTGTGTGTGTGTGTGGGCGGGTGCGTGTGTGTGTGTGTGTGGGCGGGTGCGTGTGTGTGTGGGCGGGTGCGTGTGTGTGTGTGTGGGCGGGTGCGTGTGTGTGTGTGTGGGCGGGTGCGTGTGTGTGTGTGTGGGCGGGTGCGTGTGTGTGTGTGTGGGCGGGTGCGTGTGTGTGTGTGGGCGGGTGCGTGTGTGTGTGTGGGCGGGTGCGTGTGTGTGTGTGGGCGGGTGCGTGTGTGTGTGTGGGCGGGTGCGTGTGTGTGTGTGGGCGGGTGCGTGTGTGTGTGTGGGTGCGTGTGTGTGTGTGGGTGCGTGTGTGTGTGTGGGTGCGTGTGTGTGGGCGGGTGCGTGTGTGTGGGCGGGTGTGTGTGTGTGGGCGGGTGCGTGTGTGGGCGGGTGCGTGTGTGTGTGGGCGGGTGCGTGTGTGTGTGGGCGGGTGCGTGTGTGTGTGGGCGGGTGCGTGTGTGTGTGGGCGGGTGCGTGTGTGTGTGGGCGGGTGCGTGTGTGTGTGGGCGGGTGCGTGTGTGGGCGGGTGCGTGTGTGGGCGGGTGCGTGTGTGGGCGGGTGCGTGTGTGGGCGGGTGCGTGTGTGTGGGCGGGTGCGTGTGTGGGCGGGTGCGTGTGTGGGCGGGTGCGTGTGTGGGCGGGTGCGTGTGTGGGCGGGTGTGTGTGTGGGCGGGTGTGTGTGTGGGCGGGTGCGTGTGTGTGTGTGTGGGCGGGTGTGTGTGTGGGCGGGTGTGTGTGTGTGGGCGGGTGTGTGTGTGTGGGCGGGTGCGTGTGTGTGTGTGGGCGGGTGCGTGTGTGTGTGTGTGGGCGGGTGCGTGTGTGTGTGTGTGTGGGCGGGTGCGTGTGTGTGTGTGTGGGCGGGTGCGTGTGTGTGGGTGTGTGTGTGGGCGGGTGTGTGTGTGTGGGCGGGTGCGTGTGTGTGTGGGCGGGTGCGTGTGTGTGTGTGGGCGGGTGCGTGTGTGTGTGTGGGCGGGTGCGTGTGTGTGTGTGGGCGGGTGCGTGTGTGTGTGTGGGCGGGTGCGTGTGTGTGGGCGGGTGCGTGTGTGTGGGCGGGTGCGTGTGTGTGGGCGTGTGTGTGTGGGCGGGTGCGTGTGTGTGTGTGTGTGTGGGCGGGTGCGTGTGTGTGTGTGTGGGCGGGTGCGTGTGTGTGTGTGTGGGCGGGTGCGTGTGTGTGTGTGTGTGGGCGGGTGCGTGTGTGTGTGTGGGCGGGTGCGTGTGTGGGCGGGTGCGTGTGTGGGCGGGTGCGTGTGTGGGCGGGTGCGTGTGTGGGCGGGTGCGTGTGTGGGCGGGTGCGTGTGTGGGCGTGTGTGTGTGTGGGCGGGTGCGTGTGTGTGTGTGGGCGGGTGCGTGTGTGTGTGTGGGCGGGTGCGTGTGTGTGTGTGTGGGCGGGTGCGTGTGTGTGTGTGTGGGCGGGTGCGTGTGTGTGTGTGGGCGGGTGTGGGTGCGGTGGGCGGGCGGGCGCGGGCGGGCGGGCGGGTGCGGGTGGGCGGGTGGACGGGTGCGGGTGGGCGGGCGGGTGCGTGTGGGCGGGCGCGGGTGGGCGGGCGGGCGCGGGTGGGCGGGCGGGCTTTAAGAACAAGAGTGACAGTGGGCGGCAGTAGATGGTAGAACTCAGTAGTATGCGCGGGCTTTGAGTGGGACCATCAGGAGCACCACCACCCACGCCGCGGCTCTGCTTGTCGCTACACACTATTGATCTCCCCCCCACCTCCCCCTCTCTAACCTCCACTGATGACTCTAAATTGTCCCACCACATGCTACCTCCTGTTTTTTCTTAAAAAATAATATACTTTCCTCTTTCCAGTTCATTGATATAACTGTAAAGTAAGATTTATGCATCAGCACTTTTGTCATATGATCACATCCCATACAGTTCACTAATATATGACACACGTTCATCTTTGACATGCCAGCAACTGCAACTCAAAGCAATGTTTGGCAACCCAAGACAATAGACTTCAAAACCTATCTAGCTGGTTACAAATCATAGTTTACTGGTTATTCGTAAATGTTCCCTGTAATGTTAATATACTGTAATTTGATAAAACTGTATTTCTGAAACATATACTGTACAGTATTGTACTCTTAAGTAAGTCAAACCAGTACTGTAATACAATATGACCACCGTTCTTATGACAGGTGATAACAATCTGGAAAATGACTGTAAAACAATGATGATGGTGGTACAGTATGCTTCCTGCTCAACACTAATAAATAAACTTCTAAAATCTGCAAGAAGCAATGTGTGCACGCTGAAGGCTGCTGGTCATAGTGCATTGTACACGAGTTTATGGAATGACACAATCTTAATCTAACTTTGAAGTCGACGTGGATAGACCTCACATTAAATCTAAAGTGGAGGTCTAGGTCAAGATAAAGATGGACACTCACTCACTGGAAGACACGTGAACACTGATCCATGACAAAGCACAAATCAGGCCTATTGTGACCTGTTCACAGCAACCATCATCATGGTAAGGTAACAAAAATAAGTTTAATGATCACAACATCTTGCCTCAATATTGAGATGGTCATTTCTCTGCCTAAAAGTAACACCCTGTACTACTGTAGTTTTACAATGGCCCAAGTACAGTAAATAAAATAGTGTACTATATTAGTGACTTAAACCCTAAAATAACTAAGCTTCTCCCTCAATAAAAACTGTACACAGACACCAGTGCTACCAGTGTGGAAACTAACTCTCCATACACCACTAGTGACCTTGACTTTACAATCAATAAGGACCTTTCATTCTCAAGGGTATGGAAGACCATGCATTTAATAATGCTCATCGGTGCATGGAAACCAAAATTCTATCTTTAACAATGATAGTATTGATCTCTGACTCACTGACCCTATAATCAATCAATATTTCCTTTCCTCTAGGGCAGGGCAGCTATGTAATGTCTTCACTGGTGTATGGAATATTAATTCGAAATATGAAAATCAATATTCTGTTGCTAATACAGTAATGATCATCTTGAACTAAGACCTAATCCATAATCAATACTTTCCTTTTCTTATGAGTGAGGTACAGTACTGTACTTACACAATTCTACACTGTTGTGTTCATCAGTGCAAGTTAATTCAGCTTAAAGGCAGGAACAATAATGCCAGGTTCAGCAAAAGTGAACTTGATCTTTAACACCAAATATGGCTGGCCAATTCTGAAGACTAGCAGACTCACTCAATAGTTCTCACTTTACAATAATTACGAGTACAGTGCAGTACATTATGCAGCGCTTACAATATAAAAGTAAAAATCTGATCTTATTGTTATAATTTGCATGACATAATCTGAAACAAGGAGTGTAATACAGTTGTTTTTATATACTGTAATGTACTATACAGCAGTGTTTGCAATCAAGTGAGAGAAATCTAAATTCACAGCAGTAGAAAGCATCTATGGCACAGAAACAGACGAGACTACAAAACACAAGTGGCACCAAAACTGTCGTTGGAGACTTGATCCATAAGCCCGTACTGTATATTTGTGTGACTGGAGGTCAGGACTCAGGCAGCATCATCCAGGCAAAAATAAAAACCTGCTGCTCATGTCTAATACTGTAATGTGCCAGGTGATCAAGACCATCATAACAGTCTACCTTTAGTCACCCAGGAAATGAGGTATGGGAATATTTTCTCTTTTTCTGTTGAGTTTGGAACCTCCCATAATTGAGAGCTAGAGTGAATAGTCTTGTGTCCAAACTACTGTATTCTGCCTGACTGATGCCAAGTATTGTACAGTACAGTACCTATACAGTATCACATTACAGTTCAAAAACCAAAATCATCATTTAAACTGCATTAACGTTGATATTCTAGACTGAAATAAACAAAAATATTCCCCTTCTTATGACCTCTGATCGTGTAACCTTAACATGAATGGGTATGGTACTTATATATATTTTTCCTCTCCCAAGTGACAAAGTAAGTTTGCAATATTGTTTACATACACAGTACAAGCTTTGTTAAACTCAATTTATAATGTAGTTAAAAAAAAAACAGTTGGACAAGTGCACAACACCACACCATAATAAGTTTCTTAAACTGCAGGCCTGTTGTCTTTCATACAGTATACTGATTGTACTGTATGCAAATTTCAGGCAAAAGACAATTACAGTATCTGTGTTACGAGTCACCATAACTTCCTGGAACAACACAGCCCGATGTCAAACTTATTAAAAACTGTAAAATCTTGATGAGTAAAAATTCATGTTTAATTTTTTAAACTAAATTTTATAGCCACAGTATTCTTTTACAAATTCCTAGCTAGCAATCACTGATCCATATGCATGGGTAATTTCAATGTGACATATTCATTCTTTCAAACAATCAGGTACATCAACACATCTCAACATTTCAATTAATGTAACTAATTTTGACAAATACAGTGGTCCCTCGGTTAACGAGCCAATCGGTTCTAGAAGGTTGCTCGTTAACCGAAAAACTCGTTAACCGAAACCATTGTTGCAATGGGTTTTTGGGTAATTGGTTCCAGCTCACCGAAAATTGCCTAAATTCAACAAAAATGGTAGAAAAGTTCACTTACTTTGAGGTGTGTATGTAGAAGGCTCCTGGATGATGATGATGATGATGGGAATTACAATGGGGTGGAGGAGAAGGGAGAAGAGAAGGCATTGGAGTGGAAGAGAAGTCACCCCGTGGTGCCAATTCACCCATATGTCAATATGTAAAATAAATTTCAAAATGACCAATAATTTGCTTGCAAACACAGAAAAAAAGCATTTGGTTGAAGAGAGTCTCAAGCAAGATGTTACCTCCACTGAAAAGACAGAGAGACTGGCGCCTGTTTGGTGTGTTGCCAGGCTGGATGGCGTGCATGAAACTAGTTTCCTTACCTTCAATTATGTTCAATAATTGTTAAAATGATAAAAAATTTAATATTAAACTTTTAAAATTATTAAATAGTATAAACTTCTTGATATTTACTAAAATAGTAAGGAATTTAAGCCCTAAAACCGATTACTGTATTGGCGGACTAATACTACAGCTGGTGGACCGCCAAATGCAAGCGAAAACATGTTGAGGTCGGCTCGTAAAAAACTTGTTAATCGAGGGATTGCTCGCTAACCGAAGTTAAGAATCTTATGGAAGGTAACTCGTTAACCGAGGGATCACTGTACAACTTAAATAATAATAATCATAAAAAAATAATAATAATAATGCATCAATAATTATCAGTCTCTTAAAGTACAGTACAGCAAGGAACACATGTTTGTTCATTAGACTTTCCAGTTCATTAAAAATTGTACAGTAGCTACTTCCGGCCAATTTACCATGGCTTAGTTTAAACAAAATACAGTAGTACAGTTGTATTCATATACCTACAGTATTGTATATACTTTTACAATCTTCAAAACTAAAGTCAGAAAATGTATCCACCTCCAACTTATAATGTCCTCTCAAAATAAAAGAATCCCCTATGGAAATTCACACCAACAGCCACCTCCTCATCACCATTCTTACTTTAAAAGAAATTCAATGAGTTACAAATAGAAAGACTCTTCCCATTGTCCTTAATGTGGAATAACAATGAGAAACACAAGACTTATTCATTCAATAGTAAATATATTTGTGGTCATTAAAGCCATTGGTCTATGCTATCAATAAGTGCAAGTCAGTTCATTAACTCTCTATGATCAAGTTGGAGAATTCACATCATAAGCACAACAAACGAACAATTCATTAGGCCATGAATGTAAGATTCTGTGATCAAGGTTTGGAGCTGCAGTACAGAACCTCTCATGTATATGGGGGACGCTCAGTGGAAGTGCACACACGCACACACAGTAAAAGGTCTTCTTTCAAACAACCCAAGTGCCCACAGTTAACAATCCAATTTGATATCAGTCAACTAACAGAACCCCAAAATATTTCCTCCTGATGCCAGGCTTGAACTGGAGTAATGTACTGAAATAGGACAGGAAGTCAAACTGGCAAAGATAGGCTGGGTGATATCATTTTATATTTGAAACACACCAAGCCTCACACTTGCTGAATATTCCATAATTTTATACTAAATTGCAATATATAATTACATATAATCAATGGGGAAAGTAGGGTTAGGTTCTGGAGGCCAAAAAAAGTGACTAAACTTGACTTCACGAGTTCATTTTCTTACTAACTAAAGCACAAATGAGCACTAGACTCAGGAACAACAGGCTGTTTCAATATCAATATCAAGGAACACCATCCTGGGAACACAAGACTAGGAAGCTGACGCACCATCCTGGGAACACCAGACTTGGCAGCAGACGCCACACTGCCACCCTCACTTGACAATCCCACACCTACATAAACGAACACCAAAAATATTATAGTTACAGTATTAAATCTTTTCAATTAAGCTTTCCATTACCTCCACTTCACCTTTCATGTCACTACCAACTCATTTACACTTGCTTTAGAAATTGGAATCTGCACCAGACTTGGCAGCTGACGTGCCATCCCGCGAACAACAGACGAAACACTGCCACCCTCACTTAACAATCATAAACGAACAAACCAAAAATATTAGTTACAGTATTAAATTTTTTCCATTAAGCTTTCCATTATCTTCACTTCACTTTTCACGTCACTAGCAACCCATTTACACTCACCTCAGAAGTCGTAATCTGAAGCAGAGTCGGTTGCTTTCTTGTCACTTACTCAGAAAGAGTGAGCGGGCGAGCGTGAATGCGTGAGAGAGCAGCCACGGTGGCGCCTATGGTGAGCAAATAAAGCATTTGTTTGCCATGGAGGTACATTTGAAATATTTCCTGCCCGATTTCTTTCGCGAAATAAAAAAAATTATTGCCATATATATATATGGCAATATATATGAAAAAAAATCATTATAAAAAGTCGTGATATATCCTGACCCTACTGTACAGTAGTTGTAAATCTTAATACCAATCTGACGAGGACTCCGCAAAACTACAGTTAGATCTAAAAAAAATGATCGAATGGTCTGCAAAATGGCAGCTAAAATTCAATGTGGACAAGGATAAAGTACTTAGTCTCGGAGATGTACACAGAGAAACCAGATATCAGATGAACAACGATGTTATCGAGAAATCCGAATGTGAGAAAGATTTAGGAGTAATGATAACTAGGAATCTTAAGCCTAGTAAACAATGTGTATTTGCTCAAACAAGGTTAATAAAGTACTTGGGTTCATACAAAAGAGTGTTAGTTACAAGACTAGAGAGGTTACCCTAAAATTATATCTTGAGATTGTGAGACCTCACATGGATTACACACAGTTTAATTCTGGTTATCATATTACAGAATGGATATAGAATCATTAGAAAGAATTCGGAGGAAAATAACAAGACTAATCCCGGGCATTAGGAACCTTGACTACAGAAACAGGTTAAAGCATCTTAATTTGCACTCCCTCGAGAAACAGAGTGAGGAGCGATATGATAGAGGTGTATAAATGGATGTCAGGGCTAAACAAAGGAGACATTACAAAGGTACCCAAACTATCCAACCAGGAGCGAACTCATAACAATGGTTTTAAATTAGACAAATTTAGATTTAGGAGCGAAATAGGTAAACACTGGTTTGGAAATAAAGTAGAGAGCGAGTGGAACAAGTTATCAAACATCATCATTAACTCGAATACGCTGGATAGCTTCAAACATAGGTTGGATGGATATATGAGCAATAGGGGTTGGGTGTAAATGGGACTACCCAGTATGGGCCAATAGGTCCGCTGCAATTTCCTCCATTCTTGTGTTCTTATGAACTGGTGGGGTTGTACAGGGGTGGGGGGGCATTTAAAATAGTAGTGTACTTTTAAACTAATGTATAAAACTAATTAACATTCTTAACAAAATGGGCTGCAAGGCATATTTGTGTGTGTGTGTGGATACATAATTATTTAAAGAACATTATTGGCCAAAGGAAGGCTATAGGTAGAAGGATAAATCGTGGCAAAATTTACCTCCAGGATTATTATAAGGTATTGGCCGGTAGGGTTAAGACCAAGATAAGAAAAGCGAAGAGGAATTATGAACTGAAGATAGCAGGGGAGGCGAAAACAAACCCCAAAGGATTCTACCGAATGTATCAAACTAAAACACGAGATAAGATTGGACCAATATGTTCAGATACCGGCGAGATAATTGATAACGACGGAGAAATGAGCAATAGTCTGAATAAATATTTTTCAACAGTTTTCACCACCGAAAATTTAAAAATGATACCCGAGGCACCGACTCTATTCAGAGATAATGAGGAAAACAAATTAAGTGAGATAGTAGTGACTAGTAACGATGTTAATAAGCAAATAGACAAACTGAAGCCTAATAAGTCACCAGTTCCTGATGAAATATTTGCCAGAGTATTAAAGGAATGTAAGGAAGAGCTTAGTATGCCCTTAGCAAAGTTGTTTAACATGTCATTAAAAACAGGTGTAGTACTGTACCAGAATCCTGGAGAATAGCGAATGTAATACCGATTTTCAAGAAGGGGATAGATCACTATCCTCTAACTACCGCCCAATCAGTCTAACATCAATAGTAGGTACATTGTAAATTGCTAGAATCAATCATTTCAAACTCTATTCGAAACCACCTGGAGAAGCACAAGTTGATCAATGATTCCCAACATGGCTTCACAAGTGGGCGTTCATGTCTAACTAATCTATTAACATTCTTTTCATCAGTTTTCGAATCGGTGGACGAGGGGCACAATTATGATGTGGTATATCTCGACTTTAGCAAAGCCTTCGACAGAGTTCCCCACGAAAGACTAATTAGAAGGTAGAAGCGCATGGCATCAAAGGTAATATCCTTAAATGGATTAGGGCGTGGTTACGGGACGGGAAACAGCGAGTGAGCATAAACGGCACTAAAGCACACTGGAGCAACGTCACTAGTGGAGTTCCCCAAGGCTCAGTACTTGGACCATTATTATTTTTTATATACATAAACGACATAGATATCGGCACAGACAACAACATAAGTAAATTTGCTGATGACACTAAAATAGGGCGTGTAATTAAATCTGACGAGGACTTGGCAAAACTACAGGAAGATCTAAACAAATTTTTCGAATGGTCGGAAAAATGGCAGATGAAATTCAATGTCGACAAATGTAAAGTACTCAGTATAGGAGATATACAGGGAAACCAGCTACCAGATGAACAACGATGCCATTGTGGAATTTGACTGCGAGAGAGATTTAGGAGTAATGATAAGTAGGAATCTTAAGCCAAGAAAACAATGTGTTTTTGCTCGTAACAAGGCTAATAAAGTACTTGGGTTCATACAAAGGAGTGTTAGTTACAAGACTAGTGAGGTCATCTTAAAATTATATCTAGCGCTTGTGAGACCTCACCTGGATTACGCAGTTTAGTTCTGGTCACCGTATTACAGAATGGATATAGAATCCTTGGAAAGAATCCAGAGGAGAATGACAAGACTAATCCCGGGCATTAGGAACCTTGACTACAGAAACAGGTTAAAGCATCTTAATTTGCACTCCCTCGAGAAACAGAGTGAGGGGCGATATGATAGAGGTGTATAAATGGAAGTCAGGCTAAACAAAGGAGACATTACAAAGGTACTCAAACTATCCAACCAGGAGCGAACTCAAAACAATGGTTTTAAATTAGACAAATTTAGATTTAGGAGCGAAATAGGTAAACACTGGTTTGGAAATAAAGTAGTGGGCGAGTGGAACAAGTTATCAAACATCATCATTAACTCGAATACGCTGGATAGCTTCAAACAAAGGTTGGATGGATATATGAGCAATAAACAGTGCGGTATCATGTATCACACTCGACAGTCACTCACTCTCACAGCAATGAAAGAAATCTATCATGATCTTGTTTACCAACACCTGATACACTGTCACACACTATGGGGGGCCTCTGGCTGTTTAAAAACACAATCTCTGGTTACTGCACAAAAGAGAGTTGTACGGACAATGACCTACTTTAAAAAAACAGATCACACAAACGAAAAATCTGCTAGATTGAAAATTTTAAAATTCGAAGATATTAACACTTACTGCTGTGCCCTCTTTGTTTACAAATCCATCAATCACTTGCTTGACAATAATTACTTCCAGTTCCGGAATAATCAGAGATACAACTTAAGGCACCCAGAGCTACTAAGACCACCCCCCATGCGCTCCTCTCAGTCCCAGACCTCCATAAAATATCATGGTGTGAAGGTATGGAACAACTTACCCCCACCCATCCGAGCAAAGACTAACGCTCCCTTCCTTTAAACCATCTCTAAAAAAATATCTATTGTCGAAGTATTAATATTTCTTGTAACACTTACTATATTTACAGTACCTGCTTTTATTGTACCACCAAATCCGTTTTATCAGAAATTATCATGTATATAAATAAGTAATTACCATTGCAATAAACATAATTGCCAACTAGACATAATCCTGAAAGCTCTGTCCTCTTGTTCAACCTTATTACTGCACAATCCAGGTTGTACTGCTCCCCCATTATACTTATGTTTTTAAATTCCACTCCAATTTATATGTGTATGTGTATGTATGTGTGAATATGTATATGTATATATATACAGTATATATATATATATATATATATATATATATATATATATATATATATATATATATATATATATATATATATATATGTGTGTGTGTGTGTGTGTATGCATGGGGATGTGTATATGGATGTATAAATAATAAAAAAAAAAATATATAAATAAATAAATAAAAACAATAAATAAATATTGAAGTGATAACCGTGGTAACATTTTGAGATGTACTTATTACTACCATGCTATTGTACTATTCCAGATAATACTAAATGTTACATAATACTTCCTTGAGATAAATGTATAGTATATATCAGGTGCCTCAAAGAGAGCTCAGGTTCTCAACTGGCTCAGCCATATTAATATTGTTATTATTATCCACTCTGTATCTGTATTTTTTCTGGCTAAATAAACTGTTACAATTTAATTCAACAATTCAATAGTAGATAATGGTACAGTAGTTATAAAACAATACAGTAAATCGGAAAAAAATAAAAGACACACTGCCAAGACCAAGTCACTGAATTAATAATGTGGAAATTGCTATAAATCCTCGCTATTTGTTGGTATGCTGTTGCTATTTGTCTGGCCAATGAGCTTTATTTACTTTTGCTAAGTGTCTGTAATCTATTTTGATTGATCGAGGTTGATGACAATGAACCTATATTACTGAATTTGGTCACTTGCCAACATGGTTAGGTTAGGTTATACAGTATTAGGTTAGATTGGGTAAAGTAGATTGGTTAGGTTTGTAAATGATTAAATTCAGTAGCTACCCTAGGATCAATGTCACCAAACTTGATCAATCAGAATGGATGACAGACAAATAGCAGAAGTAAGTAAAAGTCCATGAATTCAAAAAATAACCAATGCCTATTATTTTATAAGATTTTTTTTTTTAATAATCTACACAAAGGTTCAAAAGTTGATGCCAATTTTTCGTGTTTATGAAAGGGAAGCCTTAATGTTCATGAAATGTTTGTGTCTTGCGGCTAACATATACAGGTCATGGAGGCATCCCAGGTACCTACCGTGCAGACATACTGTACATTCGTGGTTCAGATGAAAAAATTAGAAAAACAAAAATAGGACAATTGCAATACCCCCTCCTCATTCTTGGGGGTGTTACTCTTGAAGTATGAAATAAGTTTTCTTCTATAGTTAGTTATCTAAAATAGTACCTGAAATGAAAAGACATATCATCTTCTCTTCAAAAAATATATTAACAATACAGGTAGTTTAGTGGTGGCAGCAGCCTTCACCAGTTTGACCAGACTAAGCACAACATCGCTATACAATTATACTGTACAATGCATCTATGCTCCTCTTGATGTGAACTACTGCAGCCATCAGGTTATATTCAAAATCAATGTTTACATAAAAAGACAACAGTTCAACCTTCAGCCTACCCTAACACTGTACAGTATTGGTAGTCCTGTGGTAGAGCATTAACCAGTGGTCCTCCAGTCACCTCCTGTACTAACACCAGGTACAGTATGGTATTCTGGTCACCTCGTGTATTAACACATGATGTATGGTGTAATGGATCAACATGGAACCCTTGGGGATTCATCACTCACTCAAAGTCAATAAGTGCTGCTCGTCTTGGAAAACGTTTGGTAAAGGGCATGGATGGGTATCACAAATAAAAATAGATTTTTTTCTTTTATAAATAATGGCAATTTAAAAGATTATGACCTTTATTTTTGGCCTATATGAATATTTACGGAGATATAACCCACTACCAACGACAATGAACGCACAAAGTAGAAAGGGCTTTGAGGTCGAGGTAAATTGTAGAGTAAAAACACGCAAACAAATTTCTCAGTCAAACCTAACCTAACCTAATCTAAGGTAACCTGACCTAACGTCTCCTAACTTTACCAAACCTTGACTGGTGAAGAAGTAAATAATAAGAGTTAAAGTCTTGAGAACCGCCAAAGATGTACAAATTATCTCAACTTTCTGATTAAAATAACTACAAAAATTAAAATTTCCGCCTAAAACTAAATACTGTAGCATAGAGTATTACTTCAATATTTTTATCTCGGTCATCTTATAATAACTTCCCGTTCATGATCTCCAATGAAATTATAACCATCTGCCATGAATATTAACCATATATCTTAATCAACCTTAATATTATATACAGTATACGTACAGTATAACCAAATGTTACAGGGAAGGAGAAAGTATGTCGTATTACCATCAAGGGATAATGTCAACGCCCACAGTATTATTTTTATATGGCATTATCATCTAACATAACTGAGAAACTGACAAGTACCTGACACATCTTCCTGCCGTCAACCCAGATCAAGACATCAAGATTACCACGACGGAAGTCCGCCTCACGCAGCCACCATCATTAACACTACTCTTTCACGTCTTCTCTTACCTTTAACAAGAACCAACGAAGCCGAGAAGATATTTACTACAGCAACAGATGTATATAGCTCTATCTGCTGCCCAAAATGTAACCAGCGGTGAGGAAATGTAAAGTTCACTCGAAGCTGTCCGTAACACGTTCACCCTCTCACTCACTTCACAACACATTAAGGTTTGGGAGATAAAGAAACTACCTCCTCACTGCTCATGCGCGAGACAAACAGAAAAGCATCGGAATAAATACAATTGTGTATTACATTAAATATTTAAAGCATTGCATTGTCTTATTATACATCAGTATCGTAGGTTTCAACATTTATTATGCAGGAGTTCACTATATAAAGTAATATAAGAAGAAAAAAAGAGAAAGGCCTAACTAGTGACATTCATAATAAAAATATCACAACACGAGATGGAAATATAGTGTATCTAAAAGAGGAATTAATAAACATGGTTATAGGTGTGATCGTTTGTCAGTCAGGTATGTGCATAGGATTTTACCACTACTACTGTACCTCCAAAACCCATTAACATTTCTAACACAGATATACAGTATATGACTTGGTTAATTGTATTTAAGGTTATTAGAAGATATTTATCATTATATAAAGGCTATTAACTCAGTTTATTAAAATTAACAAGTCCATTCGGCATGTCTGGTTGTCACTTGGCATGTTAGACCCAAATGTTTATCAACAAATTCACGTGAAAGAGAAGCTCGTCATAATCTTTTGGACAATTATCACCTTATTAGTAATTGAAAAATAGCTGATGCAAGTATGTATATTTTTTATTATAATACAAGTAACTAATTTTATATAGTTTAATAAAACAAGAGGATAAAAGAAAAGGAAAAGTAACAGAGACGTGGCCGATCACCCAAGCGGCTAACGAGCCGATCAGTGGTGAGGAGGATAAAAGAAAAGTGAGTTTCTTTAGGCCTCAAGTGCTGGCGTCTTGGTCATTATTGTTCCTTTGTCTTTGGAAATAAACGAAGATATGAATACTATAGCTGAATAAGGTAATGTTGATTGTATGAAACTGTTAATGTAGAGTTACTAGTATACTATGTACTGTCAGTCTGTGTTAAGAAAATTGAAGCCAAACCTAAGCTAATCATTACTTACTTTTACCTTTTACTTTTTTCCTCTTCACCACTGATCAGCTCATTAGCCGATTGGGCGATCGGTCACGTCTCTGTTAATCATTGTTGGCAAGTACTGGGCTGCCTGGGTATGCACCGGCTCCTGAGTGTACCTGAACTTGCTCCAGTGTTGGTCAAATCTTGTCTTTAAAGAGTTCTTACCAGCTTACTTGCCAGTTTGTTTTCACTTTAAGTTATTTACAACCTCTTCCGCGGTCACTGATGACACTGTAGTGGATTTCTCCCCTACAAACGCTGTTTGTCGCTGAGTAGCCGACCCCACCAATTCCCCAGTGTATGCCTTGTGGTCTAGGTCAACCAGCGCCGCCATACACCACGGAGCGGGGGTCAACTCCTAAGCCACGCCTACACCCTGCTATTTAGGACCTGACCTCGTGGTGACCTGCCTCTTTCTACCTACACCAACCAGCCAGCAACACACCTCATCCGCCGCTGCCTGGCGGCCCTCGCTCCTCCTCCGCCTGCCTGGCGGTCCTCTCTCCCGCCGGCGAGCATGGCGACCCACAAGCTGGTCCTCCTCTGAGCATCCTCACCAACCAGCTCTCTCTACATCACGCTTGTAACCATGCTGCCTTCCCAGCACCAAGCTGCATTGTACATCCAATACAACATGTATATAGAGAGCACATTGTGAGTTTCCTTTCTCCAACCCATCCCGAGTGTGAACACAAACAATCTGAACCCCACAACAATATAAACTGATTTACCTTAAAGCACAGTACTACACTCCCTGCTCTCTACAATATGTCTTATGAACATGGGGTTCTCCCGTCCAACTGGAAAAATGCCACTATTATCCCTATCCCTAAGCCGGGAGATCCTGGGAAATATCGACCCATTAGTCTTACCTCCTGTGTTTGCAAAATGATGGAGAGGATACTCCATCGTCGCCTTCTTCACACCATAGGCGGCTTCCACAACTCGCTCAATGGTTTCATTCAACATCGCAGTACAGCACACTCCATTGCTTCCTTTTATTGCAATCAGACTGCTTGCATCTCCGTCTTCCTTGATATCAAGGGAGCCTTTGATACGGCTCAGCCTGCCCTTATTTTAGCTGAACTTGCGCGGTTAGGGGTTAAAGGGAGACTCCTACAATGGATCGCCTCTTACCTCACTGGACGTCAGGCCCGGGTTCGCGTTGAAGGCTCTATGTCTCCTGTCCAAGAAATGAACCTCGGCACCCCTCAAGGTGGAGTCCTGAGTCCCACCTTGTTTAACACTCTCATGCACTCCATTGCATCTCTCCCGTGGCCGACAGAAGTTGTCCACTCAGGATATGCCGACGATGTCCTCCTCCATGCCCCTGACTACCTCAGCATGCAGGAGGCCCTTGATCTGGTCTCCAGAGAGTGTGATTCACTTGGTTTCCTTCTTTCAACTGCGAAAACAAAAGCCATGTGGCACGGTCGTGTTGTACCTCCACCCTTTCTCTTATCAGGAACGCCCTTGGGCTGGGTTAAAGAGGCAAAATACCTGGGTGTGTATGTAACTCGCACACGTTGTCAGATCCCTGAAGTCCGCTATCTTCGAGACATATGCTTTCGGCGTCTCGCTCCCCTCTCTACCATGTGCAGGGGTTCCCTTGGTGCCACCATCCCTGCACTTCTCACCATGTACAAGTCCTTTGTCCGTTCCTGTGTCGACTACGCCGCCCCTGCCCTCGTCAACATTAGTCGGACTGCTGTCAACCGTCTCGAAGTTATCCAGAGGAAAGCTGCTCGTATCATCCTTGGGGCTCCTCAGTGGACACGCTCTACTTCTCTATATACCGAGCTTGGTCTTTCCCCCTTACAGAATCGTGTCCAGGAGTTTTACCTAAAAACTGCCGTTTCCATTCTACGGGATCCTCGGAGCAACTATGTCCAAACTAACTTGTCTCCTGCTGTCCGAGACCGACCTCCATCTAGAAGACAGTGGAGAGGGTCACTCATCTGAGCCCTTCAGGAACACGACCTCCTGCCTGATATTGTTGTCACCCCTGCTGTTGGTTCGTCTCCTTCTCCCTGGCTGGATTTTCAACCTGAAGTGATTGCCCTCGGTGGACCGCTCCCGAAATCCCAGGTGAACCCTGTTATTCTCTGCAAATACCACCTCTCCAGGATCGCCCACTGGTCCCCAGGTAGGGTCGTCCTCTACACTGATGGTTCTGTTGACCCCGCTACAGGTAAGGCCGGGGCTGGTGTCTACATCTCCCTTCCTGATGCCCCTGTCTCTCAGAGTTTCTGACGGGGCATCCTCCACTCAGGCTGAACTAATAGCCCTACTTGCTGCCCTTCTCACTGAGGAAGAAGCAGATGGTTTCTGCCCCTTGCTTGTCTGCTGCGATTCCAGGTCTGCTCTCGACGGGATCGCATTTGGATCAGGGGAAAATAAGGACCTCATCCTCCGAATATGAGGGTTAACATCCACACTTCAGGATGCAGGCCGTCCTGTGACATTCCTATGGATACCCAGTCATGTCGGTATCTTGGGGAATGAGGCAGCAGATGGCCTTGCCAAGACTGGCTGCAACAAGGCCACACCTGACTACGTTGTTCCTCGAACACTCTTACAGATTAGGACCCAAATTCGCTGCAAACAGAGAGAAGCTCGGGAAGCAGCCATCCCCCTGGACTCCCCGCCCACCTGGTACGATGTCCTCCGTAAACTTCCTGACCTCTCATACGTCTACGGGAAAGGGTCGCGGAAAGGGGACGTGATTGCTGCCCGCATCATCATTGGGTATGACTTTGCTTGGGAGATTGGTATCCCCGCATCCCCTGAGCAACGCTCTTGTGCATTATGCAGAAGACCCGACAGCAGCACCCTTATCCACTACCTCCTAAGATGTCCCCACACACAACGCTTCCGTGACGCCTGCTGGACCACCACTCCACGACCCCCTGACGGAGACACAATGATCCTCCCCATACTGGCCAGATATTTTGTAAATAATATTGATTATGTGTTAAAAGAATATCCTTCCTTCCTTAGGCTTTAGTAAGCCCCTTTATAATATTTATACTGTATATACTTGTCACACTTGCCAGATGCTTCTGGTTGTGAGGGGGCGGGTTCTCTAGCTGCCACCAATGTGAGGGGGCGGGTTCTCTAGCTGCCACCAATGTGAGGGGGCGCATTCTCGGTCTGCCACCAATGTGAGGGCGCCTGACTCCCTCTCTGTTTCTACACCACCCTCATCTTATCTACTTCTCTTTGTTCTTACTCTACTCAGTTCCGTCACCTATTCTTGGGTAGCATGGGCGAGGGTCTAGGCACGTGAGTATGGTAATTTTGGTATCAGGTCACTTGGATGGAAATAAAGGTAAAATACTGTGGGAGAAATGAATACACCTAAAGTACTCTAAAAACACATTTATTTATATAAAATCCAAGGGGAAAATAGATGTTATTAACATATAACTGCCAGGCTCAGCTCCTGGGCCTATTGCAAACTCTCTATGTCTTATGTACTGGTTTCCTTGTTTTCCTATTTACTCAACAGCAATTATTCGGACATTACACTCTTACCGTGCACCCAATACCGTGTCTTTCCTCCCAAGACACTAATACTGATACAAACCCCGACATGGGTCCCCCACAACATGGGTAAGTATTAACAACACCTACAACCACACTGTGGACCATAATTCCAAGGCCTGTCACAGGGTATAGCACTGGCGCCTCTACAACTGCTGTTGTGGTCGGTTACTCCGACCCGAGATGGGGTAGCCAGACACATGGCGGGTCTGGGATCTGGCCCAACGAAGCCTTGGGGCACATTAATCCGGCCGCATCGGTGCCATCTTCTCACATATGATCCCGGCTGGACATCTAATACATCCGAGGCCGTTGTTGGATGGTAGAGCGATTCAATAATCACAATGGGATCGGGAGACAAACGGGAGTCAGCGTCAGGGGACCTGTATGGGTGAAGGGACGGGCACTCACTAACGGTGACAACATCATCACGTTTCAGGGGACGTTAAAGACGTAAATATGACTTCACTCAGAGCATATCAACTACGTTACTGTAACACTTGCACAATCAACTATGAATTGGGTCAAATCACTTAAAGAAAGGCAAATTACAACACAGAGTGGGTGGCCTACCTGTATGGGTGAAGGGACGGGCACTCACTAACGGTTGACATGCCCGCGGCGCCCTCACTCAAAACAGACCAGGGAGTCCACCTACTTATATTCCGATGAATTAATTTACTGTACACTCTGGCCTTGAAATTGAGACTATGAACTCATTTTCATTCTCTATTATCATCTTCACTAACAATGCTCTGACTCAGCTATCGAAAGCCAAATTAAATTGATTACAAAGGGTTAGATGGCAACAGGTCCCAACATACAGCGTTTACTCCCATAGACCAAGACGTGGGAAATAGAGAACGGGGGACGTTTCCACTGGGGGGACTCAGAAGGTTTTGTGGACGTTTGAGCGTAATATGAATCCTTAAGGTTTTCAGGTTAGCTCTTATCATGACCATTACATGGTGTCATTGTACAGGGGTACCTAGTGACAGCTCTAGGATCCCTCTTCCTCTATGTAGGAATATACAATTGAAATTGAAATTGAATTGATACTCGTAGATTACTAATTCAATATTTATTAACACAGTGAGTGAATAAGATGTACCTTAGATTCACTCAGACAAAACAGAACTGCAATTTACTTATTAAGTCATCACACACTTCAAGAATTTATTACCTCATTAACTACCTCCAAATACTTATTACTTCATAAGACAATTGTGGTATTATTACTCTGATAAATGAGATTCAGTAATTAGTATACACCAGATATCACTGGACCCTCAGGTCTTACTTTAGCAAGTAACCAATTAACTCTTTACTTCTTGGTTATAACATTATACTCTCAGATTATTATTTCATGGTCACTACCGATGAATACCTAACACACTGGACAAATTCCACACCTATAGCAACATACAATACCTCCGGTTAGCTCACGAGGAACAACATGGCACCTTCAACTCTTAGCCGGTGGTTCAATACTTAACCTGGGATACTGTGTTTCTGCTATTTATACCCCAAACAAGATACAATAATACTTAGGCCCATGTAACTGTGAGGAGTGCCCCAGGGCAACGCTGGTCTCTCTACAACAAATGAAGATTACTGTTAGGGGTCGGTTGTAGACCGACACACGCCAAGGGAGCTGGCTCCTGATTTGCAGGAAACGGACTTCCCAGTTTAATCCTGTGAATTAACGGCATCGTCCAACCCGGTTACCGACCCACGGTAGCCGATGAGTATTCAGCTCAACACACTGGAGAGACGTTGAGGAAGAGTTACGAATGCGTCAATATTTAACTTCAACTATACAAAACATACATCTGGCAACGGTCCAGACGATATCTAAATCTCTACGTTACTCGACTTAATTGGCACAGAATTCACTATGTTAACACATGAACACTGATATTCACAAAATTGACTAAGTTAAACTGAATTAATAGGCGGCGGGGAACACACGATAACATACCTGGAGAGACGTTGAGGAAGAGTCACGAATGCGTGATTCTCCCTCGTGTAGAGGTATATACGTGCACCCGCGGGGCAGCTTGGGCCTCCGTATTCATACCAGAATGGTCGATCTCACCAACAACATAACTTCTCTACCATTTTGGATCACTGTATACTTAGTTATGAACTCTGGTGTTCTTGATCAGGGTAATTTCCTATGTCTATTCATATAATCTAATCAGAGGTTGAGCTTGCCAGGAAAAGGTGGAATATACACGTCGATAACATTAATTCTGCAAGCTCAGGCCTGAGGCGAACAAGGAGCTATTCACGGGGAGACGCAAGATCTTGGAGATTATACCAATTGACAGAATAGTTCAGGAGATTAATGACTTTCTTAAATAGACAACTGACGCTAATTAAACTATAAACACCAAATTCTCTGATGTCGGGGCGACAAAATGATATAACTTCAGGCGCGATCAGAAACTCATGAATACCCCCACGGACGACATAAAATACGCCACTCTAGCTGGCAAACTCGACACTCACTTACTTGACACGTTTTACTAGCAATAAGGACAGTTGAAGCGTTCAACGCCACTCACAATGGATCTTGAATGTTCCAACTGTAAACAGACATATCTAAGTTGACTCAAAACAAGGGTGTTCTCTCTCACACTCAAATTCATTTTATAGAGAGGTTGGTTTCAGTAAGTCAGAGAAAATGGGATAACGGAGGACTGAGTACAGACTAAAATAGAAGTGCAGATCAAGTTATATATATACAGAGGAGGGTGAGAACAAGTCCACAGAGGTCAAGTATAGGTAATGACCCTACTAATCTTTACAAAAGCACCGCAGCGGTCGGTAGTCAGGTCAGAGGGAAAACTGACCCAACCTTCTCACCTGGTTACAAATCCTCTTAATTACAAAATTGTCCAATTTGTACATACCGTTACTCAAATTCATGTTAACGGATTCGGTATGTTTAATGACCCTAGATTCTATGATGTTCCTACTGTCAATTGAATTACAAGGTAATATTGAGGAGGCATTATCCAAGTCAATGCAGGGATAATAAACATTGGTGTGTATCTGGAGGGGTCCCGAAACCAATTGATTTTTTCCACTAGTTTATAGTGCCCATGTACAGTACACAGTTCCCAAGTACGCATAGCTCTGTTGGCACTGTACTGCGCACATCATTGTCATCCCTAAAAATCCCATCTAATTCATATTACGCTACATAACATTCAAATGCACCGCTCTTGTAGAACCCAGAAAACGGGAAACATTGAGAAAGGACAACTCACCTACTCAAGGTTCCTAGACCATGTGTTGTATTGTACCCAGTTATAGTTATATCATATGAAGTGTATGTATTCATAGCATTAAGGATCACTCAGGGTAGGCATAAGATGAAGGTTAAAGTCCAGTTGAGCCGGACTAGGGTACTGTAAGACTACGTGTGGAGCAGGGTTTGAAGGTCCTACTATTTACGTCTGTGAGCGTGTAGCGAACATAACTCCAACAGATATCATATGAAAATACATGAGAACAATGATCTGGAAAAAGGATAAATGTATCAGAACTATGTGAGGTGTTGACAGTGATCTAGAAACTATACTGGAAAGGAAATATCGTGTATGCGTCGGTATGAATTTAATACACCTCGTAGCCTCACGTGACATATACCCACGACAGGTACAGTGATCAGAGAATCTTATGTCTGTGTTCAAATAGTGCAATGTGTGAGAGGAGGATCCCTCATTACAGTTTTTAAGTGAAGTTGATACACCCCCGCCATGATCATTCGGCTTTTGTTTCAAGGCGCGTCATGTACCCGCCTCAGATGCCCCGTTGATATTAAAATCCCAGGCATTTAACCAAGCACTAGCAAACCAAGACCTGACCTTAGTGTGTAACTTAGGATTAATATATGTGTTTATAAGAAATGAGTGACAATATACCGTAAAGTGTTCAGGTGAGAACCATAAGAAACAAAAGTGTAAATTGAGGATTGGAAACTGTAGGCCTATGTGACGAGAAGCGGCGGGAAGCCGGCCTTAGTCTTTCCCGTTCTGCCGTCACCACAGGTCAGTGCCCTAGCGGGCTATATCCCGCCCTACAATTAAGGTTGATAAATAGAAGTTACTACAGTTTAAAGCTTTGCTGGATATATAAGTGTGATAGGGATGTGTTAAGGGGTGGGATAACCGCCCGTCAGGCATTATTGCTTAGTCTTTCCAGTTCTGCCGTCACCACAGGTGCCATGTGGCCGGAGTATCTTGCCGCCCGGCCGCCATTGTCCACTTGAGCGTCACACCGGGTGGGGATTACTCCTCCGCTATACCAGTCCACTGTGAACCGGTGGATTTCCAGCGCACCACTCCACATGAATAGTCACAACTAAGGAGACCGTGAGAAACTGCGGTCGTCACTTGGAGCGACCTATAATACCAGGCGTAGAAATAGTGCTGGTATGTCTCTAGGTGAAGCCCTCGTCTCTACCCACCGAGGGCGGTGTGCAAACGAGGTGCCCGTTGTGTATACCTAAAAGTCACAAGGAGTCACATACTTGCAGGTATGGAGTGTAACAGGTGTGTTGAGATGGTGCTACTGTGTATGATAACCGACGGTGCTACAATCCACCCAAGTGGAGCAGTCTGATGTGTTAAGGGATATTGCAAGAAGGAACGACCGAGATACGGCGTTCCCCGATTGTTATGCAATAAGTAGGTGGATGACCCGCCAGTAATGTAAGAGTCTGGGGCCCAGCTGGGTAACCAAAATTCTGTTGTTCTTCTGAGGAAGGCCAATTCATGTATATGTTTTTTTACCAGTATGTTTTATAAGGAATAAATCAATTAAGACATGTTATGGTTTCCCCCTTCTTTACCCTCATCAATCTGGTCAATGGAAAACCTAACCCAATGCCTAGTCCACTCTGCCCGCTACCTAACGAGCTATATGCTGTCCAGAGGGGGTCTGGTGGCAGCGACCCTTAGAAATTAAGATTAGAGTTAAGTTATTCCCTTTAATTTAGTGACTCCAGATCTGGCAGTATAGCACCAATTACCAGCGTACTTGGGGGGAGCACTGTACTACTGTCACTTCAATTAAGGACATATTAGGCACTGTATATTGTCGTCTCAGTCAAACAAACGGTCTGGTAAATAGTGCCTGTATTGACATCTTTATTTACGATAAATTTGCGTGTAGCCTCTACATTGAATCAAGGAAGGGCTCTGGCAGATAAAGTCGCTACCATGTTTTCAGGATTAATCTTCTTTTTCCTTTCCCTGAAACCTTCAAACATGGGCAAGAATGGAACATAGCGAGGCCAATCCCATCTGAAAGGTAGAAAAATGAATTTAGTAATTGTCAAAATGTGAACAAACTAGCAAAAATTATGGCCAGGTCACAGAGGTGGGGAATAAATTTAAGGCACATCTTGCTAGGTGGTAAAATACAACCAAAGAGCATCTTCACTAACCTCTCGAGAAACTTCATGCCACCAGGTAGGTCATAGCAGCGAGCGCTTGGGTCAGATGAGTGCTTGAGTGGCTCCTTGGCATCAAGATGGTAGTTCCACTGAAGTAAGCCTCGCTCCTCGTCTGTACCTGCAGTAACGACCACGGTCTTACACGTCAGTTAGTGCCAAAATCAAATGATTCATATGACACTCAATAGCCCACAAAACATGTAACTCTGCTTTCGTTTGAGTCCTCCATCTGAAGAGTCCGTTTTCTCGTCACTTCAAGACACCTCAGTCCTCCGTTATCCCATTTTCTCTGACTCACTGAAACCAACCTCTATATAAAATGAAATTGAGTGTGAGAGAGAACACCCTTGTTTTGAGTCAACTTAGATATGTCTGTTTACAGTTGGAACATACAAGATTCATTATGAGTGGTGTTGAACGCTTCAACTGTCCTTAATGTTAGTAAAACGTGTCAAGTAAGTGAGTGTCGAGTTTGCCAGCTAGAGTGGCGTATTTTATGTCGTCCGTGGGGGTATCCATGAGTTTCTGATGGCGCCTGAAGTTATATAATTTTGTCGCCCAGACATCAGAGAATCTGATGTTTATAGTTTAGTTAGTGTCAGTTGTCTATTTAAGAAAGTCATTAATCTCCTGAACTATTCTGTCAATTGGTATAATCTCCAAGATCTCGCCTCTCCCCGTGAATAGCTCCTTGTTCGCCTCAGGCCTGAGCTTGCAGAATTAATGTTATCAACGTGTATATTCCACCTTTTCCTGGCAAGCTTAACCTCTGATTAGATTATATGAATATACATAGGGAATTACCCTGATCAAGAACACCGGAGTTCATAACTAAGTATACAGTGATCCAAAATGATAGAGAAGTTATGTTGTTGGTGAGATCGACCTTTCTGGTATGAATACGGAGGCCCAAGCTGCCCCGCGGGTGCACGTATATACCTCTACACGAGGGAGAATCACGCATTCGTGACTGTTCCTCAACGTCTCTCCAGGTATGTTAACGTGTGTTCCCCGCCGCGTATTAATTCAGTTACTTAGTCAATTTTGGTGAATATCAGTGCTCATGTGTTAACATAGTGAATTCTGTGCCAATTAAGTCGAGTAACGTAGAGATTTAGATATTATCTGAACCGTTGCCAGACGTATGTTTTGTATAGTTGAAGTTAGACATTTACGCATTTGTGACTCTTCCTCAACGTCTCTCCAGTGTGTTGAGCTGAATACTCATCGGCTACTGTGGGTCAGTAAACGGGTTGGACGATGCCGTTAATTCGACAGGATTAAACTGGGAAGTCTGTTTCCTGCAAATCAGGCGCCAGCTCCCTTGGCGTGTGTCTGTCTACAACCGACCCCTAACAGCGATCCTCAATTGTTGTAGAGACCAGCGTGGCCCTGGGGCACTCCTCACAGTTACATGGGCCTCCTAAGTATTATTGTATCTTGTTTGGGGGATATTTCGCCGAAATATAGTATCCCAGGTTAAGTATTGAACCACTGAATGAGAGTTAAAAGTGCCATGTTGTTCCTTGCCAATTAACAGGAGGTATTGTATGTTGCGATAATTGTAGAGTTGTCCAGTGTGTTATGTATTCATGGGTAGTGACCATGAAATGATAATCTGAGAGTATAATGATATAACCAAGAAGTGAAGAGTAATTTGCTACTTGGTAAGGTAAGACCTGAGGGTCCAGTGATATCTGGTGTATACCAATTACTGAATCTCATTTGTCAGAGTAATAATACCACAATTGTCTTATGAAGTAATAAGTATTTGGAGGTATTTAATGAGGTAGTAAGTTCTTGAAGTGTGTGATGACTTAATAAGTAAATTGCTGTTCTGTTTTGTCTGAGTGAATCTAAGGTACATCTTATTCACTCACTGTGTTAAAAAATATTGAATTAGTAATCTACGAGTATCACCTCTCTATCCTTTCCCACATTGGTTCTCAGAAAATAACTAACTCACGTGCCTAGAAGCTCGCTACCTAACAGTTAACTAAGATATGTAATATTCTAATAAAATCCTGGGTGGTGACAGGCTACCGTTGTAAGTATAATAAGTGTGGTAATAAGAAAGACATGGTTTCCCAGGTTAATCCATGGTTTAGAATATAACGAACAAAATATATGGAAGATAATATATGATATATGAAAGGAAATGAAAAGAAAGAACATTGACTTGGAAAATATAAGCAGAGAAGCATAAGAGTTACTTATATAAGAATATATAAGAATATAAGGTATATAGAGATAAAGAACATATAAGAATATAAGCAAGAATATATAAGAATAAGTACATATGTAAAGAACTGAAGAAGGATAACTACATAAAATAGGATACTCATTGAAAAGAATGCTACAAAGAACATATATGTATATGAATAAATAAGAAGACTAACAGAAAAGAATATCTGGATGGTAAATTATAAAAGGAAGAACTCGGCCCGTTACACTGCTAGTAACATAACTATCATGAATCACACACACTCCTGGGGGTGAAGCACTCAACGACCTTCTTTTGTACTGACAGGAAAAGACGGGCGGCCAGCGGACACTGCCTGCTAGCCTCACCCCAAATTTCCAGGAACTAAGACTTTCCTTGACCTCTGGCCGCCTAAGGTTTGTTTTTTCGACTGAGATTATCTCTATTTTATCTATCTATTGTACAGCGCACATCATTGTCATTCCTAAAAACCCCATTTAATTCATATTACGCTATATAACATTCAAATCCACCGTGCTTGTAGAACCTCAGAAAACGGGAAACATTGATAAAGGATAGCTCACCTGCTCAATGTTACTAGACCATGTGTTGTATTGTACCCAGGTACAGTTATATAATGTTAATTGTATGTATTTATAGCATTAAGGAGAATTCAGGGTATCCATAAGATGATTGGGAAAGTCCAGTTGAGCCGGGCTAGTGTACTGTAGGACTAAGTGTGGATCATGGTTTGAAGGTCATACTATTTACGTCTGTGAACGTGTAGCGAACATAATTTCCACAGATATCATATGAAAATACATGAGAACAATGATCTGGAAAAAGGATAAAGGTATCAGCACTATGTGAAGTGTTGGAAGTGATCTAGAAACTATGCTTCAAAAAGAATATCTTGTATACCCACGCCATGAAAATACGACGCTGGGCTTTGTTTGGGTTGGCGCCTAGGCCGCCTCGGGTGTGCCGCGTTGATATTATAACCCAATGAATTTACCCAGGAACTAGCAAACCAAGACCTTACCTTAGTGTGTAATTTAGGATTAAAATAAGTGTTTATACGGCATGAGTGACAATATACCGAAAAGTGTTCGGGTGAGAACCGTAAGAAATAAAAGTAAAAATTAAAGATTGGAAACTGTAGGCCTACGCGGTGACGAGCGGCGGGGCACTGCCCTCAGTACCCTCTGTTCTACCGCCTCAGGTCAGTGTCCTATCGGGCTATATCCCGCCCTATAATTAAGGCTTATATAGAAGTTATTACAGTTTAAAGCTTTGCGTGATATATAAGTGTAATAGTAATGTGTTAGGGGGGTGTGATAACCACCCGTCAGGCATTATTTCTCAGTACACTTCGTTCTACCGTCACCTCAGGTTCCATGCGGTCGGAATGCCTTGCTGCCCGGCAGCCATTATCCCTATGAGCGTCCCAACAGGTGGTGACTACTCCCAGCTATGCCAATCCACTGTGAACCTGTGGATTTCCAGCACACCACTCCAAATGAGTAGTAACAAATAAGGAGACCGTGAGAAACTCTGCGGTCGTCACTTGGAGCGACCTTTAATACCAGGCGTAGAAATAGTACTGGTATGTCTCTTGGTGAAGCCCTCGTGTTTACCCACCGAGGGCGGTGTGCGAACGAGGTGCCTGTTGTGTATACCTAAAAGTTACAAGGAGTCCCATATCTGCAGGGGTGGAGTGTAACATGTGTGTTGAGATGGTGCTACTATGTATGATAACCGACGGTGCTATATTCCATACAGGTGGAGCAGTCTGATGTGTTAAGGGGTAGTGCAGGAAGGAATGACCGAGGTAAGGTGGTCACAGATTGCTATGCAATAAGTATGTGGATGACACGCCATTAATGTAAGACGTCTGGTGCCAATCTGGGTAACCAACATTTTTGTTGTTCTTCCGAGGAAGACCAATTCATTTGTATGTTTTTTACCAGTATGCTTTATAAGGAATAAATTAATTAAGACATGTTATGGTTTCACCCTTCTTGCCCCTTATCGATCTGGTCAATGGAAAGCCTAACCCAATGCCTAGTCCACTCTGCACGCTACCTAACGAGCTACATGCTGTCCAGAGGGGGTCTGGTGGCAGCGACCCTTAGAAATTAAGATTTGAGTAAGTATTCCCCCTTAGAATTAGTGACCCCCAGTCTGGCAATATACTATATACCATTTATATTCAACCCTTTTCCAATTTTGAGTAAGATGATCAAAAGTTAGAAAAATGTAACATATGGGAAGAAAGTGAAACAACAAATGGAGGAAGTGATAAGAAAGGTATAACAGCAACAGTAGTAATAATCACACACTTCTCACACCCTTATTTTACATTTACAGTATACAAAAGGTATCTTACCATCCACAGTAATTCACAATGAATCGTATCAATACTGTTCATGCTAAATTGGGAGACACTGTACCTCAGAGACACACTATACCTCGGAGGCACACTGTAACCCAGAGACACTGTACCTGGAATGCTGTTGTCGAGTATGAAGCCTAACATCCCGCCAACAAACATGGAGGTTTGTAGAAGCGTCGTGAGGCACTGGTCCATGGCTGGCGACCCTGTCTTGATGGCATCTGGGTTCTTTGCCAGCCACTGTTGACAATTTAATACTTATAATGGACCCGATGTTCATTTTAATTGCCGTGGTAGATTTCACAGCTACAGGTATGGATTTGAAATATGACAATAAAGTTCAATACTGCAAGAGGGAAATATTATCCTACGCTAGGGAGAGATAATCCCATGAATATGGAGAAACCGAGGACGAATTGGTTCCTGGAGGAGTTGAGGTCGATGATCTTGACACAAGAGAGGCCAACACCAGTGATGAGAGAGAACATGAACATTAAGGTGCTGCCCAACACAGGCTCTGGGATGGTAGCAAACACAGCACCGGCTTTGCTGACCAGACCAGTAAATATCATGATCATTGCGCTCGTCACAACCACACGACGACTGGCAACCTGACGAAAGATACATTACACGATGACACACATCCTGATATAACCACTGTGAGACACATTTTATTATATATTTACACGAAAACATCATGTAGGAACGCAAAGAACTCTATTATATGCACAATGTCAACAAGAGGAACGAATTTAAAGATTACACAATAAATGTTATCAAACATGCCAACTCCCTCATGTACTGACCACGGTCGTACAAGTTAGTTAACGTAAAATCAGACGATTCATATTACGCTCAGTAGCCCAGAAAACATGTAGCTATGCCTTTATTGTTGAGTCCTCCATCTGAGGTTCCCGTACTCTCCCCATTTCAGGACGCCTGGGGCTTCCGTTTTCTCTCATACATGTGTCTCCAAGACTCTGATATTTCTTAATACCTCATGTTATGTTCGGAGATTTGAAATTGAGAGAGAAAACAGCAATATTATAGTGTATTAGATATGTCTGATTACAAATGAAACATTCAAGATCCCTTGTGAGTGATGCTGAAAGCTTCAACTGTATTTACAGTTAGTGAAATTGTAAATACACACACACACACACATACTCATATATATATATATATATATATATATATTTATATATACATATATATATATATATATATTTATATATATATATATATATATATATATATATATATATATATTCTACACAGATAGAATAATACCAATAGAAGAGACATTAAAACAATTTAAATCCCCCCTTACACTCGGTGTAATGACCACGGTCTTACACGTCAGTTAGCGCCAAAATCAAATGATTCATATTACGCTCAATAGCCCACAAAACATGTAACTCGGCTTTCGTTTGAGTCCTCCATCTGAGGAGTCCGTTTTCTCATCACTTCAAGACACCTCAGTCCTCCGTTATCCCATTTTCTCTGACTTACTGAAACCAACCTCTCTATAAAATGAATGTGAGTGTGAGAGAGAACACCTTTGTTTTGAGTCAACTTAGATATGTCTGTTTACAGTTGGAACATTCAAGATCCATTGTGAGTGGGGTAGAATGCTTCAACTGTCCTTATCGTTAGTAGAACGTGTCAAGTAAGTGAGTGTCGAGTTTGCCAGCTAGAGTGGCGTATTTTAGGTCGTCCGTGGGGGTATCCAGGAGTTTCTGATCGCGCCTGAAGTTATATCATTTTGTCGCCCCGACATCAGAGAATCTGATGTTTATAGTTTAATTAGCGTCAGTTGTCTATTTGAGAAAGTCATTAATCTCCTGAACTATTCTGTCAACTGGTATAATCTCCAAGATCTAGCGCCTCCCCGTGACTAGCTCCTTGTTCGCCTCAGGCCTGAGCTTGCAGAATTAATGTTATCGACGTGTATATTCCACCTTTTCCTGGCAAGCTCAACCTCTGATTAGATTATGTGAATAGACATAGGAAATTACCCTGATCAAGAACACCGGAGTTCATAACTAGGTATACAGTGATCCAAAACGATAGAGAAGTTTTGTTGTTGGTAAGATCGACCCTTCTGGTATGAATATGGAGGCCCAAGCTGCCCAGCCGGTGCACATATATACCTCTACACGAGGGAGAATCACGCATTCGTGACTTCCTCAACGTCTCTCCAGGTATGTTAACGTGTGTTCCCGCCGCCTATTAATTCAGTTTAACTTAGTCAATTTTGGTGAATATCAGTGCTCATGTGTTAACATAGTGAATTCTGTGCCAATTAAGTCAAGTAACGTAGAGATTTAGATATTGTCTGAACCGTTGCCAGGCGTATGTTTTGTATAGTTGAAGTTAGACCTTTACGCATTCGTGACTTCCTCAACGTCTCTCTAGTGTATTGAGCTGAATACTCATCGGCTAACGTCGGGCGGTAACCGGGTTGGATGATGCCGTTAATTCGACAGGACTGAACTGGGAAGTCCGTTTCCTGCAAATCAGGCGCCCACTCCCTGAGTGTGTGTCGGTCTATAACCGACCCCCTAACAGCGATCTTCATTTGTTGGAGAGACCAGCGTTACCCTGCGGCATTCCTCACAGTTACAGAGGCCTAAGTATTATGGTATCTTGTTTGGGGGATAACTAGCAGAAATATAGTATCCCAGGTTAAGTATTGAACCACTGAATGAGAGTTAAAAGTGCCATGATGTTCCTTGTGAATTAACAGGAGGTATTGTATGTTGAGATAATTGTGGAGTTGTTCATTGTGCTATGTATTCATTGGTAGTGACCATGAAATGATAATCTGAGAGTATAATGATATAACCAAGAAGTGAAGAGTAATTTGCTACTTGGTAAGGTAAGACCTGAGGGTCCAGTGATATCTGGTGTATACCCAGTACTGAATATCATGTGGCAGAGTGACAATACCACAATTGTCGATTGAAGTAATAAGTATTTGGAGGTAGTTAATGAGGTAATAAGTTCTTGAAGTGTTTGATGACTTAAGAAACAAATTGCAGTTCTGTTTTGTCTGAGTGAATCTAAGATGCATCTTATCCAATCACTGTGTTAATAAATATTGAATTAGTAATCTACGAGTATCACCACTCTATCCTTTCCCACATTGGTTCTCAGAAAATAACTAACTCACGTGCCTAGAAGCTCGCTACCTAACAGTTAACTAAGAGATGTTATATTCTAGAAAATCCTGGGTGGTGGCAGTCCTACCGGTGTAAGTATAATAAGTGTGATAATAAGAAAGACATGGTTTCCCAGGTTAATCCATGGTTTAGAATATAACTAGAACGAAATATATGGAAGAGATCATAATATATGAAAGGACATTCAAAGGAAGAACATTGACTTGGAAAACATAAACAGAGAAGCATAAGAGTTACTTATATAAGAATGCTACACAGAACATATAAGTTTATGAATAACTAGAATACTAACAGAAAAGAATAGCTGGATGGTAAATTATTGAAAAGAGAAAACTCGGCCCGTTACATCGGAAGACATCAATTACTCGACACTATAGATGGAAAAGGTGGTTACCAAAACACTACAGCTCACACACACGTATAAAGTAATCAGTAGGAAAACAGATCAGCACCTTAGTGACGCCTATAAGGGCAATATTGCTGGTGTAGGAGGCAGTGCCGCTAGTGGTGCCAAAAATACCAGCCAGGACACAACCCACGCCCTCGAAGCCAACCCCGCGGTTCACAGCGTGCACAGGCGGCGTTGCAGTTTCTGGTGAGTTATAAAGGCCAGACTTATAGTGCTGTGTGGCTGTGTGAACTTGGTCAAGTGGCACAGTATGGAGCCTCATAATGCTAGTGACGTGTGTTGTGACAGTCATGGTGTTAAAGGGACGTGTGCAGTGACAGTCATGGTGTATATCACAAGATAAACTGCTAATATAATATCACTTGAAACTTCATAAACTTAACACTTCAACCACTATAGATTTCCACTACACAGAATAACCAGGTAAATAAGAGCAGAATCTTGAACTGTGTTTGAAATTTCCTCTAATTTGCATCATAAACATTACTAAATTATAAAAGAAAACCAGAGTGTATGGATAATTTTAAAGGGATAACTAAAAGAAAATGAAAGGGACTCACGGCAGAGTTTGGCACATGAGTAGTAGTCGCCAATGCTTTCTATGATGGAGGCGATGACAGACGCAGCCAGCCCGATCACGGCAGACATACTTACGGTAGGTGTTCCCCACTGTCCTGTACCACACAATATTATGTTAATACTGTAACGACCACGGTCTTACACGTCAGTTAGCGCCAAAATCAAATGATTCATATTACGCTCAATAGGCCACAAAACATGTAACTCTGCTTTCGTTTGAGTCCTCCATCTGGGGAGTCCGTTTTCTCATCACTTCAAGACACCTCAGTCCTCCGTTATCCCATTTTCTCTGACTTACTGAAACCAACCTCTCTATAAAATGAATTTGAGTGTGAGAGAGAACACCCTTGTTTTGAGTCAACTTAGATGTGTCTATTTACAGTGGGAACATTCAAGATCCATTGTGAGTGGCGTAGAACGCTTCAACTGTCCTTATTGCTAGTAAATCGTGTCAAGTAAGTGAGTGTCGTGTTTGCCAGCTAGAGTGGCGTATTTTATGTCGTCCGTGGGAATATCCATGAGTTTCTGATCGCGCTTGAAGTTATATCATTTTGTTGCCCCGACATCAGAGAATCTGATGTTTATAGTTTAGTTAGTGTCAGTTGTCTATTTAAGAAAGTCATTAATCTCCTGAACTATTCTGTCAACTGGTATAATCTCCAAGATCTAGCGCCTCCCCGTGAATAGCTTCTTGTTCGCCTCAGGCCTGAGCTTGCAGAATTAATGTTATCGACGTGTATATTCCACCTTTTCCTGGCAAGCTCAACCTCTGATTAGTTTATATGAATATACATAAGAAATTACCCTGATCAAGAACACCGGAGTTCATAACTAAGTATACAGTGATCCAAAATGGTAGAGAAGTTATGTTGTTGGTGAGATCGACCTTTCTGGTATGAATACGGAGGCCCAAGCTGCCCCGCAGGAGCACCTATATACCTCTACACGAGGGAGAATCACGCATTCGTGAGTCTTCCTCAACGTCTCTCCAGGTATGTTAACGTGTGTTCCCTGCCGCCTATTAATTCAGTTTAACTTAGTCAATTTTGGTGAATATCAGTGTTCATGTGTTAACATAGTGAATTCTGTGCCAATTAAGTCGAGTAACGTAGAGATTTTGATATCGTCTGAACCGTTGCCAGACGTATGTCTTGTATAGTTGAAGTTAGACATTTACGCATTCGTGACTCTTCCTCAACGTCTCTCCAGTGTGTTGAGGTGAATACTCATGGGCTAACGTGAGTCGGTAACCGAGTTGGACAATGTCGTTAATTCGACAGGATTAAACTGGGAAGTCCATTTCCTGCAAATCAGACACCAGCTCCCTGGGCGTGTGTCCGTCTACAACCGACCCCTTCACAGCAATCTTCATTTGTTGTAGAGACCAGCGTTGCCCTGGGGTACTCCTCACAGTTACATGGGCCTAAGTATTATTGTATCTTGTTTGAGGGATAACTAGCCGAAAAATAGTATCCCAGGTTAAGTAATGAACCACTGAATGAGAGTTAAAAGTGCCATGTTGTTCCTTGCGAATTAACAGGAGGTATTGTATGTTGCGATAATTGTGGAGTTGTCCAGTGTCTTATGTATTCATCGGTAGTGACCATGAAATGATAATCTGAGAGTATAATGATATAACCAAGAAGTGAAGAGTTAATTTGCTACTTGGTAAGGTAAGACCTGAGGGTCCAGTGATATCTGGTGTATACCCAGTACTGAATATCATTTGGCAGTGATAATATCACAATTGTCAATTGAAGTAATAAGTATTTGGAGGTATTTAATGAGGTAATAAGTTCTTGAAGTGTTTGATGACTTAATAAATAAATTGCAGTTCTGTTTTGTCTGAGTGAATCTAAGATGCATCTTATCCAATCACTGTGTTAATAAATATTGAATTAGTAATCTACGAGTATCACCACTCTATCCTTTCCCACATTGGTTCTCAGAAAATAACTAACTCACGTGCCTAGAAGCTCGCTATCTAACAGTTATAGTCTAGAAAAATCCTGGGTGGTGGCAGGCTACCGTTGTAAGTATAATAAGTGTGGTAATAAGAAAGACATGGTTTCCCAGGTTAATCCATGGTTTAGAATATAACGAACAAAATATATGGAAGATAATATATGATATATGAAAGGAAATGAAAAGAAAGAACATTGACTTGGAAAATATAAGCAGAGAAGCATAAGAGTTAGTTATATAAGAATATATAAGAAAATAAGGTATATAGAGATAAAGAACATATAAGAATATAAGCAAGAATATATAAGAATAAGTATATATGTAAAGAACTGAAGAAGGATAACTATATAAAACAGGATACTCATTGAAAAGAATGCTACAAAGAACATATAAGTATATGAATAAACAAGAAGACTAACAGAAAAGAATATCTGGATGGTAAATTACAAAAAGAGAAAACTCGGCCCGTTACAATACTACTACACAGCACTATGCTAATATTACACAATGTCCTGCACCACACAATACTACCACACAGCACTATGTTAATATTACACAATGTCCTGTACCACACAATACTACCACACAGCACTATGTTAATATTACACACTGTCCTGCACCACACAATACTACCACACAGCACTATGTTAATATTACACACTGTCCTGCACCACACAATACTACCACACAGCACTATGTTAATATTACACAATGTCCTGCACCACACAATACTACCACACAGCACTATGTTAATATTACACACTGTCCTGCACCACACAATACTACCACACAGCACTATGTTAATATTACACACTGTCCTGCACCACACAATACTACCACACAGCACTATGTTAATATTACACAATGTCCTGCACCACACAATACTACCACACAGCACTATGTTAATATTACACACTGTCCTGCACCACACAATACTACCACACAGCACTATGTTAATATTATTACACACTCTCCTGCATCACACAATACTTCCACACAGCACTATGTTAATATTACACAATGTCCTGCACCACACAATACTACCACACAGCACTATGTTAATATTACACACTGTCCTGCACCACACAATACTACCACACAGCACTATGTTAATATTATTACACACTCTCCTGCATCACACACTACTACCACACTGTTCTGTTCACTACCAAGGCCGGGGACTACTACTGACCTGAGCCAGGGACTACTGACCTAGGCCGGAGACTACTGACCTGGGTAAGGGAGTCTGAACCAGGGAGAGTTTTTGAGGAGGTCACCCGAGGAGTCAGTTCGAGCGAGAGAGCCTGCAGGAAGGACGTCTACAGCGGTCAACACTCCACACAGCCCCCAAGAGATGCACGTTACTAAGAGTACCTGGCAGGGAGAGATATCTGTATTCACTAAGACCAATAAATTAGTTCGCATCGCCTGAAGAATCTCCACCCCAGCTTATTTCACCTAAAGATTAACCACCCTAATGCAAACTTAACCTAACCATCCTAAACTAACCTAACCTCATCCCCTTTTCAACACCTCAAATATTCTTCAAGTCACTTTCAAATTATATTGACTAAATGCATCGTCAAGTAAATACATTGTTTGTATACCTGCACTGTTTATATAAAATGGTTGTATACCCGTAAAGTAAAATTATATTATCAAATTTTCGAAAATTCCACCATAAAAACAAATCCTATCTCGAGTATCCACAAATTCAACAAAGTGAAAAATAAACTATAGTTCCTCTACCTACAGTTATTATAAACTTTGGTGTACTTCTGGGTAGGTCCGCCAGAGGTCACTGTTTGTCTTCCTTCTAAGTCAGGTTCACACAGTGTCTTAATGAGGTTTATATCAGGCTGTCAATATTGGCTACTTTTCCTTAATTATGACATTACTTTTGGAGGTGTAATGTAGTTGTGCTTTATTTTGTGTCTGTCTATCTGTCTCTACACCTTCCTTCTCTTTCCATACCAAATTCTCTGCTTCTCCTTCTCTCGTTTCCTCCCTACCCCCCCCCCTCTCTCTCTCTCTCTCTCGTTCTCTATCCCTACCCCATCCCTCCCTCTATCCTTACCCCTTCCATCTCTCTCTTTATCCCTACCCCAGTCTCTCTCTCTCTCTCTCTCTCTCTCACACACACACACACGTACATACATACTGGGAAATAAGTGAAGAGTGGGATCCATGCAATGTGGAAGCCCCTGTTTGAGCTGTAGCCAGGGAGGGGCGTCTTGATGTTCTTCATGTACTGTGACACCAAGACCAGCAGCAACAAATTCCTGCAGAAGTCAACAGGAATATTGGATTTACTTCAGAATTCTTAATATGAGGTTAAAGAAGGTTAGCATAGATAGGGTAAGTTAGCATAGGTTAAGTTAAGTTATAGGGTAAATCATGTTAGGTCAGGTTGGCAGAGGGTTGGTTAGGTTAGGTTAAATTTGGTTCTGTAGTTATATAACCTAACTTACCCTATCCCAGTGGCGTACCCAGAAATTTCGTCATGAGTTTACCGTTCAAATAGTGATGCTATTATTTTTATTTATTTCGTTATCGTTATTTGACCGAAAAAAAGAATGCTCTGATACTAACTCAAAAAAGTTAAAAAAATCGAAAGTGTTTTTCGATGACCTATCACCTGGCTGTTTCTCCTCACTACCACGTCACACTGTTCAGCTCGCTCTCTCTCTCTCGTGTGTGTGTACAATGAAAGCCAAAAGTTGCGTCGTGAAATATGGTGAAAACATACGCCGAAGGGCTAAACTTTTGGTGCGCTCTGCCTTGTGGTAAGGGGCTCTCATAATGTTTCACGAGTCATATTTAATCTTCGGACAAAAACCACTATACGACTGTTGTCTTTAATTGCACTGTACATTCGTGAACGCTTATACAAGTATTCACAGCACACCCCAAGAATGTGAAAGGTGACTTACAGAGCGGAGATCCCCCAATGTGAAGCCGCCTGTTTGGTTCCCAGTTCAAATAACGAGAGTCCCAGCATGGTGATGGTGGGCACGATGGTGAGCGGTGATATCCACGTCATTATAAAACCCGAAATACCTGTGGGAGGAGAGTCATGGTGATGGTAATAAGAAGGCTATGTATGTATGTATGTATGTATGTATGTATGTACAGTATGTATGTATGTATGTATGTATGTATCTCTTGGTCCTTAAACTCACCTGTAAAGCCGATAATAACCTGGAAGACAGAGGACACAATGATAGCGCCCTGGACCTCTCTCATCCTAATCTGCCATTCCTCCTGCTTCTGCGACTCCGACAGGTTATCTAAGTCCAGACTCTCACAGGAAGGGAACGTCGTTATGAGAATGGTGATGGTGGGCATGATGTAGGCGAAGTTTGCTCCTTGGATGATGGGTAGTCTGTTGGAGAGGGTGAGAGGCACAGTATTGCATAAATGATTTCACTGTATCATTATTGAACATGACACAACCCATTTCTCTCCTTCAGTTGTGATAACCGAAACTGGTGATGGTGGTCAGGGTATTGTTGTGCCCTCCCTCCCCGTTCCCCCAAATCGAACTGGTTAGGTGTTTGGTACTGAACTTGGAAGGTTTAATCAACATGTAACAAGGTCCAACACGATGAACTCCCGGTGAGAATCGTGCCAAATGGTTTGATTAATGATGACCCATACTGTACGTACTTTATTGCTGGTTAAAGAAAACAATGATGCGAGACGGTTTCAGCGGTGACTACATTCATTTAAAGTAACAGCGACAGTTCAGACATTTTTACCCTGTCACAAGGGCGGATCCACGGGGTCCGGACCTCTATTTTCACCAGAAAATTCCAATACTTTTTCTTTAATGCAGTATTGAACTCAGGCATTTTGTATAGTAAAAAGTATTAACTATTGACTTCAGAATATCTCCTAATATCAAGTGCGCATGGCTTCAAAATGGCCATGACTTTGGTCAGATTTAAAAAGAAAAACATTCTGGGGGGCTTACAGCGCCCCCCAAACCCCCCAGCTGGGTGGGCTCGCTGCGCTCGCCATGATCCCCCACCCACAACTTCTTAGACCCCTCTTTTGATATTCCTGGATCCGCCCCTGTAGTCATACTGGCGGTTAAAGAGCAGTACTATTTTTTCCAACCTCAATAAGAACACAAATAATTATTCATTAACTTGACGTCTCTTCTCTGTGTAAGACCCATTTAATCGAAGTCTTTTCATCATTTAGTCCAAACACGTACAAGTTCTCTTAGTTCATTTTTTACGTGTGTGTATATGTGTGATGACGTTAAAACATTCGCAAACATTAACGTGCACCTCACCTTCTAACTAAGTATTAACTCAACGCGTTATTCTTCGTTGGAGTCGACCAGAATAATCCATTAAATATTACACATGCTAAGACTAACGTTAAATAGTGGAGCGTTTGTGATGAAATTCTGAAGGAAAACATAAGAGACGTGAGGCTTTGACTGTCAATGAGCATATAGTGAGCAAACTGCAGTGTTCTATGTGAGGTGGCGGACAGGTGGTTGTGTGTGAGGGAGAGGTGAACAGGTGAACAGGTGGTCGTGTGTGAAAGGGAGGTCGTGGGTGTCAGGGAAGAGTTGCAACACGCTGGGAATCAACTATCGAGTAGGCTGAGGAGGTCACACACACTGGCTGTTAGGGGGGTGGGGAAGACCTACCTGATGCCGCAGATACACTGAAGGAGGGTGACGATGCCGGAGACGAAAATGATGGAAGAGATAATATCGCCTCGCTGGTGGTCTGTCTGCTCCATACACATAAATTTAATGACGATGAGGGGCGTAGATATCGTTCCCCCGACGAAGATAAGGAAGTGCTGGAAGGTGAGAGAGAGAGATAGTCCAGGTTACCCAAGGTTCACGTCCATTTTTAAAACACTCTAAGCCTTGTAACCCCCCCCCCCCCACCCCACCTGCGTAACGTGAAAACTCCTATGTAGATAAATCCCAACTATGATCTTGTAACAGGTATAGTGACGTTGGTAAAGTGCATGGGCAATGTTACACAGCCTAGAAATGTAAACACCCGTTATTGGATGTGTTGCTTGTTCAATGCCGCCATCGAGGACTTGGCTAACTAATTAAACTATGGCCTATGGATATCAATGGTAAGAGATTTCAGGGACTCAAACTATACGTTGTGGTTCGTGTTAAAGTTTTTTTTTTAGGGTATGTCACAAAGGTCTGATCTCACTCTGTGTGTGTGTGTGTGTGGAGAGAGAGAGCATGGAAATTGAAGAAATAGAACGTACAGGAAGTGTTTTATGCCGAGTTGAGTAAAAATAGGCAACAGGGAAGACGACACTGATGAGAAAGGCAGAGGCTGCAAAAGACCGCACAGCTTGGAGACCTGTCATCAAGTATAGGCCTGACTAACCTGAGCTAGGCATGGAAAGTGACTCTAATGCAGCGAGGGTGATAAAGGGAACAAGTTACTGTAACCCTGAAGTTAAATATAGGAGTTAAAACACGAGGGAACTGCGAGACACAGCACAACCCATCTCACCTTCAACACCAAGCACGCCATCCACCACCAGGTCACGTAATTGGCTTGACCCCCCATACCTATATTACGTAATCACAATGCAGCAGCTAACAGATGATTTATGGACACAAATAAAGCAAGATACATTCAAACAACACTAACGACAATATAACAACGCTACTCTGCCACATTCCCAACACACAGCTTTTAAAACCCCAAGAATGGTGTTCGATGTTTATACGTCATTACTTTTACTTTTATCCTCTTCATCACTGATCGGCTCGTTAGCTGCTTGGGCGATCGGTCACGTCTCTGTTACGCACTGTTGGCAAGTACTACGCACTGTTGAGCAAGATCACAATGTCTAAACTGATGAAATTGGTCACATTTTTCAGAGAGACATACACAACACAGGTCATGGCTACCCAGTGTGTATATTAGGCAAGATTCTTCTGGGGCTTTTGGCAATGTTTCAAGTGCATAATCAGCCTTAACTAAACATGCATAGCTATCTTGTGACCCCTGCTTGTAACCTATCATGTGACCTATCTTATAACCAATCCTGTGACCCATCCCGTGGCTTATCCTGTGACCGATCCTATAACCCATGCTGTGACCCCTCCTATGACCCATGATATGACCCATTCTATAACCAACCTGAGATACAATTACTTACCGAGGTTGGAAGTTACCACATGTTGGTGACAGAGAAGGATGTTTGTACAGTACAGTAGGCGGACGATGATAGACAAAAACAGATAATTGCACTAAACTCACCTGGAACCCGAAGAGCAGACACTGGTACCATGGCGGGATGTCCTCCACGCCGTAGAGAAGGTCTCCTGAAGTGTGTGTGTGACGTCCTATGTTACCCTCTGGTTCTTTGGTAGTTCCTGGCTGCTCTTTAAACTCGTTCTCTTTACCCTGCTCCAGTACCTCCTCCTGGTGGGTCTCACACGCGGTCGCCATTATTGAGGTGTCTTAACAGTGCACGAAGGAGAGTTGAGGTGAGGTGAGGTGCTCCTGTGTGTGACGGTTGTGTACGGACTGTTGAATAATAAAACATACTAGAATAAACATGTACTCAATAAACACAACAGCAAATCAAAAGACTTAATGTAATTGGTGGGTACATATTATGGTGAGTACATATTATCAAATGTTGAAAAGTAAACATTATATTGAACAATATAACCTGGGTACTTTCTTAAAATATAAGAAATAAACAAACCCAAAACACTATGGTAAAAAAACAAAAACAATTCACATTATGATTGCTGTATACAGACATGGAAATCCGACCACTAGACCTAACACCCCTAGATAAGGTGCAACTGAAGGCCTTAGGACTAACAACTCTTCAAACAAGGCATAACAGAGTAGATCTCATAAACATATTCAAAATCCTAAAAGTGAGGGAAAACGTGAACCCGGGACATTTTCTTTGTGATATCACGCACGACCAACACGAGGGGACATAACTACAATTGTCATGCAGGACGAACACAAGGAAATACTTTTTCACACAGAGGCTGGGCTTCAAAATAGTCCTGGAGAAGACCGTCAAAAACAACGGGGGGACAGGGATGTGACTGTGTCTTGAAAAAAAAATTGAGCTTGGGGGGGGGGGGATACGGGAAGTGTTTGCCATATTTAACTTAATTTCTCACATTGTTACTCATTTCGTGAGCGTTTAATAGTTACAATTCAAAGTACCCAAAACCACACATGTATGTTTATTGCAACAATATTTTCCATGCAAAGAGTCTTAATAATTCCTTTACCAATTTGGTTGTTACTAAACTTGAAGATAAACTATAGGGTAGGCTTTTTTGCACTATATTGTGTGAGAATTAAAACTTTAATACTTACCAAAGGGATTTATCTCTAATGCACCAGTAACTGGGGTTTCAATAGCATATGTAGTACTAAAATAAGAACAATAAGCTGTTCCATGATTTATACAAACAAAATATTGTTTTCTTCCCATGTAATATTTACTCATTTGTTGTGTTTTAGTCTTAGTTATTATTGCAGCAGCTAGTTTTTTTCAGGGAGAGTAAACACTTCTGTTTTTGTTGCTGGAAGGCCTCTTTGATCTGCCTTGATTTTTGAGCCATTTCCTCACACTGTTTTCTTTGATTCTAACTGTTTCTTTAGCAAAAATGTTCTCTTATTTTCTTCCTGCTACAACCTCTTCTGGCTTTAACAGGCTTCTGTATCTACTGCTGGACAGTTTTATGTTCCTACACATCATAGGGTCTCCCTCCTGGGGGACACACACACACATGTCCCACAGCCCTGACCTCTTGGGGGAAACACACACACACACACACATGTCCTACAGCCCTGACCTCCTGGGGAACACACGCACATGCCCTACAGCCCTGACCTCCTGGGGGACACACACACACATGCCCTACAGCCCAGATACACACACATGCCCTACAGCCCTGACCTCCTGGGGGACACACACACATGCCCTACAGCCCAGATACACACACATGCCCTACAGCCCTGACCTCCTGGGGGACACACACACACACACACATGCCCTACAGACCTGACCTCCTGGGGGAAACACACACATATGCCCTACAGCCCAGACCTCCTGGGGAACACAAACACGCCCTACTGAATTGCCTATACAACTATAAAATATGACATGGGTTACAGAATAAATTGTGATCATCAGAAAGTGTAAAATGATTATAGAAACTTAGTTATATTAAAAAAATGCTTAACCCCCCCCCCCCTCCCCCCCCCCCCCCCCCCCCCCGTGGATCAAGTGGACATGGTGGAGGGGCATATTATAATGCTTCTAATGGTGACGTTGTATGACGTCATTGATCTTCGGTCAATGAAACACTAAAGAACCAAAGAATGGAATGTAAAATACCAATACTCAGCCAATGAGACAGTATATGATGTAATGCATGAACATGTAGAGTGTGGCCACTATACTGGTGTAAGGGCGAAAACGATCCTCCGGCTGGTTACCGCTGCTAACTCGCTTGTTTGCTGGTGCAGACGACACTTGGGTGGTTGGACAGAGGTGAGAACGGCAGCCACTATCTGCGTCACCGGGAGATTCAACCCAGCCGCCATACAGTCACTATCTAGCTACCCCGCTGTCCGTCAAATTCTGGCTGTGATCTCATCATAGGTCCTGGACTCGTGGGCTGTGTTCCCAGACCTTCACCTATCAACTGCCAACTCTCTGGTCATCTACCACTACCATACCACGACCGTCAGTTCTTCTCATTCCGTCTGTGCCCCGGTGTTCTCCTACCATTTCAAGACGTCTCTCGAGTGTGGAGTTGAATGGACGCTTCCCTACCCTGAGTGTGCATCACCGTGTTCCAGAACCTTCCCCCAGGGCCACTGCCTTAGGAAATATTAGTTCATTGTTTGATTCTATGATTGTTTGATTCCATAAATTGCTGACTCCCCTTTATTGTTCGATTCTATCAATTGTTGACTCCATTTAATTGTTTGAATCCATTAATTGCTGACTCCCATTATTTGTTTGATTCCTTTAATTGTTTGCTTCCTTTAATTATTTGACTCCATTAACTGTTGACTGCCTTAATTGCTTGACTCCCGTAATTTTTGAGGTTTGCTGAGTGGTGTCAGAGTTTTGTGTTATATTTTTTATAGTAAAGAGATGCCAATCTCAAACGGTTGTTTGTTATTCCTCAGAAAACCATGGTCCTTGACTTTCCTTTATTAAGATCCTGATTAACCTGGTAAGGGATTTCTATCCCTAAGTCCCAGGCCTTTACAACGGGCCCATAGTCCTCACGCGGTAGACCCATCCACCCTATAGAGGATCAATCATTGTTATTAATTGTCAAACATTTCTCTCGTCACAGTCCTCCCCCCCCCCCCCCTTTTCTCAGCGGATCTACGCGATTCACGTGGGTCGCCTAAAACGATGGGAAAACCGCAAAAAAAAAAAAAAAATGGGGATGTCACATCTCTGAGGGCTCATACACAGGTCACTGGCCACCTTTCTTCTACATAGTTACCCCTAGTTTGGATGGTCATTAGCTAAATTAAGTTATTTCATCAGATTCAATATAAATCGGTTAAAGTAAACTGCAATGACTCCCGTGACAAAAAATTCCACACTAAGGGACAATATCCCTTGCCTTATAAAACCTTGCGTCCCCAACCCAGACCCAGAGGAAGGTATTATCCGTATGGAGACGACAGTGATAATGACAACCAAACCAGCAGTCCTGCCTCACGGGGCCTCACCAACACCTCTCACTGTACACGCTCAGTTTCTCACACACTCGCCATCCAATGAGGCCATGGACCTTGCCATATCATGTGTACAGCCGCCCAGCTTCGTAACTCCTTTAAAATGTTGATACTAAACGACTGACTTACAGAGGCTTTACGCTGTACCTCAGATAGATTTCCTGCAACTGATGAACAGATCATTAAGCTCGATAACAAGCTGTTCACCTCTGTATTGTACCTTGAGCCAGAAGTGTGATGGCGATAGACAAATAAAATTATAGAAATAATTTGTAAATTGTTTATTTATCTGACTTGGCAATATACTATTCACAATAATTCTGATATTAACGTCTAGGCTACGAAGAATTTGGCATAAAAGAAAGGAGAGAGAGAGAGAGAGAGAGATTCTGTCTTTGGCACTGTACTTCTTCTGACACAAATGATACGGTCGCGGGTGTAGTCAACAACAGGAAGATGAACCGAGGTGGAAATCCTAATTAGTAAACATGCCGGTAGATCTCAATTCACAACAGGAACTCTTTTGTGTGGTGCTGTGGGCAGGAAGGAGGGAGAGAGAGTGAGGAAGGATGCCTGTGCTGGGGGTTCCCGACGAGCGAAAGTGTGTGTGTGTGTGTGTCGACAGGCCAGGTGATAGGATCGTACTTTCTCTCGTATTAGAATTTAGTGATGTTGGCAGCATTATCAGGTGTTAACGCCCTTAATGTTCATTTTATTGGTGCTGCATTTCCAAACCCATAAAGATAGGAACAATAATGAACTGTAGGTGCGTGTGTGTGTGGTAGTACCAACTACCTCTCCCACTGCTTTCCCTCTCTCAGCTCGACAGAAATGCACAACCTATATTTGTGTGAGAAGTAATACACGATGTGTGGGTTGTGGGAATGGGACCAGCTGTCAAAATCCATACGGCAGAGATCCATCACCCGATGACGACATGTCAGACGATAGTAGTGAACCCACTCAGTCGGAAAATACTGTCCATGAGGTGAATGACATACAGCCAACAAATTGGAAAGGCTTGTCGGGGGACGATGCGGAGAAGTGGGTCAAAGAAGTCTACTCAGAAGTGGTCAGGTGGTCGCCAGCTAACCTCTTTGACCCACCCTAGTGTGCAGCCACCAAAGAAATGATCTGGGAGACGACTCGCCTCATAGTCAGTTACACTCACGACACCTCTCTGGCCCCATTATCTCTTCAAATACTGGCAATTATACCCCATCTATTCTGTCAACGGACACACGCAAGGACTAAGAACAATGTAAACGTGACAGAAATGAAAAGACTGACAATGTGGCAGAAAATGGCTCTTGGTGATCTACGCGAGGCAAGAACATTGCAGGAGAGACTAAAATTCATAGGAGACGGAAAGCAAAATATTGAGGATATTGTCAGAAAGTTTGTTAACAAGATGCCTGTGGGAAAAGTGTCCTCGGCTGTAAAATCTCTCACAGAGGAATCTTCTGGTGGTGTTCTGCCAATAAACAGAGAGACATTACAACAAATGAAGGAAAAACGTCCCCCTGAAAGTGCAGAGGAAGGCATCAGGTTCCAGGGTGACTATGTCCCCCCCAAATGCTGTCCTGTTCGAGAAAATAACAGGAGGGATGGTGTGGAGGGGCTGGCCCTTCAGGCCTGGATGCAGACGGTTGGAGAGTCATCCTCAGCATTAACAAGTTTGGTGCCGAAGATATTGACTATGAGGCAATAGTAACTCAACACTTATGGATTAGGATATTCAAATTTAATGTAATAAAATGGCGGCGAAGGTGTGGCTATTGTGGAAGGCTGGAGGCCACGTAAAAAAAAAACAAAACAAAAAACCAGCAGCAGTTTGGAGCTCCAGTAAGACCCTAGCAACGGTATAGGCGACCAACATGGGAACCCAACTGGGATATTGGCAGTGTATTGCAACTCTCCCTCTCCCCAGTCGTTGCAACTACCTGCAACGTTGGATCAAGAAAAGAGAGAGCCAGTTTGCGAGGTTGCAGCCTGCGCTTATGCCTCACCACATAAATCAACTCACGCGCAGCCATCACCCAGCCCATCACTCTCCATCATCATCCGAACCCCTAAACCCCGAAAAGTCTTTTGGATACACGACTTAGGGAAGCTGAAGCTATGGCGATTCCACAACCGAACTTCATTAGACAGGTGTATGATAAAAGATCTGTTTGTATGAGTACAGTAGAACATTTACGGGCTGGTTCTCCCATCACCCTGAGACAGAGGAGAGTGATTGGCCAAGTAAAGGTGTGACTTGATTCCCATCGAAAACCTGTGGGCTACCGTGTGTCAGGGTTGGGAGGAGGGTGAGATCAACACTGAGATCCCACAAAAAACACTACGTGGGGGAACCTGAGACGCCGATCAAACTTTTTCATGAACACGGAAATGTGGCGCATATTTATAACCTTTGTAGTGTTGAATGATTATTTAAATGTTTAATCATATGTATACAAATAATTCACAATACTAATAAACACAGTTAAAAATATAGTTTTCTATAAAGACATCAATCTCCTATAACCTATAAAAAGAAATTACCATCCATTACCACGCACAGGCAACCCTTGTTTTCCGCCCACGGGCACCACACACAATGGCAAGGTAGGTAGCAGGGCTGTCGGAATTTCTGAATCTTGTTTACCAAACACGCTGATTGGTTCAACCGCTCGCGTTGTGATTGGTTGCGAGTCCATGACGTAATTACTATTTTCTATAATATAATGTCTGGTGAGGAATAACGAAGATCCCAGATACAGTAATTATATTAGAGTAGTCCTCATACTCGGTGAATTTCATTGTTCCTGTCATTAGTTTTATAAATTTCTGAATAATAAACACTGCATTATACACCATTCAGAGTGTTATATGAGATCACATTGGAACAGACTCAGCAGAATATAATTCTGCTAAAATATCGCTCGTAAAATGTAGGTAAGGTAATTAAATACGTCTAAAATTTATTTATGTGTATTCTATATGATATTCTAGCCATGAAAAAGCATATTTCCTAAAGTCGATAATTTACCGACTGTCGGAGCAGTGACGTCACGGCTTACTGACTACGTCATCAATTTACCGATTACCTGATGAAGTACCGGATTTGAACCAATCAGCGTGTTCGATAAACAAGAGTCGGAAATTCCGACAGCCCTGGGTAACAACTTGTGTGCCCATCAGTCGCACCGCCGTAGCCATGAACGGCAGAGATATGGTCGTTGTAGTGCTTTCATTTACCCGTTACACATCTCTCACCATGCTTAATAATATTAACTATCTTCATGACATTCTTATTGTTATCAGTGATTGCGGAATTCAAGATGTTATGCTCGGGAAACTGTCAACTTAGGACGGGAGAACCCCGAATTTAATTTAGCAGCTACTTATGAACAATTTATTGCGACAATCCATAATGCTCAAAATAAACACATCCCTAAAAGAAAATTCAGATCGATACGGAACCAACCAAAATGGATGAATAATAGACTCTTAGATCTTCTAGGGAAAAAGAAAGGAGTATATAGAAAAGTTAAGAAAGGCGAAAATCACTTACTTGGTTACTATCAGAACCTAACAAGACAGGTAAAAACAGAAATTAGGAAAGCAAAGAGAAATTATGAAATCAAGGTAGCAAACGAATCGAAAAATAACCCCAAAGCTTTTTATCAACTGTATAAATCAAAGGTTAGAGATACAATAGGTCCCCTTAAAACTACGACAGGAGAAATGACTGATGATGAGTTAGAAATGTGTAGTACGTTAAATAGTCATTTTCGCTCCGTATTCACAAATGAAAACCTAGCACAGTTTCCAGAAGTTCATAAGGTATATAATGACAGTATAGAAAATATGTTGATGAATATCAATATTACTAGTAACGATGTGCTTAAAGTAATTAACAAACTGAAGCCTCATAAATCGCCTGGTCCAGACGAGGTATATGCTAGAATATTAAAAGAATGTAGAGATGAGTTGAGTAATCCATTAGCAGTTTTATTTAATAAGTCATTAGAATCGGGCCTAGTGCCAGAAGCTTGGAAACTTGCAAATGTAGTTCCGATATTCAAAAAAGGAGATAAATCAATTGCATCAAATTACCGTCCCATTAGTCTCACGTCAATCATAGGCAAGTTGCTAGAGTCAATTATTGCTACAAAAATCAGAAGCCACCTTGAAACATTCAACTTAATTCATTCTTGTCAGCACGGGTTCACCCAGGGACGTTCTTGTCTCACAAATTTGCTTAGCTTTTTCTCAGAAGTATATGAAGCGGTAGATAATGATAAGTCATATGATATAATTTATTTAGATTTCAGTAAAGCATTCGATAGAGTCCCTCATGAGAGATTGATAAGGAAGGTAGAAGCACATGGAATTAGGTGGATCATTATTAAAATGGATTAGGTCATGGTTAACTGGTAGGAAACAAAGAGTCAGCATTAATGGATTAAAGTCAGACTGGGGTGCGGTCAAAAGCGGAGTTCCCCAGGGATCTGTATTAGGCCCTCTGCTGTTTGTTATATTCATTAATGATCTTGATTTAGGTATAACTAGTAGGATTAGTAAATTTGCAGATGATACCAAAATGGGGAGAGTGATAAATTCAGACAGTGACTTTGAACACCTTCAAAGAGATCTAGATACCTTACATGAGTGGTCAGTAGACTGGCAAATGAATTTTAATACTGATAAATGCAAGGTACTACAGATAGGGAAGACGAATACAAACGTTAAGTATAAACTAGGTAACACGGAAATAGAAAACTCAGATTGTGAAAAAGATCTAGGTGTATTTGTTAGCAACGACTTGAAACCTAGAAAACAATGTATTAACGTTCGCAACAAGGCAAACAGGATTCTTGGGTTCATATCTAGGAGTGTGAGTAACAGAACTGCTGACGTTATCTTGAAACGTTACCTCGCATTAGTGAGGCCACACATGGTTTATGCGGTTCAATTCTGGTGTCCTTATTATAGAATGGATATAGATTCTTTGGAGAGAGTACAAAGAAGAATGACAAAAATGATCCATAATATTAGAAACCTTCCATATGAAGAAAGACTGAAAAGCTTAGGCTTGCATTCATTAGAGAGGCGTAGAGTTAGGGGAGATATGATAGAGGTGTTCAAGTGGGTAAGTGGGATTAACAAGGGTAAAATGGAAGATGTTCTGAAGCTCGGTAATAACGAATTAACTAGAACAAATGGCTTTAAATTAGATAAACTCCGATTCAGAAAGGATATAGGCAAGAACTGGTTTGGTAATAGAGTTGTGGATATGTGGAATAGGCTACCGAGTGCTATAGTAGGATCGGGGACGCTAGGGAGCTTCAAGACGAAGTTGGATAGGCACATGGAAGTGCTGGGATGGGTGTGAAAGGGATCTGCCCTGTATGGGCCAGTCGGCCTCCTGCAGTATCCCACTTTCTTATGTTCTTATGTAACCTGGTACTAGACTTGTAGTGGATTTCTCCCCTACAAACGCTGTTTGTCGCTGAGTAGCCGACCCCGCGAATTCCCCAGTGTATGCCTCGTGGTCTAGGTCAACCAGTGCCGCCCACGGAGCTGGGGTCAACTATCTACCGACGCCTACCTCCGCTATAAAAGACCTGACCTCGTGGTGATCTCCCTCTTTCTACTTACACCAACCAGCAAGCAACACCACCTCCTCCACTCCTGCCTGACGGTCCTCGCTCCCGCTGGCGAGCATGGCGACCCACAAGCTGGTCCTCCTCTGAGCACCCTCACCAACCAGCTCTCTCTACATCACGCTTGTAACCACGCTGCCACTTCCCAGCACCAAGCTGCATTGTACATCTAATACAACATGTATACAGAGAGCACATTGTGAGTTTCCTTTCTCCATCCCATCGTGAGTGTGAACCAAACATCCCATACCCCACAAATGGTGACCCCCGGAGATTCGCACTCACACAGGATGGAGGAGAAACTGATCACGCTCCCAGTCTTCAAGCAACATGGAAGACTGGCTTATCCACACAGAGGCAGCTCTCATCGGCTCTACAGCTACTGTCTCTAAACCGCAGGTTAGACACCCTAGAGCAACACTGCTTCTCTAAGCAGACACCAGCTCCTCTTCCTGCCCCAAGCACCACGTCCTACCGACCCCAGCACACCCGTCCTGCCTCAGACGCCGCCCCCGGCCCAGCAGTACCCCTTGCCGCTCCTCCTGATGCAGCCCCTGCTCCCGACGCGGCCCATGCGCCTGAGTGCGGACCAACACACCCCTCTCTTTTCCCTCAGGTACTCCCTGCTACTGTCCTGCACCCTGCTGCTGTCGTGGACCCAGCTGCTGTAACGAGCCCTCATCCGCTTCTGCTGACGCAGCCCCTGCTCCTGACCCAGGCCCACACACCCCAGCAGGCGCCTCTGACGACTCTGTACCTGCCGTGAGGGAAGCACAACATTCATCGCCTCCACACACCCTTTTTCTCCCTCTCTACTCCCACAGATATTGTGTATCTAGACAGTTGTGTTCTGACTTCAGTTGTGTTCTGACCTCACTAGGGGAAAGGTCACGGCAGGGTTAGCTCCGGAGGGATAATTATCAGATATGGCCAGAGCAAGGTGCGGTCTTGGGTATGAGAGTTTGTTGACCAAACTGGAGTGGTCCACTGAAGAATTGGCGAAGGCCAAGTTAGAAATTGAGAGGGCCACGTTGGAGAACTTGAAATTAAGGGAAGAGATGGCGATGTTAAAAGGAGAGGCTGGACGAGTAAAGCCAGTGGCTGACGAAAAATCAAGCGAGTGGAAAATTGTGAGTAGTGGGAAGACAAAGCTTTTGGTGAAGAAGCACACCAAGGATACGACAACAACGACAACAACAGCTAAGTGTACCAACCCGTTCAGTCCCTTGATAGACGAAGTGGACGTTAGTACAGTCAGGGAAAGGGATGACAAGGAAGGTATAAAAACTTTAATTGTTGGTGACTCACAGGTAAGGTACATGGACAGGGCCTTTTGTGGTAAAAACAAAAATAGGATGAGGGTGTGTTTGCCAGGAGCTGGGGTGGGGGATATAATTGACAGGATGGACAATATCTTGTCTGGTAATGGGAACAAACCCATTATCTGCCTCAGTGCAGGAGGCAATGATATTGGCCGGTGTAGGAGCGAGGAGCTTCTTGATAAGTTCAAGGCAGCCATAGATCGTATTAGGACTAAGGGAGGGATCCCTATCATATGCGGTGTCCTGCCTAGAAGGAGAGTTGGCAGTGAATGGTTGTCAAGGGCAGTTGGTGTTAACGACCGTCTTGACAGATATTGCAAGTCAATATCAGTCCCATTCATTGACAACTGGGACAACTTCTATGGCAGAAGGGACCTTTATGCTAGGGATGGGGTGCACCTGTCTAGGGATGGAGTAGCAACCCTGGCTGGGGCTCTAGAGGGGGCAGTTCAAAAGATATCGAAGTCTTTAAACTGCTAAGAGAACATAGGGGCACGGGGGTGGAGGAGACTGCAGTGGGAGCGGGTAAACAAGGCGAAAGATTACAGGGAAATAGTGTTAGGAATGATGACATAACTAAATTAGACAGGAAGTTTAAAACTAAACGCGGTAAGGGAAGGACTCAGAACACGACTAACTTAAATGTATATTACGCGAACAGTAGAAGTATGAGAAACAAAATGGATGATATTAGGGCCTTGGTATGTACCGAAGAAATCGATATAATTGCATTCACTGAAACATGGATCAACCTAGACACACGTGAATTACCAGTCGAATACCAAATTGCGGGTTACAAACTGTTCCATACCGATAGGCAGACCAGGAAAGGAGGCGGAGTAGCAATCTATGTTAGGGATAACCTGAAGTGTGAAATAAATAAGGAAATAAAAACTGAGAGGAATACAGAAACAATTTGGATAGAATTAAGCGACGGTCGGGAAAAATTAATCACAGGAGTAATATATAGACCCCCCAATCTTGACAGAGTCAATGAGCGACTTATCTGGGATGAAATGCGCAGGGCTTCCACACACAACAAAGTCTGTATAGTAGGCGACTTTAACCTTGGCCAAATAGATTGGACCGACCTTACGGGAAACTCAGAATCAGAGGATTTTCTCGAGACGATCCAGGACTGTTTCCTAAGTCAACATATAACCGAACCCACACGGGGTAATAATATATTGGATTTAGTTTTGTCAAACAGAGAAAACCTCATTAGCAATGTCGAGGTAGGGAACGAACTTGCAAACAGCGATCACAAAGAAATTCGATTCCAGTTAGATTTTCAGGGCAGACGTAAGGAAAATTCCACTAAAGTACCAGATTTCAGAAGGGCAAACTTTGACAGTTTAAAGAGGCAGCTGAGAGAGGGGGTGTCGCGCTTGGCCGTGAACCTGACAGATGACACCGACCTGATAACGAGATCTGAGATTGCCGAGTTCCACGACAATTTAAATAGTGAGTTACTTAATGCACAAAGGCAGAACATACCATACAAAAAACTCAGATCAAACAACAATGACCCTAAATGGATAAATAATTATTTAAAGAACATCATTGGCCAAAGGAAGGCTATAGGTAGAAGGATAAATCGTGGCGAAATTCACCTCCGGGACTATTATAGGGTATTGGCGAGTAGGGTTAAAACCGAGATAAGGAAAGCAAAGAGGAATAATGAGGTAAGGATAGCAAGGAAGGCAAAGACAAACCCCAAAGGATTCTACCAAATGTACCAAACTAAAACACGAGAAAAGATTGGACCAATACGGTCAGACTCCGGCGAGCTCACTGATAACGACGGAGAAATGAGCAATAATTTGAATAAATATTTTTCAACAGTTTTCACCAGCGAAAATTTAAACATGATACCCGAGGCACCGACTCTATTCAGAGATAGTGAAGAAAACAAATTAAGTGAGATAGTAGTGACTAGTAACGATGTTAGTAAGCAAATAGACAAACTAAAGCCTAATAAGTCACCTGGTCCCGATGAGATATTTGCTAGAGTATTAAAGGAATGTAAGGAAGAGCTTAGTATGCCCTTAGCAAAGTTGTTTAACATGTCCTTAAAAACAGGTGTAGTACCAGAATCCTGGAGGATAGCGAATGTAATACCGATCTTCAAGAAGGGGGATAGATCACTATCCTCTAACTACCGCCCAATCAGTCTAACATCAATAGTAGGCAAATTACTGGAAGCAATCATTTCAAAGTCTATTCGAAATCACCTGGAGAAGCACAGATTGATCAATGATTCCCAGCATGGCTTCACAAGCGGACGTTCTTGCCTAACTAATCTATTAACATTCTTTTCATCAGTTTTCGAATCAGTGGACGAGGGGCACAATTATGATGTGGTATATCTCGACTTTAGCAAAGCCTTCGACAGAGTACCCCACGAAAGACTAATTAGAAAGGTAGAAGCTCATGGCATCAAAGGTGACATCCTTAAATGGATTAGGGCGTGGTTACAGGACAGGAAACAGCGAGTGAGCATTAACGGCACTAAGTCCCATTGGAGCAACGTCACAAGTGGAGTTCCCCAAGGCTCAGTACTTGGACCATTATTGTTTATTATATACATAAACGACATAGATATCGGCATAGACAGCAACATAAGTAAATTTGCTGATGATACTAAAATAGGACGTGTTATCAAATCTGACGAGGACTCGGCAAAACTACAGGAGGATCTAAACAAATTTTTCGAATGGTCTGAAAAATGGCAGATGAAATTCAACATTGACAAATGTAAAGTACTCAGTATAGGAAATGTAAACAGGGAAACCAGATACCAGATGAACAACGATGCCATAGAGAAATCCGACTGCGAGAGAGATTTAGGAGTAATGATAAGTAGGAACCTTAAGCCAAGTAAACAATGTGTTTTTGCTCGAAACAAGGCTAATAAAGTACTTGGGTTCATACAAAGGAGTGTCAGTTACAAGACTAGCGAGGTCATCCTAAAACTGTATCTTGCTCTTGTGAGACCTCACCTGGATTACGCAGTCCAGTTCTGGTCACCGTATTACAGAATGGATATAGAATCCTTGGAAAGAATTCAGAGGAGAATGACAAGACTAATCCCGGGTATCAGGAACCTTGAGTATAGAGACAGGTTAAAGCATCTTAATTTGCACTCCCTTGAGAGACGTAGAGCGAGGGGCGACCTGATAGAGGTGTATAAATGGAAGGCAGGGCTAAACAAAGGGGACATTACAAAGGTACTCAAATTATCCAACCAGGAGCGAACTCGTAACAATGGTTTTAAATTGGACAAATTTAGGTTTAGGCGTGAAATAGGTAAACACTGGTTTGGAAACAGAGTAGTGGATGAATGGAACAAGTTACCAAATATCATCATTAACTCGAATACGCTGAATTGCTTCAAACATAGGTTGGATGCTCATATGAGCAATAGGGGTTGGGTGTAAACGGGACTGCCCAGTATGGGCCAATAGGCCCGCTGCAGTTTCCTCCATTCTTATGTTCTTATGTTCTTATGTTGTCTCCAGCGACCGGCTCATCCACGCCATCGCCATTGTCTCACATGAGGCATGCACCGCGCGTTCTGCCTCACATGTGCCATGCAACCCTGCAGACAACAAGTCTCCTACACCGCCTGGAGGGAAGGAGGGAGTATTGTAGTGGATTTCTCCCCTACAAACGCCGTTTGTCTCTGAGTAGCCGACCCCGCGAATTCCCCAGTGTATGCCTCGTGGTCTAGGTCAACCAGCGCCGCCCACGGAGCGGGGGTCAACTATCTACCCACGCCTACCTCCGTTTTACAACAGGGCTTTCTAATATTTAACATGTCAGTAACACCTTATCAAATAAAGAAGGAAACATTCATCAGTCTGCAAACTTGCTTTTCCTGTTACAAATATGAAGAACACACAACGAGAGACTGTCCAGAAAAAGAGAAAAAGTACTGCTCAGAATGTGCAGGCGACGACCATACCTACACTGAATGTAAGAACACACATGTTGGCTGTCTCAACTGTAAGAGAAACGGGAATGCATACACAGGACACAGGACGTTAGCAATGGCATGCCCAATAAAAAACACATGATAAAGTACAAGGAACAAGAAACAAGGAAAAAGGAACAAGACAAGAATGATACGACATACGTCGAAATAGCCAAGAGAGCGGTCCAAGCGAACTGAGAGAAAGACTACAGCTAGACAAACAAGGGTTTGAGCAAGGAGCATAGTTTACTTGTACTCTAGTACTGAGTAAAGCTGTGCTTGCACATTAGTTTTTCGGAAGTATTTGTACTTGATTCCAACCCTGGTTTAGGATGGTGTTTATGGGAGTGGTGGTAGTTGTTGTGGTATTGGGTGGTGTAGTGGTTGCATAACAAAATAATATTCTTATCCTGGAATCAAACTCACCTTAACAGACGAACATCTTTCGAATAACTATTATCACAAACTACTACAGTACGACACACTCTTCCTGGCCGCGAGGGTGGTTTACTGTATGTGGGCACCTGAAAAACTGTAAAGGCCCTCACCAGGTGCAGCGGGAAGCGACTAACGTACGTCCATCCCCAATATTAGCTGAGCACACACTGACTCTAATATTACAATGCTCGACAGTAACTCACCCTGCAGGTCGCCGCCGGCAAGTTCGATCGAAGAGACCTTGGCCTCCAGTAGTCCAGTACGCTCACACCATCACTACTTGGAAGTAAATATTAAGTATGAGAAAACTGGGCGTTACGTATATATATATATATATATATATATATATATATATATATATATATATATATATATATATATATATATATATATATATATATATATATATACTGTATATCGTACCTGTTGAGCCTCGCACTGAGGAAATATATTTATAATAATGAAAAATGTAATAAACTCGCTGGGTACTGAAGCCAACAGTTACTGTATATAGATGAATTTTGTTCACCTTACGAGCGACCTTGACGCTGAGGTGATGTAACCTTATCGCCTCACGACTGGACCAAGGACCCGCCGCCCTTCCTGTTCCTATGGGATAACTTACCTACCACACCGCGCATATATTATCGCTTTCTATTGAGTTCTTACAGGGGATGAGATTCTTGGTGAATATTGTCTTTTGTTGTTCATAGCGCGACAGTGTTTTACGATATACTGATGACGTATAAAGAACAGTGTGTGAGGCAGGTGACCAACATATGGGAAAGTTGTACGAGGAAGTTGCTGGCGAGGGAAGGACAGCCATGATTTGGATCAATTATTTGTCCATTACGCTTCTCTCTACACTTGACTGGTGGTGTAATCTATAATCTGTTAGAGGCAGTTAGACCATCTGTACGTCCAGCAGATAATAGACCTACAGTATATACCTGCAGAGGAAACTTTACTACTCGACAACCTGACAAGCGGTGTGTTCTCTGGCCAGACCATTCAACACTTCCTAATGAAACAATTAAAACCTGAAGTGGGAAGAAACATGGCCAGGGAATCCCGGACAGCACACTGATATCGTGTGTCCATCACTTTTTAGAGGTGTACCATATGTAATACACCGGAGGCCTTCACGTGGGCTTACATGGCCACATCTCAGCAGCACACAGATCGACCTCCAGTGACTGTGCCTGGAGACAAAACTGACATTCTTTTGTTCAGCGGCTGGAGGCTGGGTCAGCGGGGTATATTTTATTCCATTCCCACCGGGGTTGAGGCAGATGACTGACTGTACATTGTGAGGATGCTCGTAACACTACACACGCTGTGGTGTCTGCCGAAAACTTCGAGGGGCGAATACAGTCATCAATCCTTCACTGATGTTTAACAGAATCACTCGTATCTTGAACAAGTTCTGTATAAACTATACTTCTTTCACAAAAACAGGTTTGTAGCCAAGGCGAAGATCAGGTTCTATCAGTGAAGCTGATTGGTTGGCGGAGTGAGGTGCGTTGGGTTAGTCTAGACCTCTTATTATTTAATTTAATTTCTTCATATTCTCAGTTGCAAGTAATAGTCCTGGATCATTAGGTTCCACTATATGATGGGAGCCTCAACTAGTTGGTATAAGCTGATTTTCTCCGGATAAATCCCCAACAGTCTATAAAAACATACTAAAAGTCTCCACTAATCCTGCTTGTGCTCACCCGCCGGACTGTCATCTATACAGTACAGTCAGGATAACAAACATGGGAGTTAAGTTCTCTCAATTGTGTATCTACTATTCAGGATCATGGAGGCAGCTTACACGAAATTACTGAAAAACTCGATGTGCCCTTTGAAGTATAAACTATTAGCCGTAACTACACTCATAAAACTACAAGTGAGGGTCAGCATGAGTTGATCAGTCAAGTAAAGACCCAAGAACAGACGCCTCTAATAATAGAGCATTGAGTACAATTAATACAAGTGATGAGGCTGGACATTATATCCTAAACAGCATTCCAACCGTTCGTGACTGTTGCCCGGGAAGGCCAAATATTGCAGGAGAAGAGGAAAGGAAGCTTCCATAAACTATGCCAGTCACTAGAGAATGGCAGAATGGCGTGTCCGTGCGCCGGGACTCCTGAAATAGCTCAATGCCTAGAGCAGTTCCTTGAAGGTAAAGAAACTTACACCCAAAAATATTTTGCTTTAACTTAAACCTTCATTACGATGGAGACATTGTCATGCACAGTACAGGTTGAAAGCCAAAGGTATTGTTCTGAAGACAGAGGATACAAAGGAAAGCAAAGAGAGACTATGAAATCAAAATAGCAAGAGAATCCAAGACGAATCCCAAAGGATTTTTCCAGGTATATAGAACAAAGGTCAAGGACAAAGTTGGGCCTTTAAAGTCAGGGAGGGGAGAAGTGATAAATGGCAGTGGAGAAATAAGCAAAGCATTGAACAGCTACTTCTTATCAGTTTTCAAAGAAGAAATTTGAGATGAAATTCCAGAGGTGGAATTGATATTTAAGGGAAAGGAAGAAGAGAAATTAAAGAATATCACTATCAGGAAAGAGGATGGTCTTAAGAAGATAAATAAACTAAAGAAGATAAAATCCCCAGGGCCGGATGAAATTTACCCTCGAGTCTTGAAAGAGTGTAGGGAACAGATTAGCGGACCCCTCGTAAACTTATTTACAAAATCATTAGACACCGGAGTTGTGCCAGACTTGTGGAAACAGGCAAATGTAGTACCCATATTCAAAAAGGGAGACAAAGCATCAGAGTCAAATTACCGGCCGATCAGTTTGACATCAGTAGTGGGGAAAGTTCTTGAAACAATTATAGCAGATAGCATCCGATCGCATCTAGAAAAAAGCAAATTAATCTACGACTCTCAACAGCGTGGGAGGGGATCGGTGGTAGAAGAGGTACCGTTCTTGCCTAGCAAGCAAGATGTCACGGGTTCGATTTCCGGGCCGGTGGAAGTTGTTTGGACTTACTTCCTAGCCCCCATTAGTCCCTGTTCACCTAGCAGTAAAGTAGGTACCTGTTGTTAGTCGAAAGTTGCGAATTCGTATTCAGGGACAAGTTGTTGGAGCTTCCAATAACTTGATGACATAAACCACTGACTCTTCAGGCTTCTACGCCCTTGACTCTTCAGGCTTCTAAACCCTTAACTCATGAGACATAAAGGCAAGCATGAACTTAGCATGCTTCCCTGTTGGGCGCTGTAAACGCTTCTGCGCTTCACCTTACACAATGATGTAGGGGAGTGCCCCCCCCCCCCAAAAAAAAAACAGAGTGGGAGAGCATAGGCTCGTCGATCGCCCACCCACCCACAGTGGGTGGATCAAGTGTGTCGTCAGCAGGGAGACAGTGATAGCGAGTGCTGTGTGTTTGAGTGAAGTGTCTTAAACACCTGAACAGTGTCGTAAAGCTTCGGTCTGCGCGTACGGGGCTGTGAGCGTTCATTTCCGAACAAGGAGGCCGCGCACCCAGTGAGCTAAGGTTTCAGAACACCCGGACAGTGTCGTAATGTTTGGTCTGGGAGGACGGGTAGTTAGCGTTCGCTCGGACACGCAGGCAAGTGATTATAACTAACAGCTGATCTTCCGATACCAGTGACACCATAGTATATCAAATATCAACCATATTGCAAAATTAACTTCAGAAAATAATCTCAAAGGTTCGCTTAACAGATACATAATTCTGATAAGATTCATTAACTTTTACTTTGTCTTTATCTCAAGTGAACGTATATAAGTCTTAGCATATTTCACGGTAATTATATAAGACGTTGGTGTTACATTTAGATTTAAGTCAAACAATGATGATAAGGAACCATGACGAAATACATAAATGAAAGGGATTTGTGGGTTAAGTGTGTGTACAACATTCAAGTTATATATACAGTATATATATATATATATATATATATATATATATATATATATATATATATATATATATATATATATCTATATATATATGTGTGTGTGTGTGTAATTAAGAAATAACAACGAAGGTTGTGACAATGTGACAAGCCGTAACGTTGTACAAGTAAGGGCGCCGCAGTAGTGTTTGTGACATCAGTTGTGTAACGAGTCCCTACATTGATTGTGGGTCTCTGTGGTTGTGTTAGTGTGACATCCTAGCTCGTGTGTGACATTACTCGTGCGCATGGCACGCATCTGTGTGACATCAACTCCAATTGTGTGACATCAACTCGAGTCTCACTGTAGTCGTGTTTGTGTGACATCACTCGTGCGTATTGCACGTCACGTGTCTGAGGGACGTCGCTCGTGTGTCACCACTGTAATCGTGATTGTATGACATCGCTTATATTACTTCAGTTGTATTACAGGTTGAAACTGTGTGACATCAACTCGAGTCTCATTGTGGTCGTGATTGTATGACATCGCTTATATTACTTCAGTTGTATAACATCGCTTACACGACTTCAGTTGTATGACATCGCTTATATTACTTCAGTTGTATAACATCGCTTACACGACTTCAGTTGTATGACATCGCTTACATGACTTCACATTGTATGACATCATTTGTATAACCTCAGTTATATGACATCTTTATAAACAAGCAGATGCGTCAGCTGAAGAGCGTTCCTGCTTAACCGAACGTCTCTATAGCTGTCCACTGTGTCACCAGTCATGGAAGGAAACAAAGCAGAGGAGACCAGACTAACCAGCATAGAAGACCTGGATGCCCTGAACGACCGAAATGCTAACCGGTCACTCACACAGCCAGGGTAATCGGGGGATTAACAGCTGACGCTCACCCAATTGACGGCAATGATGCAGAATATGAAAGATCATATGGAGCAACTTCAGACTTTGGGCGATACAGAGGACTTTGGTGAGATGCTGTCATTACCATGAGGAAAACCCTTTCTGGAACCGAGTGAAGGGATGACAGACACAACGAGGTATGCACGGGACACACGTTGTCAACCGCCGGAATCAGGAGTGTCAAGCTGCTACACCTCGACACCCACCCAAGGAGGGTTCCCAACACTCAGCGCTTCAGGGACGGGAACATCCCATTGGAGGGAGAGGGAACGTGTTTCCACCCGTCATACCCACTTCCCGGAAGCATTGACACTCAGGAACCCATAGCCACTGAACACCGGCCGATGCAGCACCATACTTCACAGACAGCTCGGTGGACCCAAAATATCATAGATCCGGAGTGTCCTTCTACGTCCATGGTCAGACCCTCAGCTGGAAACTTCTTATGACTGCTCCACGCTACAAATACTACAAATAGAGTTAGTAGCAATCTTAAAGACCCAAACAAACCACGCACCACATTCTCCGGGTCATCACACGATACCCATCACCCAGATAGTTTAGGAAGTATCTTCCCCAGCAAGTGCGGACCCCAGTTCAGGGGGCGCGCCACTCCGAAACTGACCACGTCCAAGAGTGGGGGTTGGTGGTAAGCGTTCACTGATCGTGGGTCCGCTTACACTTGCAAACCTGTAGTATCCTTTCATACCTGCAGGTAGGATAACCTCCATCCCCAATCCCAAATCCGGCCTGGCGGCTCCAAGAGCTCCACCCGGAACCACCAAACGGGCCGCCTACAGGAAAAGGTCCGTGTCGGACTACGGTCCAACAATCTCAACAACAACAGAGGATCGCGGAAAGGTGTTATCACTACCAGAGACACGACCTTCCTGACACCGAAACTGACAAAGAAACGCTATATACTTCAAGAGGACTCTTGAAGCTCACCTTAACCGCGGAGCCGGGAATATTTCACCAGGGGGAGCGCGGAGGTACTTCCGAGCATCAAAGTGGGATCGAGTGGATGTTGGAATTCACTATGGATATGGTTGACAAGGACCGGAGGAACCAAGCTGAATATATGCAGACTCATCCTCATGCCAGTCCTCGTCAAGGAAGAAACTTGTGGGTCTGGTGACATCAAGAATGAAGACAACCAGAGAAACGGACGATGAACGCTACTCGTTATGCCACGGAGATCACCTTCAGATGTGTCGGACATTCCTCAGCATGTCCACAGGGAAGCAAACTTCCCTCGTAGGTGGAAGAATGTCGCTACTTCGCCAGCCTGGGTCATAATCACCGGATAACGGAGTGCAGCCAGGAGATGGTGTGTGGTATAGATGGCTGCTCTGGAGTACACTCGAGGCTTCTACACTTAACGGGAGTTTCTGACGAGCAGTACCAAGGCTACAAACAGAGGGAATGCCAGTTTTTCCCTCTCCATTGGCACAATCATGAAAGAAAGAAGTCGTGTAAACGCCGAAGAGATCAGTGTAAAAGTGGTTAGCGTAGGAGAAAGAAAGAGCCGATCCATCACTATCCCCAAGGTTATTGTTGTTTCACCAGGAAGAACTGGAACTCTCAGACAATAAGAAGCTTGCTGAACAGCGATTGGCGGGTCCGAAAATGCCTCCTAAAGAACCCAAGGCTCTCTCAGAGGTATCAAGAAGAGATGAGACGTCTAGTCGACAAGGGACATGCCACATCAAGAACTCAGTGTTACACCCGGGAAGACCTGGTATCTCTCACCTCTCAGAGGTATCAAGAAGAGATGAGACGTCTAGTCGACGAGGGACATGCCACATCAAGAACTCAGTGTTACACCCGGGAAGACCTGGTATCTCTCACACCACCCAGTGTTGAATCCCAACAAGCCAGAAAAGGTGAAAATAGTTTTGATTGTACAGCCAGGTGATGCAAGGGCCAGACCATAACAGCAAATTTGATGGGAGTCCTCATCAGATTCAGAGAAGGAAAGGTGGCACTCCCGGCTGATATCGAGGTAATGTTCCATTAAGTGCGAGTAGTACCGAACATCGAGACGCCTTACGATTCTTATGGTGGACGGACGACCAGCCCGCCAGGGGCCCCGCCACTTACTAAACGACAGTACATCTCTTTGAAGGCATGCGAAGCCCTTCATGCGCCGGGTATGCTCTACAACGAACATTCCAAGATTGCAGGGAAAGTCTCCATGACGACATCAAGAAAGCGAATTGTAACTTCTGCATTGATGATCTGCTTCTCTCAATAGATTCGCCGGGGAAGGCAACGATAATTACCCATTGACTGAGACAGCTGAAAAGGAAGGGCGGATTCGGGCTTACGAAGGGGGTCTGTAATCACAGGGAAGTCCTCAAAGCAATTCCACAGACAGAGAGAGCCATGGGAATAAAGGAAGTCATTTGAAAGACGACAGGCTCCCCACTGAACGAGCGTTGGGAATCTTGTGGCACCTGGAAAAGGACGAATTTGAGGTCCGGGTCCAGATCCCTAAGAAACTAGAGATGAAACGAAACTTTCTGAGTATGGTCAGCCCCATATATGACCCACTGGGACTCATCGCTCCGAGCGTCACAAGAGCCAAAATTACACACACACACACACACACACACACACACATATGTTGATGTACTGAAATTTGATCATATTATACAAATTGTCTCCTGTATAAAAAGTTATAACATGTGAGTTATATTTAAGATGTTAACAGGCTATGCACTGTATATTGATTGTATTATTCATACTATGTGTCTTGAGATAACAGCCTTTGTTATATGAGAATTGTTCTTTGACAGGTTTTGACCGAATTATATGGTACGCGTCAACGTTGAGGGTTTATTTCTCCAGCAACAAACCAATAACGCTCCTATGAGCGTTAACACTACTGTCAATTGAATTACAAGGTTATATTGAGGAGGCATTATCCCAGTCAATGCAATGCTTATTATCCCTCAAATGAACAAACAGAGCATTGGACTCCTGGCCTGTCCTCACACTATATTTATGTTGTTTAAGTCTAGTTACAAGATCTTTACCTGTCTGGCCTAAGTAAAACATATTACATTCCTTGCAAGGAACCTTATAAATGCAGCCACTTGTATTGTTGGGGGAGTTCTTGATTAACATTTGTTTAACAGTGCATGAGTTTTTAAATGCCACATTGACGTTCCAGGTTTTTAGTTGTAAAGGAATTTGAGAGAATTTTTTGTGAAATGGTAATACTAAGAGATTCTTATGGTCATGGGTGGGCTTGGGATCTTTCATACACAAATGCCTGAACATTACTAAGAAATCTTTTTATAGAACCGATATATATATATATATATATATATATATATATATATATATATATATATATATATAATATATATATATATATATATATATATATATATATATATATATATATATAATATATATATATATATATATATATATATATATATATATATATATATATATATATATATATATATATATATATATATATATACATAGATCATATTCATGTGGGTAATGTCACTGTTCACTGCCACGCAGGACAGAGATTCGTACACAAAGAGTACATCATTTTCATTGACAGTACATATTGGCCAGAGTCAGATTAGATTGCCCCGGATGGGACTAGTTTATTGGGCACCCCCTTACATCCTGTGCAAGGTGAAGCGCAGAAGCGTTTATAGTGCCCATCTGGGAAGCAAGCAGAGTTCATGCTTGCCTTTTATGATCATGCATTAGGGCGTAAAAGCCTGAAGGGTCATGAGTTTTGTCAGCAAGTTACATAAAGTGACAGAATGATGAGTGTGTGGGGGGAAATATCCCGGTACAATTTATCTGTTTATGGCAAAGCGTGGCAGGTCCCTAATAATGTCAAGTGCCAAGCCATAGCCATAGGCATTGACAATATTGAGGGACATACCTTTTAGTGTGATTGTGATGGCGTGTACATCGGTAGTCTCGGCTTCAAGGGGGACGTCGAGAGGTTGGTCGGGGACGTCCTTCTTGGTGTAGATACGTAGTTCACTAGCATGTCTGCATGGTGGTCAATTGATGTGGAGAACTGGAGTGGATGGGCCCCAGGTGCTGGCACTTTGGCGGGGGAGGACAGGGAGCCCCCGGTCCCTTCGGTGTCCTCTTTTTTTTTTTGTAGAGAATTCCTATAGTGAATTCCTATAGTGCACTTAAGGAAAAGCACAAAAGCACAGCAGTGTTATACTGAGTGTGACTGGACCCAACCTAACCTGACCGGGACTTTCTCAGCAAAACATTCAAGTCATCAGTGCAATAAGTGATTATCATACAGTGCTCTGATAGTGCACCCCAAGGAAAAGTCAGACAGTGGGCACTTTATCGGTCACCTTCAAAGTGCCAGTGACAAGGACCACCGCGGTGTTTACATATATCGTGAAAACTGTGTCGGCGACCCCAAGCACCAGGGACAAAGACCCACGGTCTTTACGACTGACAAATATTAACAGATGTCTACCAGTGTCAGTGGCCCTCAAAGTGCCGTCAGTGACTTTATGGCCACCGGAGACAAACACTTCCGTCCGCCCACAACAGATATCAACAGATGGCCACCAATCACTTACTCCCGACGCACTCTGTACCATCTAAAGCGTGGGAACGGTTATCCCGATGGCAGTGTTGTAGCACGACTCAAGTCACTGAACATATTCCACGCTCGTGGCCGTAGACAGGGCCGTCATACACATAAGCCCATTAGGACCGTAACCTCCACTAGGAAACCGGAGAAACCCACCCCTGAGAGACCGTACCACTACACTGAAGTTCCACGGATATGGTATGATCTCCCGTCTCTACAGCTATCCAACGTCACTTCCCTAGCTAACAAGTTTGACGAGCTGGCAACTACAGTCAGGTCAGCCGCCGCGAGCGTCGTTGCCATATGTGAGGCTTGGCAAATTGTGCCTGAAACGTGTCATATTGAGGGATATCAACTTTTTCATCACCTTCGTTCACTTAGACGCGGAGGGGGCGTTGCCCTCTTCTGTCAAGATGACCTACGCCCGTCACGCCTGGATGTTCAAGTCCCAGCAGATGTGGAAGCATTATGGGTACGTGCTGTGCCACGGGCCCACCAGCGCCACACTGCTTCAATCATAATCTGTGTGGTATACCATCCGCCTCGCTCACCCACCAGAGACACTCTTATCAATCATCTCATTACCACCTCAGACCACCTCAGAGTTAGGTACCCATGTGCCAAGTTAGTATTATGTGGGGATTATAATGAAATTGACACCACTGATATCCAGGACCAGCTATCACTATCACAAGTTGTGACCTTCCCCACACACGGTCAAAATACCCTTGACCTTATCTTAACTGACTTAGCGGACCAGTACCAACCACCTCAACCAATGCCTCCTATCGGGTGTAGCACACACTTATCAGTGCTCTGGTCCCCAGCTGCCACTCCCACTCAAGTACAGAGACCCTACATCAAGACCTACAGGCCGATTACTGACTCTGCAGTGCGCCTCTTCGAGCAGTGGATAGTTCACCATCCCTGGACTGAAGTACTTAGCGTGGATGACGTGGAAACCAAATGGATAAATTATACCAACACCACCACGGAAGCTCACCACCACTTCTTCCCCGAGAAGTCCGTCAGATCTCACCCACCTGACTTGCCCTGGATCACACCTCGGATCAAAAGACTTATGCAACAGAGAGACAGAGCCTTTCATCTCAATGACCACATCCGCTACAGGTCCCTTCGCAACCGAGTCATCCGCGAAATACGGACTGCAAAGAAGTCCCACTACCCAACCAAATTACAACACCTGAAGCAGACCAACATCAGTCAATGGTATGGTAAGCTTAAAGAACTCTGTGGACTAAACAATAAGACACACCCCCTCCCCTTCCTCAGCCATCTCACTAATGTTGACGCAGCTGAGCAAACAAATAACCATTTCGCTACTATATGCCAGACGCTCCCCCGGCTTGACACAACCACTCTCCCTGCTTACCTACCAGCCCCCCTTCCCGCTGACTTAGTAGAAGAATTTGAAGTAACAAAACGCCTGGACAAACTAAAATTAAAACGCTCTACCACCCCCATTGACTTACCAATGAAACTCTTCAAGGAGTTCTCCCCGGAGCTTGCTAAACCCCTATGCTCCATCATCAATGCTTCTCTCAGTCAAGCCAGATGCCCAGCTGACTGGAAGACCTCTTATGTATCACCAGTGCCCAAGTCAACCAGCCCACAATCCTTAAATCAGCTACGACCTATTGCAATCACCCCAGTACCCAGCCTAATCTGTGAAAGTTTTGTATTCGACTGGGCTTATGCTGATATTGCAGGAGTCGTAGATCCTCAGCAATTTGGCAATATGAAAACTTACTCCACCACTCACTGTCTTGTCAGCTTTCTCGATTACATATGCCGCCATCTCGAGAAACGAAAAACGTCTGTAGCTGTCGCCTTCATTGATTTCACGAAAGCATTCGACCTAGTCGACCACAATATAATCATCAACAAAGTTATTGACCTCGGGCTTCGGAGAAGTCTTATACCTTGGCTTACAGACTTCCTCAGTGACCGACGCCAAGCTGTACGCTTCCGAGGGGCTGTCTCCACCTTTCAGTCACTCACCTGTGGCGTCCTCCAAGGCACCAAGATGGGACCACTCTGCTTCCTTATGCTCATCAATGATGCCCTAAGAGAAACCCCTGCTCGCTGGAAATATGTCGACGACTCCACCATTGGGATCAGCGTCAACAATTCTGCTCCCGACTATACCGCCCTTCAGGATTTATTGAACAGTCTCCAAAACTGGGCCACCAACAACCATGTCACCATCAACCATACCAAGACCATGGTTATGCACATCAACCTCTCCTCCGACATTGTCCCACCTCCTTCCATTACTTTAGGTCCGAACACACTCCAGGTTGTAGATTCCACGAAGCTCCTCGGCGTCACCATAGACAGCAAACTAAATTGGAAATCACACGTCAGTGAAGTTGTCAAATCCTCCAGTTTCCGTCTCCACCTCCTCCGCCGACTCAAGTCCCTCGGAGTTCCTGCACCCGAGCTCCTCAGTGTTTACACAACATTCATACTTCCCAAGCTCACCTATGCCTCCCCTACCTGGTCTTCCTCCCTAAATGCCACACAACGTAAACTCCTAGAAAAAGTGCAAAAGAGGGCATGCAAGATTATTCTCTCCCCTTCCTACTCCACATATCAAGAAGCGCTCAACACACTGACCCTTTCGACTCTCACTGACCATCACCACGACCTCATCTGCAAATTTGGTAAGAAGCTTCTACACCATCCTCGACACCGGCTCTTACTACCACCTGAGACCCCGAGCCCGAGAATTGCTGTTCGACACCACAACCGCATCCAGCCCATACGTGCACGAACTGATCGCTATAAGAACAGCCCAGTCCCAACCATTGTAAATATTATCAATAACTTGTAATAAACCAGTGTATTCACTTCCAGTAAATACTACTTCTTGCACTGTCACTATGTTGAAATGCCCTGTAGTTTGAGCTTTTCCCCATCTAGTTATTATATATCTTATTTGTATCACTTATGTTGTATATTTGTAATTCGTAACCCATTCCCCAAATATGTAACTGTATATTTTCAGCCTTCTGGCTGCCAAGCTCTTTCAATAAACCGTTAATTATTATTATTATTATTATTTTTATCAATCTGGGCATTATTGGTTACTATTAGATGGGTTTTCCTTCTGCATAAGGGTATCACTGTGAATTTCGGGAGACTGGTTTGGATTTTCCATTGTTTTTCGTAATTATTTACCCTTTCCAATTCCCGCCTGGTGTTGTCGGCCTGTAACGTTCGCGATTTTCCTTGATGTGTTGTTATTTGAGTGATGTCATCTGCATACATAATATCTTCGTGACCTATTCTAGTGGGAGGCGGGGTGTCACTTGTGTAGATAATATATAGGGTGGGGGAGAGGACGCTCCCCTGAGGGACTACACTCATGAGTGGGAAGGTCTCTCCTGTGTGTTGTCCTACCCTCAGTCTGGCATTTCTGCCGTCGTGTCCTCGGATCCACGAGCGCGCGGTGGGTGGATGGGGGCAGCAGGGGCAGGCTCTGTCTGGACGGAGGCAGGCTCGGTGTGGGCGCCAGCAGTGGTGCCAGGCGGCGGTGGAGTAGGCCGTGAGCATGAGGGGCACACAGGGGGGCTACCAGGTTGTGTCAGACCAGAAGAAGGGGGGGTGCGACTGGGTAGCAGCTGGAGGTAGGGGTAGTCTGTGTACTGTTGGTGGAGATGGCGGTACAGAGTGAATCAAAGAGTCTTTCAATACGGTTGGTAAATTCGTGTAAGAGGGATACGATCTGTGTCGTGTCACCGGAGGGGGGTTGTGGGGGGGGGGGGCACCAGTGGGGGCACAAGGTCTGACAGCGTCTGAGTAGAGAAGGGGAAGAGGCCCAGTTATAGTTGAGTGAGGAGACGGCCGGGACTGCTATGTTGCAGCCAGGTGGGGCCAGGCAGGGGCAGGTGTTGTTGAAGAAGGCTCGGTAGGCTGGGGGAGAGGTTGAGATGGACGCAGCCTTCGGGGAGGCTTTTCTCCTGGGACACACGGACGTTTGGGGCATCGTCGTGAGTCAGCATTGTACCAGCCACGCACCTGGGCAGACACAGCTGTCCAGATCTAACCAGTTTAGTGTTAATTAGGAGAGGTCATCTTCCGGCTTGTCTCCGCCAATATAAGGAGCCTGCAGCTCCTTCCATAAAACATTATTACTGTAACATGGAAGGGGCCGAGAGCTCCTTCCCAATGGGAAGACATGTCCAGCAGCACCTGCAGCTTCCCCAGCTGCTGGGCCTCCCTCAGCGATCTTCATTTGTTGTAGAGACCAGCCTTACCCTGGGGCACTCCTCACAGTTACTTTTACTTTTATCCTCTTCGCCACTGATCGGCTTGTTAACCGCTTGGGCGATCGGTCACGTCTCTGTCACGCACTGCTGGCAAATACTGGGCATGCACCGGCTTCTGAATGTACCTGAACCCGCTCCAGTGTTGGTCAAGTCTTGTCTTGAAAGAGCTTACACTCGGTGCCGTCACAACACTCTACATAGGCCTAAGTATTATTGTATCTTGTTTGGGGGATAACTAGCAGAAATATAGTATCCAAGGTTAAGTATTGAACCACTGAATGAGAGTTAAAAGTGCCATGTTGTTCTTTGCCAATTAACAGGAGGTATTGTATGTTGCGATAATTGTGGAGTTGTCCAGTGTGTTATGTATTCATCGGTAGTGACCATGAAATAATAATCTGAGAGTATAATGATATAACCAAGAAGTGAAGAGTTAATTTGCTACTTGGTAAGGTAAGACCTGAGGGTCCAGTGATATCTGGTGTATACCCAGTACTGAATCTCATTTGGCAGAGTGATAATACCACAATTGTCGATTGAAGTAATAAGTATTTGGAGGTAGTTAATGAGGTAATAAGTTCTTGAAGTGTTTGATGACTTAATAAATAAATTGCAGTTCTGTTTTGTCTGAGTGAATCTAAGATGCATCTTATCCAATCACTGTTAATAAATATTGAATTAGTAATCTACGAGTATCACCACTCTATCCTTTCCCACATTGGTTCTCAGAAAATAACTAACTCACGTGCCTAGAAGCTCGCTACCTAACAGTTATAGTCTAGAAAAATCCTGGGTGGTGGCAGGCTACCGCTGTAAGTATAATAAGTGTGGTAATAAGAAAGACATGGTTTCCCAGGTTAATCCATGGTTTAGAATATAACGAACAAAATATATGGAAGAGATCATAATATATGAAAGGAAATGAAAAGAAAGATCATTGACTTGGAAAACATAAGCAGAGAAGCATAAGAGTTACTTATATAAGAATATATAAGAATAAAAGGTATATAGAGATAAAGAACATATAAGAATATAAGCAAGAATATATAAGAATAAGTATATATATGTAAAGAATTGAAGAAGGATAAGTATATAAAATAGGATACTCATTGAAAAGAATATCTGGATAATAAATTATTGAAAAGAGAAAACTCGGCCCGTTACTCTGTAACAATAATGTTCACTTTGTCCTCAGCAATACAATAATCCATGTATTACCGCATAAGGAAAGTATGGTTGCCAGTGTAAGACAAGATCCTAGAGCTTTTGTCAAAATTCTTCGCCCGTTCTTATATGGACTGACACAAGAATGTAGTGATAGTTTTTTGTTTTGTTTTGGTACGTTCACCTAAAGGTCAGTCGAGAACCACTCAGCCGTCAGTGAGGATATGAGTACTTGTTGCACGATTCCCTGTCCGGCGCTGTAAACGCTTAAACTCTTCGTCTTGCACAGGATCAAGGGACTACCCAATAAGCCAACACTATATACCTCATTAACTATAATCTAAAAAAAAGACAGCAAATCTATCACGTCTGAACAAATGACTCACGTAAAGTTGAGAGACGCTGCCAACTCCCCGAGGAAGTCGGCCAAGGTCGACAGAAGTCTCGTTCACCGCCTCCACCTGGACTTGGGGCGGCCATGACTCTGCCGCCACCAGCAGGTAAGGGGCACGGGGAAACCTGAAAGTAGGTGGTGTTAATATACAGGTTTTAGATGAATTGCATAAGTGGTTACAGGGAAGGGTGAAATTGTATTATTTTATTTTACGCACAATTAATGTTAAGTTAAGTAATAAGCATCGATGCAGACTTAATTACACACGGACATCTACACCCATACTGTCCTAAGATGAAGACAATTATCTCAAGCAAATCATGACAGTCAGGTGAAGTGGTGTTACCGGAACTTGAGGGGCCTGTTGAGAGAGGCGCCCTCCTCAGCCACCGTCTGCCAGGGCTGCTCTACACTATCTGCCACCACTTCGTCTGCCAGATAAGGAAGTGAGGTGACATTGAGGATAGTAAACGAGACATATAAATAAATATCCTTCAAGAAAATTATAAAAAATAGAGAGAGAATTGCAGTATCATGATGGAATATGACAGAAAGAACATACCTTAAGATGACAAACGGGAGTAGAGTTACCTTGATGTGTAGTGGTTATCAAGATCATTAATCCCACCTGCCACAAGCACCACTTGTAAACCATCACAAGGTTGACTTTGAACCTGTTGTCACGCACTGTAAGGGGGAGGGGGGGGGGGGGTTAACGGAGTGTTGAGGTAGATTTATCAATAAAGGTCTACTAAACACACACACACACACACACACACACACACACTAACTGTCCTTGGATATTCATACTTACCGTTGTTGTTCCTGCTGTTGTTGCTGAGTCAGTGAGGCGTGAAGCTGCCGAGGGTAACATTATATACAGCTGGTAGACTTGACTGATAGAGGCGCTGTAGTCTGTTACACCTGCGCATTAAACTAGGGGGAGGAGGGATGTAACATGTGAAAACTCGTACAGAAGATATAGGAAGAATATTATAGTTATAGGGTTGTAAAGTGAGGAAGATTGGTAACGTGGCCGATTAGTTATTTAACTGTTAATATATATTCTTAGAGGGAATTTCCTTAACACCAATTCTAAGTACAGCTATTTATTATTCACTCAATGGCATGGACACATTAATATATTGACGTTACTCAACAATGACTCTCGGACACAAACATGAAATGAATACACTTCCCACCGTAAGTAACTCACCCGAATGGATCGCTCTGACAATATGACCGACACAAGCCCAGGGAGTTGGCGCCTGATTTGCAGGAAACGGACTTCCCAGTTCAGTCCTGGTGTTCTTGATCAGGGTAATTTCCTATGTTTATTCATATAATCTAATCAGAGGTTGAGCTTGCCAGGAAAAGGTGGAATATACACGTCGATAACATTAATTCTGCAAGCTCAGGCCTGAGGCGAACAAGGAGCTATTCACGGGGAGGCGCTAGATCTTGGAGATTATACCAGTTGACAGAATAGTTCAGGAGATTAATGACTTTCTTAAATAGACAACTGACACTAGCTAAGCTATAAACATCAGATTCTCTGATGTCGGGGCGACATAAAATACGCCACTCTAGCTGGCAAACTCGACACTCACTTACTTGACACGTTTTACTAACATTAAGGACAGTTGAAGCGTTCAACACCACTCACAATGAATCTTGTATGTTCCAACTGTAAACAGACATATCTAAGTTGACTCAAAACAAGGGTGTTCTCTCTCACACTCAAATTCAATATATAGAGAGGTTGGTTTTAGTAAGTCAGAGAAAATGGGATAACGGATAACGGAGGACTGAGGTGTCTTGAAGTGATGAGAAAACGGACTCCCCAGATGGAGGACTCAACGAAAGCCGAGTTGCATGTTTTGTGGCCTATTGAGCGTAATATGAATCATTTGATTTTGGCGCTAACTGTCGTGTAAGACCATGGTCGTTACAACAGGGAGACCCACAGTACAGTATACGTATACGATCATGTGCTTGCTTACTACAGTATATCAACCTTGTCAAGTAATCTTACCTTAACCATCATTCACGTCATAACATTACGTATGGTCACACACTACTGGAGACCTATGGAGCCAAAAGACATGCAATTATTATGAAATTATATGAAAATAAACGACCTGATATTAAAACTTGAGGGAGCAGCCTGCAAGTTGTGTATACATGGTTGCCACAGCTCATGAAGGACTTGATACATCTCATCTTTTCTGAATCATTCATTAGTTGGATATATATACATTGAATTATAGTTTGATATACAGTATTATTAATTAGTGTAGGCATCCCCGGCCTCTATGACGCTATTAGGCCTTCTAAGCCTAATCTAAGGTCGTCCGGCTGTTCCCACACTAGCGCGGTGACGAAGGCCATCCTGCTTAGGCATGTTTCATGTCATGGCTGCTCACACATGCTCGACGGAGGTTTGTGTGGTGTTGCAATGGTGTTTTTCGGTGTGTTAATTAAGTCTACTCACGCACTTGGGAGTGGGCGTGACCTCATTGGCGTGGAGTGGATCCCAGGTAAGATGATGTAAGAAGATATTCTTGCCATATATCCTGATTTTCTCATCCCCTGGCACACTATCTTTCAGTTAGCCACTTGAGTTTCATATTATCATTATTTTTTACGACATTCCTATTCTTATTATTAAGAATCTATTATTATTAATATTATTAATATTATTAATCCTCTTCTTCCTCTCATTATTATTATTTAGACTCGTATGATTATGCTGCACCCTATATATTAGCTGCATGCACAATAAAATCCACCCTTTTCTCTGTTTTTCATCCTTTGGAAATCGATGAAATCTCAAACTTTATTATGTAGTTTGTAATTTTATATGCATCCAAATACGGAGCACTTATCAGGCATTGTCTAAGACCTTCGCACCACGGAAGCCAGCTGGACCAGCTCAAGTTGAGCTGGTAACTGAGCTCCCACCCGGGACCACCCTCGGGCTGCCGGCCACTGGGTTCACTTGGTATAATTAGACTTTGGTCTAAACCACGCTTCTACAGCCTGACAGATGGGGACGGGACTGTTATCCTGGAAAGAACAGCTTTGCCCTCACCGATGAAAGCAGAAACTTCCCCCAAATCTCAACATACTTAAGGCGGTGAACCAGCCCGGCCCAAATTCGTCCTGGAATTTACTGCGGCTTCGTCTCTGATAGTTTTCCATACGCATGGCTAAAATGTTGCCAGTAACAAATTCCACACCTGAGATACATAAAAAAACGGTCTTTTGAAGCGAATGAATAAGGTTGAGTTTTGACGATTGTCAAAATTGGGTTTAGCAAATCTCCAAAATGATGCTTATATGAAGTTAATGACATGTACAGGTATTTGTTTCAGGATCTCGGGAATGCAACATACATTTATATATGAAGCACGTCTACTATTAATTCTCGCTTAATAATTATAGTTAATTATTAACCAAGGACAACTGACAGAGCCATGAGAGGTTTGTTCCTTGTGAAGTCCTTTTGTGTTCTTAAGTGTTGTGTCGTGTTGTGTTGTGTTGTGCTGTTGTGTCGTGTTGTTGTGTCGTGTTGTTGTGTTGTGTTGTTGTGTTATGTTGTGTCGTGTTGTTGTGTTGTGTTGTTGTGTCGTGTTGTTGTGTTATGTTGTGTCGTGTTGTTGTGTCGTGTTGTTGTGTTGTGTTATGTTGTGTCGTGTTGTTGTGTTGTGTTCTTGTGTCGTGTTGTTGTGTCGTGTTGTTGTGTCGTGTTGTTGTGTTGTGTTGTTGTGTCGTGTTGTTGTGTTGTGTTGTTGTGTTATGTTGTGTCGTGTTGTTGTGTTGTGTTGTTGTGTCGTGTTGTTGTGTCGTGTTGTTGTGTCGTGTTGTTGTGTCGTGTTGTTGTGTTGTGTTATGTTGTGTCGTGTTGTTGTGTCGTGTTGTTGTGTTGTTGTGTCGTGTTGTTGTGTCGTGTTGTTGTGTCGTGTTGTTGTGTTGTGTTGTTGTGTTATGTTGTGTCGTGTTGTTGTGTTGTGTTGTTGTGTCGTGTTGTTGTGTCGTGTTGTTGTGTCGTGTTGTTGTGTTGTGTTATGTTGTGTCGTGTTGTTGTGTCGTGTTGTTGTGTCGTGTTGTTGTGTCGTGTTGTTGTGTTTTATCAGTTCTTATCATGCACCTTCTTCACGTTACGATAGGTGCTGGATGGATGGGTGAAGGCGTGCCTCTGCGCCGTACATTGTGGTGCTGGATGATGGCTATACTGGTCCTCATGCGTGCATACAAGTGAGTCACACACACACACACACACACACACACACACACACACACACACACACCTACTTTTTTTTTCATAATAGTGGCCTCCAGCCTCCCCCAATAGCCACACCTTCGCCACCATTTAATTACCTTAATATTAAATATCCTAATACATAAGTAGCTATCCTATCTGTGTTAAATTAGTTGAGCCACAGATCTATGCGGCATTCAGTGACAGTAGCCTCATAGTCAATATCTGCGGCAGTTGTCGGAGTTGGGGCAGAAGCTCTCGTTCCCCTGAGGCAGAGCAAAGCCGACCGAAGGAGAGAGAAAGACAGTCGACATCTCATCCAGGCTGTAACATAACTTCTGGGCTGCTGCTTCGGTTCGGAGATCAACTCCGCGAGTCTGGCGTAAAAACATCTTGCACTTGGGCCCATCCCACCAGAAGTTGTGAACACTAGAGGAGTGAAGCTGCCTTGATCAACGTTTTGAATTCTCTCCCCATATGCCCTTCTCTTGTTCTCGTTCCTCCTATGTGCAGCATCGAGAGCTAGGTTACGGTGACTTGCGGCCATGGGATAAAAAATCCTGATGTCGAAGAAAGCTCGCTGTCCCCGCGTCCAGAATCCTCGAGCACTGACGTCCACACGGGCTTCGTTAGATGTGTTTGAAGTCCTGTGTTGGAAGATCTCACCTTCCAATGGAAGGAGGGTCGGTTCTCCCTCTGACTCTCTTTCCCTTCCTTCCTGTAACCAGTGCAAGACAAGCCAGGTAAAGACAACACAGGAATTCTAAGTTTGTTGCCTCACACCCAGCTGGTATGAGGGCGAGCAAGAGACCAAAGATTACCGTAGCACGGGGGTTCCCAAACCTGGGGTCGCGACCCCAAATGGGGTCGGAAGGCTCATTAGGTAGGGTCGCAAAGAGGTCAGGGGTCGGTGGGGTCGCTGGGGTCCTTTGGGTCTGCCAGCTTAGGTCACATGGGGAGAGGATGGGTGGAGTAACTGACCAGTCCCTCCCACTCTCCCACCACTAACCTAGAACAGTTGAGCTGTGGAGTATCCCGCCCACCTCCACCCCCAGTAAAGAGTGGGGCCGGTCGGTGACTGTCAGGCCAGGTGACAGGTCGCAACATATGATGATTTGATCTTGTCGACACTTGCCAAATATCGGCAAGATGTCGCAAGATCAAAGGCCTGATACGGTCACCGACCCAGGCCAGGAAACAGGTCGCAACCTTTGCTCTTGCCGACGCTTGTGGATTACCTTCAGTCTCACGGCGTAGCAAGTTACTGAGAGTTTGGCCCAGAAATTTACCATCTATGTAAACAAAGACGACTACATAAATATCCTCCAGCACTTGTTATTGTTTTGATTTTTATATTCTTCTCTTTTCTTCTCTCGTGTTGTCATGTATCTAGTTATTCTCTTTTCGACCCTTTCTATCTCCTTTCTTTATTATTTCTCTTTGTGTACATTTTTATTGTGTTTTCCCCTCTTTCTTTCTACTAATCGGCATCTCTCTCTCTCTCTCTCTCTCTCTCTCTCTCTACGCCTTATTCCTTCTTTGTATTTCCTCTCTTTTTATCATCTTTCGCTTTGTCATTCTTCTCTTTATCTTTTCCCTCCACCTCAATCCATTATTCTTCTTCCTCTTCCCTCCTCTCCCTATCTTTCCCCCCTTCCCCCTCTCCCTGTCTTCCTTTCTTCCTCCTCCCTTTATCTTCTTCTCCCTATCTTTCCCTCCTTTCTCCCTCTCTTCTCCCCCAACACCTGAACGTGAACCAGCGGGACCCTGCTGTCCCTGCTGGCGGTCAAGACGGTGCCCATCAAGTACGACTCGCTTTGGGACATGTTGGACGACCCTAGCCTCACCCTAATGATGGAGGGGTCCACCACCCTCACCAGCCTCCTCCAGGTACGTTCTCTCTCACTTTCTTCTTTCTCTTTATCTCAAAAAACCTTCTCCAGGATTAGACTCTCTCCCTCACTTGCTCACTCTCCCTCTCTCGTTCACTCTCCGTCTCTCCCTCGCTCGATTACTTTCCCCCCTCACCCACTCTCTCTCTCTCTCTCTCTCTCTCTCTCACGCTTATTGAAAGTTAGCAGAGTGACCAGAGACCTCAACAAACACACAGCAGAGCGCAATGGAGGAATATATCGGGAAACTCTGGACGGTGAGACAGGCGGCAGTGATAAACAAAAACTCCAATTAACGTCGTAGAAATTCACAGTAAACTTTGATAACAATAACCAAGGCTCTTATAAACCTTTTACAATTTGTTTCTCATACACTCCTGTGAGAACTCAATGGTAGTCAACACTGTGTCAAACTGTCTTTCCTCAAACACAGGGAGATTGTTGGCATCCTCTCTTGTGAACACCGAGGAAATACATTTATTTAATGCCTCCGTCTTGTCCTGATCCAAGTTTGCGGAACTATCATCCTCAAGTCTCAGGTCTGACACGCCCACACTTGTCTTTAATTTCGATTTTTACATAACGGGAGAAAGCCTTTGGGTTTGATTTGGCCTCATTTGCAATCCGCCTCTCAAAAATTTTCTCAGCCCTTCTACACTCTGACTTGGCTTGGCTCCTGGACCTATCATACATCCTCCTGCCCTGCTCATCATCTGTCGTGACTCCTCTTGAAATTATTAACCCTGTAGTCCTGGAGCCAGTGGGTTTGGTCTTGGTTATATATCTATCAATGAAATAGTTATTCTTACTTTCTATTTGTATTTTCAAGCACAACTCTCACCTCTAAGACTGTCCCGTCGTTCACTAAGCTTACCCATGTCACTTTGTGCCTATTTTTATGGTTAAATAGACTGTTTAAATTGTTTTAATTTCAGAAAGCCGAAGATGGTGTTTACGGTGAACTGGCAGTGGCGGTGAGGCAGCGAGGGGTGCAGATGAGGGCGAGCCAACTCCAAGAAGCTGCCTACACCCACCTGCCAGGGGGCACACACGCCATGTTCCTCGAGACTGTGGGCTGCAGAAAGGTGTACTCTGACCATTTCACCAAAACAGGTCAGTTAATAACGCCGCGTAAGGTTAGGTTATGTTAGGTTAGGATGGGGTGGGTTGGGTAATAGCATAGTTTGGTTAGGTTACATCTGGTCATAGTTTGGTTGGGTCATGTAGTGCGGATAGGTTAGGTTAGGCTAGATCGAATTGGTTCAGGTGTAACGACAAAGTATTAACTAATGCTATTCTCTTATCATTCTTGGCCTTCATACAATCCTTCAATAACATTAAAACACACACACATATATATATATATATATTTATATATATACAGTATATATTATATATATATATATATATATATATATATATATATATATATATATATATATATATATATATAAAATACAACCTTTCGATATAATAAAAAAGAGAATTATTTAACCTCCCCCCCAAAAAAAAAATCAAATTTTTAGTGCACAGTTCGCCACTAGTCACGGTCCAATATATATTACAATATTTTCCACCACGTATTATACTGTATCTTAAACTATGTATGATAATAAATGTTAAACTATGTATTTATACTCGGTAGCGTATTGAGGAAGTTTTTAAGAGGGGAGGGGGGGGGAGGGAGGGGAGGGGTGGGGAGGGGAAGGGAGGGGGAGGGGTAGTATAGGAGATGTAAACAGGGAAACCAGATACCAGATGAACAACGATGCCATAGAGAAATCCGACTGCGGGAGAGATTTAGGAGTAATGATAAGTAGGAACCTTAAGCCAAGTAAACAATGTGTTTTTGCTCGTAACAAGGCTAATAAAGTACTTGGGTTCATACAAAGGAGTGTTAGTTACAAGACTAGCGAGGTCATCCTAAAACTGTATCTTGCGCTTGTGAGACCACACCTGGATTACGCAGTTCAGTTCTGGTCACCGTATTACAGAATGGATATAGAATCCTTGGAAAGAATTCAGAGGAGAATGACAAGACTAATCCCGGGCATTAGGAACCTTGACTATAGAGACAGGTTAAAGCATCTTAATTTGCACTCCCTCGAGAGACGTAGAGCGAGGGGCGACCTGATAGAGGTGTATAAGTGGAAGTCAGGGCTAAACAAAGGGGACATTACAAAGGTACTCAAACTATCCAACCAGGAGCGTACTCGTAACAATGGTTTTAAATTAGACAAATTTAGATTTAGGGGTGAAATAGGTAAACACTGGTTTGGAAACAGAGTAGTGGATGAATGGAACAAGTTACCAAATATCATCATTAACTGGAATATCCTGAATAGCTTCAAACATAGGTTGGATGCTTATATGAGCAATGGGGGTTGGGTGTAAACGGGACTACCCAGTATGGGCCAATAGGCCCGCTGCAGTTTCCTCCATTCCCCAGGGCCGGATGAAATTTTCCCTCGAGTCTTGAAAGAGTGTAGGGAACAGATTAGCGGACCCCTCGTAAACTTATTTACAAAATCATTAGACACTGGAGTTGTGCCAGACTTGTGGAAACAGGCAAATGTAGTACCCATATTCAAAAAGGGAGACAGAGCATCAGCGTCAAATTACCGGCCGATTAGTTTGACGTCAGTAGTGAGGAAATTTCTTGAATCAATTATAGCAGATAGCATCCGATCGCATCAAGAGAAAAGCAAATTAATCTACGACTCTCAACATGGGTTTACAAGGTGAAAATCTTGCCTAACAAATCTGCTAACGTTTTTTAGGAAAGTCTTCGAGGTAGTAGATAATGACGAAAATTACGATGTTATTTACTTAGATCTCAGCAAAGTTTGACAGAGTACCGCATCAGAGGCTTCTGAGAAAAATTAAGGCTCATGGTATTGAGGGGAAAGTTTTAAATTGGATAAAATCATGGCTCACCGATAGAACGCAGAGGGTCAGCGTAGATGGTGTTAAATCTGAGTGGGGCCGTGTAACCAGTGGGGTTCCCCAGGGGTCAGTACTAGGCCCACTCTTATTCATAATCTACATAAACGATCTAGATACTGGGATCAGCAGTAACATAAGCAAGTTTGCGGATGACACCAAAATTGGGCGGCAAATTAATTCAGGGCAGGATGTAAATGCATTACAGGAGGATCTAAATAAACTGCAGGGGTGGACTGAAAAATGGCAAATGAAATTCAACACCAGCAAGTGCAGCGTACTTAATATTGGAAGAACAAATACTTATAATGTATACAGCCTTAACAACATCAACCTAGAGAAGTCCACTTGTGAAAGAGACCTAGGGGTACTTGTAAGCCCGGACCTACGGCCTAGAAAACAGTGCGTTAATGTTTGAAATAAGGCAAACAGAGTATTGGGTTTTATATCTAGAAGTGTAAGTAACAAGAGTGCAGAGGTCTTAATGCAACTATAGCTTGCGCTAGTCAGGCCGCACCTCGATTATGCGGTTCAGTTCTGGTGCCCCTATTATAGAATGGATATAAATTCATTAGAGTGGCTGCAGCGAAGAATGACAAAAATGATTCCGGGACTTAGAAACATTCCATATCAGGATAGGTTAAAGAAACTTAACTTGCATTCCCTAGAAAGACGAAGAGTGCTGGGAGATATGATAGAAGTATTTAAGTGGGTGAAAGAAATCAATAAAGGGGATATAGATAAAGTTCTTATAATATCCGAGCAGGATAGGACTCGAAGCAACGGATTCAAGTTGGATAAGTTTAGGTTTAGGATGGAGATAGGAAGAAACTGGTTCACAAATAGGGTGGTGGACGAGTGGAACAAGCTTAGCAACTTTGTAGTAAGTGCGGGAACTCTGGAAAGTTTCAAAAGGAGGCTGGATAGATTCATGGATGATAGAGAGTGGTAGTAACTCTCGACAGGAGCTGCCATGCACAGGTCAACCGGCCTATTGCAGACTCCTTATTTTCTTATGTTCTTAGGAGAGGGGAAGGGGATGGGGCGAAGGCTTAAATATTGTGTGGTAACAAGACACATGTTAAGTCAGTTTTTACTAAGTGCGTGTGTGTTTTCTCCTGGTGTGGCTCAGGACGGTGTGACTTCTACATGTCCCACAACACCTGGCCGCTGCTGTGCGCCTTAGTGGTCCCTAGAGGCAGCCCCCTGAAGCCACTTATAGACGCCAGGTGGGTGTTTGTCCTACCTCCAGCCAATCACAAACGTCAGGTGGGTGTTTCTAATCCCTCCAGCCAATCACAAACATTAGATGGGTGTTTGTCCTCCCCCCAGCCAATCACAAACGTCAGGTGGGTGTTTGTCCTCCCTCTAGCTAATCACAAGCAATAGGTGTGTGTTTGTACTCCCTCCAGCCAATCACAAACATTAGATGGGTGTTTGTCCTCCCCCCAGCCAAGAAAACGGAAAACGCATCATGAGTTTCTATTCTACCTCATTCCTGAGTGTGAGATATCTACATGTACGTACGTTGTGTGGCCATACAAAGAGATAATAGACATCTAAAGATAATTGACTAGTGGCCACAATACAGTACGCTACACTACCACTCTATCATCCATGAATCTATCCAGTCTCCTTCTGAAACTTTCCAGCGTTCCAGCACTTACTACATAGTTGCTAAGCTTGTTCCACTCGTCCACCACCCTATTTGTGAACCAGTTTCTTCCTATCTCCATCCTAAACCTAAACTTATCCAACTTAAATCCGTTGCTCCGAGTCCTATCCTGCTCGGATATTATACGAACTTTATCTATATCCCCTTTATTGATTCCTTTCACCCACTTGAATACTTCTATCATATCTCCCAGCACTCTTCGTCTTTCTAGGGAATGCAAGTTTAGTTTCTTTAAACTATCCTGATATGGAAGGTTTCTAAGTCCGGGAATCATTTTCGTCATTCTACTCTGCACCGACTCTAGTGAATTGATATCCATTCTATAATAAGGGCACCAGAACTGAACCGCATAATCGAGGTGCGGCCTGACTAGCGCAAGATATAGTTGGAATAAGACCTCTGCACTCTTGTTACTTACACTTCTAGATATAAAACCCAATACTCTGTTTGCCTTATTTCGAACATTAACGCACATTGCAATTATGTAAATAAGGCAGAATCAGATTAGCAACCTGTTCCTCTTCGTTATATATAGTGTACGTATATTGTTCGTGTGCTTTTATTTTTATTAATGTAATCTTTATCTATTCCCGCATATTGTAATGTTTTGCTTTCAAATAAAAATATGAAGCATCAAGTTCATTGGTGATTATTTCATTTGGCCATTTTGTTCTCATCCAAAACTAATTAAAGGAAAATAAAATATTACAAAAATTCGTCTCAGGCTACATAAAATAGTGAAAACACAGTGTATCCACCCGCTAACAGTGTATATTGCGATACCCGAGCAACGATCATTACTTGTAGAATATTTACTGGCCAAGTAAGTGTTCATTCTCGCCATGTGTCTGTTCATTCTCTATCTGTGCCTGTTCATTCTCGCCATGTGTCTGTTCATTCTCTATCTGTGCCTGTTCATTCTCGCCATGTGTCTGTTCATTCTCTATCTGTGCCTGTTCATTCTCGCCATGTGTCTGTTCATTCTCTATCTGTGCCTGTTCATTCTCGCCATGTGTCTGTTCATTCTCTATCTGTGCCTGTTCATTCTCGCCATGTGTCTGTTCATTCTCTATCTGTGCCTGTTCATTCTCGCCATGTGTCTGTTCATTCTCTATCTGTGCCTGTTCATTCTCGCCATGTGTCTGTTCATTCTCTATCTGTGCCTGTTCATTCTCGCCATGTGTCTGTTCATTCTCTATCTGTGCCTGTTCATTCTCGCCATGTGTCTGTTCATTCTCTATCTGTGCCTGTTCATTCTCGCCATGTGTCTGTTCATTCTCTATCTGTGCCTGTTCATTCTCGCCATGTGTCTGTTCATTCTCTATCTGTGCCTGTTCATTCTCGCCATGTGTCTGTTCATTCTCTATCTGTGCCTGTTCATTCTCGCCATGTGTCTGTTCATTCTCTATCTGTGCCTGTTCATTCTCGCCATGTGTCTGTTCATTCTCGCCATGTGTCTGTTCATTCTCGCCATGTGTCTGTTCATTCTCTATCTGTGCCTGTTCATTCTCGCCATGTGTCTGTTCATTCTCTATCTGTGCCTGTTCATTCTCGCCATGTGTCTGTTCATTCTCTATCTGTGCCTGTTCATTCTCGCCATGTGTCTGTTCATTCTCGCCATGTGTCTGTTCATTCTCGCCATGTGTCTGTTCATTCTCTATCTGTGTCTGTTCATTCTCGCCATGTGTCTGTTCATTCTCTATCTGTGTCTGTTCATTCTCGCCATGTGTCTGTTCATTCTCTATCTGTGCCTGTTCATTCTCGCCATGTGTCTGTTCATTCTCTATCTGTGCCTGTTCATTCTCGCCATGTGTCTGTTCATTCTCGCCATGTGTCTGTTCATTCTCTATCTGTGCCTGTTCATTCTCGTCATGTGTCTGTTCATTCTCTATCTGTGTCTGTTCATTCTCGCCATGTGTCTGTTCATTCTCTATCTGTGCCTGTTCATTCTCGCCATGTGTCTGTTCATTCTCTATCTGTGCCTGTTCATTCTCGCCATGTGTCTGTTCATTCTCTATCTGTGCCTGTTCATTCTCGCCATGTGTCTGTTCATTCTCTATCTGTGCCTGTTCATTCTCGCCATGTGTCTGTTCATTCTCTATCTGTGCCTGTTCATTCTCTATCTGTGCCTGTTCATTCTCGCCATGTGTCTGTTCATTCTCTATCTGTGTCTGTTCATTCTCGCCATGTGTCTGTTCATTCTCGCCATGTGTCTGTTCATTCTCTATCTGTGCCTGTTCATTCTCGCCATGTGTCTGTTCATTCTCTATCTGTGTCTGTTCATTCTCGCCATGTGTCTGTTCATTCTCTATCTGTGTCTGTTCATTCTCGCCATGTGTCTGTTCATTCTCTATCTGTGCCTGTTCATTCTCGCCATGTGTCTGTTCATTCTCTATCTGTGCCTGTTCATTCTCGCCACGTGTCTGTTCATTCTCTATCTGTGCCTGTTCATTCTCGCCATGTGTCTGTTCATTCTCTATCTGTGCCTGTTCATTCTCTATCTGTGCCTGTTCATTCTCGCCATGTGTCTGTTCATTCTCTATCTGTGTCTGTTCATTCTCGCCATGTGTCTGTTCATTCTCGCCATGTGTCTGTTCATTCTCTATCTGTGCCTGTTCATTCTCGCCATGTGTCTGTTCATTCTCTATCTGTGCCTGTTCATTCTCGCCATGTGTCTGTTCATTCTCTATCTGTGCCTGTTCATTCTCTATCTGTGTCTGTTCATTCTCGCCATGTGTCTGTTCATTCTCTATCTGTGCCTGTTCATTCTCGCCATGTGTCTGTTCATTCTCTATCTGTGTCTGTTCATTCTCGCCATGTGTCTGTTCATTCTCTATCTGTGTCTGTTCATTCTCGCCATGTGTCTGTTCATTCTCTATCTGTGCCTGTTCATTCTCTCTCAGTGCCATGCCAGCGTGTGAAGATGAAAAGAAAGACAACTGTAACTTCAAATATATTTACTTATTACAATCGTCGTCTTAAAATAATATACAGTGATCGTATATATTTCTAGAATCAAGACTCCGCCAGAACGATCCTTAACTGAGTAAATTATAGAAACAATAAACCATTTACATTATAATATAGAAGGTATCATGACTATAAGGTAAACAAACCACTTTATACAATATTCAACAAGAGTAATAACTGTTAATAATTAATTAAAAATAAATAAAATGTATAATAAAGTATATAACGATACACACATATAAATATATAATCACAGGGAAGAATATAGCTGTCTATTTATGATGTGATTAATTTTAAGTATAGGGAGTGTCTACAATATACCAACCATGTTCTCACTGTGATGGCCGATATCTAAAACTTTTTCATTATTCATTCTGTTTCTTTACCTTCCTATATAATTGTATTTTCTTTTTTAAGTATTTTATCCCAAACTATAATTATTATAGCTGTGTCAGGCAGTACGGACGTGAAATATTCCCAGCTGTGTTCGTTATCATGGTTACAGTATAATATATTTTACTGGTAGTTAGTATTGAATTCAATCAAAGTCGCTTGTGCGAATTCACGCTCTGTGATTGACGTCATAACAATATTCGACTTATATGTGAATTAATACAAGGTTTCTGAGAGTAATTTGGTATCAGTGATGGACTAAAGGTTAAGTCCTACTGAGTTGTGTTAATGACTGAGTAAACTAAGCGTAAGATTTGCGCATTGATAAACCGAGTTAATAATTTATGCATACAAAAACACACACAGACATACATACACGTCATGTGTACACCACCACTCAGACCATCAACAGAATACGAATCAAAACCAAAAGATTTTTTTCTTTTTTTACAAAGCACTTGGTCACTTTTGCATCCATTTTTCACCACCCTAGTTCAAAAAGTGCTTGAGTTATTGCCCAAACAAAAAAAAAAAACACAAAACATATAAACAAGTAAACAAACAGAAGAACCAACGAGCTTTACCTTTGAGCATCATATGTACAGGTTCAGGCAGTCTCAACACAGCCAATGAGCGGTCATGTTTTCTTATTAAGTTACGTGCTGTTTTTAATGTCGCCAGGTGCTGTTTTATGACATCATGTGTTGTTTTCTCTGGTCTGGGTGAATTAGCTCGCACAAGCTCCATTGTGGTTTTTAATAAGGCCTCTGGGAGTATATGAAAAAAAAAAAACATAATTACATCAACAGTATTATGTGCCGTGAGACAACCATAATAACAAATGCCTAATAACAAACATAAAATACAGTTTTATGATTGACAAACTCTCTCTATCATAACACAACAACAATACTCTTTGAACAAGTTATTTACTCATCAGTTATACAGACACTTTCTAAGATACTAACTATATGAGGTTTATGGGTAACTTTCTAAAGATTTTCTAGAGACGATGATGAAGTTGCGCCAATCTGAGAGCAAACATGTCACTTATGTAATTTATTATATTATTTCGTATTGTTTCACTGAACACCCTTGGCCATTATACTAAAATGTTTATATTAATTTACCTTGATATTGTTGTGTTTTCCCAGTGAGAACATCGTTTCGGTGAGGCAATCTGACACAACGTAAACACCATTGTTACTCTCTTCACACCACAAACATTTCAAAATTTTATACTTATTATTTCTAACGATGTAACGCTTTATTACGCATTTATTAAGTATTATAGAGAGATAAATGCTTTAATTGCAAGTGTGAATGAGAATGGATGAATAACGTGAATGATTACCCAGTATGTCGAATATGGGTGACGAGGAGTTGGAGGAGTGTGTGGGAGTGAGCAGTGACGGGTGAGAGGTGAGAAAAAGATCAAGATAAGAGATGAGAGGGATGAAGGAAGGAAGAAAAGGGGAGGGGGTGTAAAGAATGAAAATATGAATGAGAAGAGGAGGGAGGGAGGGAGGGAGGGAAGTTAGGCAGGAGGGAAGAAAGGAAAGAAAGAAGAAAGACAAGAAAGAAGGAAGGAAGGAGGCTGAGGCTATAGTCTTCCGGGTGATGACATGTGAGGGCGCCAAACACAACTACTTGCAATGGAGGAGAGAAAGCCAAGCGCTACTGATCGTTCGTGCTAGCGATGTGTTTATGTTGTTTTTAATGTAATCTGAAGAAGAGAAAGGGGCACTAAGGGTTGAGAAAAACAACAAGGGGCATTACCAAAGGGGTGAGTAAGGAGAGGATCATCAGGGGTAAGGGAAGTGTAGCAGCCGCCGCCCCTCCACCGTTACAGCCGCTCTCCTTGCAACAGTAAACACAGTCATAGGCCGGGGCGGAGTAGTCACACTGCATCCCAAGCGACGCCTCCTCCTCCGGTGACAGGTTACAAGGGGACAGCGCGCATCCCTTCTCCACCCATTGTCGTCCATCAACTGAAAAAGATTTCGCGGCATAAAGACAGATTTTCAGCTGCACTACAGAGGTAAAAATGATCTACAGCTGCACTACAGGTAATTCATCTAGAGAGAGAGAGAGAGAGAGAGAGAGAAAACACACCGTACCTGTCTTCCTAACGCGGGTCTCACACCTGTCGTACACCTGCTTGTTAGGGCAAGGTTGGAGGTACTCGTCTGTGCAAGCAATGTTATCACTGACATTACACTGATAACACGACAGCTCATTCTTCACGCTCTCTGCGGGGGCAACACAGATTAGTAAATGTTATTATTGATTGGTAAATGTTATTATTGATAGGTAAATGTTATTATTGATTGGTAAATGTTATTATTGATTGGTAAATGTTATTATTGATAGGTAAATGTTATTATTGATTGGTAAATGTTATTATTGAATGGTAAATGTCGTTACTGATTGGTAAATGTTATTATTGATTGGTAAATGTCGTTACTGATTGGTAAATGTTATTATTGATTGGTAAATGTTATTATTGATTGGTGAATGTCGTTACTGATTGGTAAATGTTATTATTGATTGGTAAATGTTATTATTGATTGGTGAATGTCGTTACTGATTGGTAAATGTTATTATTGATAGGTAAATGTTATTATTGATTGGTAAATGTCGTTACTGATTGGTAAATGTTATTATTGATTGGTAAATGTTATTATTGATTGGTAAATGTTATTATTGATTGGTAAATGTCGTTACTGATTGGTAAATGTTATTATTGATTGGTAAATGTTATTATTGATTGGTAAATGTCGTTACTGATTGGTAAATGTTATTATTGATTGGTAAATGTTATTATTGATTGGTAAATGTCGTTACTGATTGGTAAATGTTATTATTGATTGGTAAATGTTATTATTGATTGGTGAATGTCGTTACTGATTGGTAAATGTTATTATTGATAGGTAAATGTTATTATTGATTGGTAAATGTCGTTACTGATTGGTAAATGTTATTATTGATTGGTAAATGTTATTATTGATTGGTAAATGTTATTATTGATTGGTAAATGTCGTTACTGATTAGTAAATGTTATTATTGATTGGTAAATGTTATTATTGATTGGTAAATGTCGTTACTGATTGGTAAATGTTATTATTGATTGGTAGATGTTATTATTGATTGGTAAATGTTATTATTGATAGGTAAATGTTATTATTGATTGGTAAATGTCGTTACTGATTGGTAAATGTTATTATTGATTGGTAAATGTTATTATTGATAGGTAAATGTTATTATTGATTGGTAAATGTCGTTACTGATTGGTAAATGTTATTATTGATTGGTAAATGTTATTATTGATTGGTAAATGTCGTTACTGATTGGTAAATGTTATTATTGATTGGTAAATGTTATTATTGATTGGTAAATGTCGTTACTGATTAGTAAATGTTATTATTGATTGGTGAATGTTATTATTGATAGGTAAATGTTATTATTGATTGGTAAATGTGGTTACTGATTGGTAAATGTTATTATTGATTGGTGAATGTTATTATTGATTGGTAAATGTCGTTACTGATTGGTAAATGTTATTATTGATTGGTAAATGATGTTATTGATTGGTAAATGTCGTTATTGATTGGTAAATGTTGTTTACAGCAGTAAACAATAGTTTACGGCTGTGTTTACAACTTTAACAGAATAATGATAGTTTCTAGCGGACATATACAGATAAAACATAATATTGCATGAACACTTGAAATACTGTGGATGGATAAAATACGGTTCTTTAACACTACAAAGCTAAGTTATGTATAAAACAACATCTTTGAAGCACATAGATCTACAGACAGCATTAGGAATATACTCATTATAAAGCAAACAACACGTGACGTCATAGATTGTTATTTTGAAACTGTTTTCAGATATGAGAAATATTTGCAGGAACCTAAGTTTACAAAAAAGTTTATCCATTATGTGCTGCGAATTTATATTTAGATCAATTTGCGCGCGCACACACACACACACACTTCACAATTTAATTTCCTGATGTCTGACACTTCCTGTTGTGGAGTCAAAAACGAGGTGCTGATAGTGGAGGAGCAGGAAGAAGAAAAGGAGGAGAGGGAGGAGGATGAGAAGGAGGGAGGGGAGGGGGAGAGGAAGGAGGAGAAAGAGAGATGGAGGAAGAGGAGGAGACAGGGAGATGGAGGAAAAGGAGGAGACAGGGAGATGGAGGAAGAGGAGTAGGATGAAGGAGAGGAGGAGGAAGAGGAGTAGGATGAAGGAGAGGAGGAGGAAGAGGAGTAGGATGAAGGAGAGGAGGAGGAAGAGGAGTAGGATGAAGGAGAGGAGGAGGAAGAGGAGGAGCATGAGACAGGAGGCAAGGGAATAACACAACATAGCACAGCAACACAGCATAACACAGCCTCTTTAACTAGCTTGATACGGCAGTCAGCTTGAAGCTCACGTTTCTCCTACTAGACTGTCCCGCACCCTCCCATCCCACACTCTCCCACACTCTCTAACAATCCCCCACCCTCTCCCGTGAAATAAGCTGGGGTGCCTAATCTTCAGTTGGTCTCAAACTTAAAACTCCTCCTCCTATTCTTCCTTCTCCTCTACCTCCTCCTCTTCTTGCTACAATAAACGTTTTTGTTTTTGTTTTTGTTACTTCCTGAGATCGAGTCTGTACGCCGGTCAACTACAAGAGTGAAAAATCTTAGTAGGAAGAAAAAGGGGGAAAAAAAGCTAATGAATCTCACCTGAGAGAGCTAGACACACCCCTAGACACCAAAGCTTAAGAACCAAAGTCATGGTGAGGGAGTACAGCTGATACGCTTCTCTTCCTGTCCTTCAAAATCGGGTTACAAACTGTCTCTACTACTTTAATATTTTCAACTCTCCAGATTATCTTATAACAGTAAAAATGTCTTACTTTGTTTATATAAGGACGTACATATAAAAATGATATAAGACACTGGTAGAAATTAGAGATAATATTACACTAAGGTAACGATAATATGTGGGATTGAAGGTATAGTGAATATAAATGTTTGTATTCAGTTCACATCGTCGTGGGCCTTGGCACAAAGTTATTTAGTACACTCCAGCGACCGACACTCTTAAGTCTCTAACATGGGTGGCTGGGAGGAAGATATGACCTCTCACAGACACACACACACACACTAACACGTATACGGACACACCGCCGCCGCCGCCCGCAGTCAGTGCAAGAAGGCTGTCTACTGCAGGGTGGCCGACGAGCTTTACTGCGCCTGCGTCGGTTCTCTCTCTTTCTCTTTCTCCCTCTCTTTCACTACACCATTCATTCACTATCTTTCACGTGTCCTTCCCACATCACTTTCTTATTCATTTATTTAAATATACACCTCTCACTAATTCTTCTCCCTAATCACCTCTCACTCATTCTTCTCCCTAATCACCTCACTCATTATTCTCCTTAATCACCTCTCACTCACTCATCTTCCTAATCACTTCTCACTCATTCTTCTCCCTAATCACCTCTCACTCATCCCTCTCCTAATCACCTCTCACTCATTCTTCTCCCTAATCACCTCTCAATCATTCTCAACACACCTACTTGCCGTGCTCTGTGTCATGTTAAACATATGCAGCTCTTCCCGAGGTAGTTTTTGGGTAAAGGGATATACTGTACTGTATTGATTATGTAAGGTGTTTAAACTTAACATTGTTTATGTGTAGTTTAAGCTGGGGATGAGAGTCGTGTGTGTGTGTGTGTTACAATGCGCATCTAAACTTGTAATCAGACGGCACAGTGGGCAAATATGTACAGTCCCCTTCACTAGTGCGTTTGCAGGGACTTGTGCAGTGTGGCTGTAACCGCCAATCAGGCGCTTAAAGGATTTTTTGAAACTTGTGACGTTGGACTCAAACATTATAATTTGGTCAAACCTGTTGGATACAATTCCTTTTAGTATTTCACATAAAACACACATAGGCAATCACATAAATGTCTAATCCAATATATATTTACATAACAATCATAGTTAAGTAATCAGTCTAATCTTAACACTTATAATGAGTACTTAAGTTTCCATATTATTATGTCGTCACAGTGATAAACGAAGCAAAGTACCAGTTAAACTTACGTGTTGAAAGTCTCAAGAGAAACCAGATTAGGTGTTGCCTGTGGTCTGAATAGCTACAGTGATACACACGGCCGCCTCACCAACCCTCTCTCGATGGGTGACGGCTGCTGAGTCAGGCGATTATACACAAACAAGCTCCCTTACTACCTCCCAACACCTCACCTCCTCCTGGGCCTCTCATCTTCAACCATCTCAACACTCTACATACTGTATACGGGCAGGCACACCCAATAAACATGACATGAGTTTTTTTTTTTTTTTTTTTTACTGGGATTAGCCCACCCAGGCACAAGTCACTGACCAACATCGGGGCCTAGGGGGCGAAATAATAATAATAATAATAATAATAATAATAATAATAATAATAATAAATAATAATAATAATAATAATAATAATAATAAAGAACTGCAAAAGGAAGAGGGTCTATGACAGCAGCAGGGTGCATGACAGCAGCAGGGTGCATGACAGCAGCAGGGTGCAGGACAGTAGCAGGGAGTACCTGAGGGAGAAAAAAAAAAGGGTGTGTGGGGCCGCACTCAGGCGTATGGGCCCCGTCGGGAGCAGGGGCTGCCAGGCAGGAGCGGAGGAGGGTCCGCGTCAGGTGGAGGTTCCAGGACAGTGGCAGGGGGTACTGCTGGGCCGAGGGCGGCGTCTGAGGCAGGACGGGTGTGCTGGGGTCGGTAGGACGTGGCGCTTGGGGCAGGAAGAGGAGCTGGTGTCTGCTTAGAGAAGCAGTGCTGCTCTAGGATGTCTAATCTGCAGTATAGAGACAGTAGCTGTAGAGCAGATGAGAGCTGCCTTTGTGTGGATAAGCCAGTCTTCCATGTTGCTTGAAGACTGGGAGTGATCGGTTTTTCCTCCATCCTGTGTGAGTGCGAATCTCCGGGGGTCACCATTTGTGGGATACGTGATGTCTGGTTCACACTCAGGATGGGATGGAGAAAGGAAACTCACAATGTGCTCTCTGTATACATATTATATTGGATGTACAATGCAGCTTGGTGCTGGGAAGTGGCAGCATGGTTACAAGCATGAGTAGGGAGAGCTGGTTGGTGAGGGTGCTCAGAGGAGGACCAGCTTGTGGGTCGTCATGCTCGCCGGCGGGAGCGAGGGCCGCCAGGCAGGAGCGGTGGAGGTGGTGTTACTTGAGGACTGGCTGTAGGTAGAAAGAGAGACAGGTCACCACGAGGTCAGGTCTTATATAGTGGAGGTAGGCGTGGCTTAATAGTTGACCTCCGTCATGTAAGGTGGCGCTAGTTGACCTCCGTCATGTAAGGTGGCGCTAGTTGACCTCCGTCATGTAAGGTGGCGCTAGTTGACCTAGACCACGAGGCATACACTGGGGAATTCGCGGGGTCGGCTACTCAGCGAAAAACAGCGCTTGTAAGGGAGGAATCCACTGCAATAGCATGCTACCAGTAAAGTATAAACCCTTGAATAGAGAGGAATTCGGTGTGGCTTGGGGGGTAAATAACATGCAAAGAATAACACACACAATTAAACTGAAAAAGAAGTAAAGGAGATAACATGGCCCAGTTTGGTTAGGTGGTCTGAAGGGAGAGGGGGAATGAAGGGGATAAGAGTGAGGAAGGGGATAGGCAGGAGGGAAGGGACAGGAGCGAGGAAGGGGATGTGAGAAGTGAGTAAACCAGACGTATATATTGCTTAACTGTCACACCAGCAGAATGACAAGAGAGGATGTAATAACCTGAATAATATTAACCCTTCTCAGCTTATTTTTCCTCATGATTAAACACCTTAATAATATACTACAAGAGAGAGAGAGAGAGAGTATAATACAAGATGAAATATCATACCAGTTATGATAACTTTACAGGGCAGAACTAGAGGGGGATGGGGGATGTGAGTGAGGGGGAATTACTGGTGTTGACCCCCTCCTCCCTCCCCTGAGATAAAAATGGAACTTGATCATTTACAGAAAACGTTTCTACTCCATCTTCGTGGGTAACTACACTAATGTCGATGGTGGGCTATGGTGACCAAGTGTTAGAGGTGGGCTGTGGTAATGGTGTTGGTGGCCAAGTATTAGAGGTGTGAGGGTCACTGAGGTTAATGCATGTAACAGATAACTGTGGGTTGGTCAGGTCAGGTCAGGTGGGTGGTAGGTCAGTAGTGTTTCCCTCCAACCCTCTGGGCTATATCCAGGGAGGATTCCCAGGAGGGATGGGATCACCTGAAGAATCTCCACCCCACCTTATTTTATATGAAGATTAACCACCCTAATGCTAACCAAACCTAACCTAATCAAACCTATCCTAACTAAAATGGTCGATGGAAAACAAGCGATCCATTGCATAACTTCCCTGACTATGAAGCACCACTCTTTAAAGCCACCGGGTGAGACTACAATGAATCCATCTTGCGTGGGTGTTGCAATGACCTAATGATAATATCACTAATCTATCTCCTATAAATGGTTGAGGTGTTACACTGCCTTAACAGATACAGTAAACAAACATTTGAAGCTGTGGATATCCGTGGTGAGGGTGGGGGCTGTGGGACTAGATACTCCCAAGCTCAGGAAGGACTTGTTAATACAACATAAATATAATTCTAACAATGCTTGGAACAGTTTAATTAAGATAAAAAAATATATCTATATAATGTGCATGAGGAGCTACACACTTAAACACAGAAGACCTCATGAGAAAATAATGAAAACAGCCAATCATGTATGGATGTCCAATGATGTCATTAATCAACAGCCAATCCAGTGAAGAAGCCCAATGATGTCATTAACCAACAGCCAATCACATGAGTTTTAAACCTATGTTGATGTAAGTTATAAATCCAAGGTGTCTGATGTTAGTTATAAAGCCAGACTGAGCTTTTCTACAACACTATCAACTACAACACAAATACTACATCAAAATCTACAGTATATACAGTACCTGAAGGTGATGCTGTATAAAGTAAGGCTTAAACTGACACATGATTCATAAGTTAAAACATCAAATATTATTAATAAAACTTTTATTTAGTATTACAAAAGATAAAAGAGAACAAATACAACATGGATTGCCATATAAACCTTAAGAAAACTGTACATACATTTATTGTCAAAATACTAAGCATATACAGAACTAATATGTGTCAGAAAATTATTTGCAATGACTACTACACATGGATCTAAAATTAACTACAAAAAAATTTGATTTACCAAGGCACTTAACTTCAAATGTAGAATTGTAATACAGTACAGTAAATAAAACTATTACAGGTATTAGTATAATGACAATACAGTTTACTCAATTGATTACTGTACACCAATGGTCTTCTCTTACTCAAGTACAGTACAGTACAGTACATGGAAATTTAAAAGTCGTAAATGATGACATTGCCTAACAGACCTCCACAACATTAAACCTCTTCAATATTATTTACCAGTTAGATTTCGTATTCATAATCTCAAAACTCATTTAAAAACATAACTTTCTTTTTCTACAGTCCATCAAGTACAGCATCATATGAGGACACAGATTATCCACTGAGTTGCAAATAAATTTACATAATCGTTTTGTATTCAGTTTCTAAAGACATTCAATACATTTAACCAAACTTTATTTAGGAGATGCATTCAGAGCAACACTCCTCCATGAACCAGATCAAACACCCCTGTACTGTACTGAGAGTGAGAAACCTGGCAGTGAAAAGAAAAAAAATCTCAATGATCCTTTAGCCACAAACAGTACAGTAATCTTTTCTTACTCAGACTACAACAACTAAACCACACCCAAGTATCTGGTGAAGTAAACAAGTACAGTAGTTAATGATGTACATAAGTATTATGTGTTTGTATATTTTGTGTCTCTCATTCTAAGTTGAGAGGTGCATAAAGTCTTCCCTTAACCATTACCATAACTTTAAAATACTATACTATGGCTATGCTTCCTTTCACAATCCTCTCAATACTAAACTAGTAATACAAATACCTGACATGGAGCCTCAATACCCTACACTGGCATAACAAGTTAGAATTACTGTATTTTTTTCAAATTTCTGCAAATGATCTTAGCAACAGAAAGCACAAGACTGAAGTACTGTACTGTATATACAGATTTCCTTACATAAACAAAAAAAAACCCTAATAGGAAATTAAACTCTTTTGTGAATCTCTCTTTCAAGATGCTACAAGATAATAATAGATAAATTAATAACATCAAGCTAATATCAATTATTCAGCAGAAAACTATCACCAGCAAATAGGGTGTCACATCCTTGAGGCCAATGTCCATCAAGTGTAATGATTCAGACTAAGCATGAACATTGTACAGTATTCTAAAGAGTTACCTTATAGAGTCAACTATAAAAGAAGGTGTACACACTCCAAAAAGTATCTTTACACAGTGGTCCGATGAATTTTAAAATGAACACTGTTGTCTCGGTAGGGTTGTCAAAATCCTTCATCCATTGTATCACATTGTCTCATGCAAAATGGTAAAGATACTTTTTATGGGTGACTGTACGCATATGTTCGGCACAGAAGTAAAACATCATTACAAGATGACTATGGTTAGGTCTGATGAGTTATGGTATCTCTAAGGTCTTGTATAAGTGATAACTACTGTACATCTACAGCTCCAGGCCAGGCATCACCAGGTTGTTAGTGAAACACTGTAGCAACTGTATAATACCTCTATGTTAAAACAAACTACAGTACAGTTCCTCCCCGATTTATGATGGGGTTAGGGACCGACATCCAGGTCGTAAGTCGAAATGGTCGTAAGTCCTTAAATAATACATAGAAAATCTAAAATGGGTGTCTCTTTTTCTTCTCAGCACCACAAAACACTCACTTTTAAGTTTGCCAGCCATTTTAAAGTGAATTACAAACAAAAATTTTGTCTGTGTACTGACTTTGGGACTCGAAAATACGTAATTTAACCAAATTTTGGTACAACTGACACAGGTCGTAAGTGCAGGTGGTCGTAAGTCGAGTAGGTCGTAAGTCAGGGAAGGGCTGTACAGTACTATGGCCCACCAAAATGCCAGACCAATTCCAAAAAGTCCATGTTACCTGGTACTTACCAGATAATGCCACAACGTACAGTTCATTTTCAAGCATAAACAAAGAATTTTTCATAAACAATCAATCGCTCAAATGCCCCCGAGAACATTTCCTCTGTTGTCAAGTAAGGTTTCAGTTTCAGTATACAGCAGCTTGAGTCTCCTAATTCATATCACTTACTATCATCCTAAGTATTTTCATGAATCTTATACTATTGTTGTACCTGTATACCTGCACTTCCTATGTAACATTGGAAACCGTATACCAGTAATAGTATTGTACAGGTAGTCGTCGACTTACGACCTATGCGACTTACGTCTGTTCGACTTTACGACCGGCGGTACGACAGTTTTGGCCCCAGCCTCCTGGCGCTGCCGGGAGCTGGAGCCGCGCGCATCCCCGCGCTCAATTACAAACACGCAGTGATTTACTTAAACCTGACGACTGTAACAATAATGAACAAAGAAAATGTTGATAAAATATGACTTAAAGATGATTATATTATCATTACACATTATAATATACGTTAGGTAATTATTGTAAATTGTACTGTAGTATGCAGTGATTTACTTAAACCTGACGACCGTAACAATAATGAACAGAGAAAATGTTGATAAAATATGACTTAAAGATGATTATATTATCATTACACATTATAATATACGTAAGGTAATTATAACATAGGCCGACTTACGACCAGATCAACTTACGACCGGGCGGCCATAACCAATCTAGGTCGTAAGTCGACGACTACCTGTATTATTATTATTACTTTTCACTCTCCTCTTAATAAGGACTATATAAAGTAACTGTCTTATCCATGGTATAAAGTAAGCCCAGCCCATATATCTGAATATAAGTCATCCATGAGATACACATTACAGAATTGTCTTTTAATGCATGTGAAAAAAAAAAAAGAAGCCTTTCCCCCAACCACCTCACTGTCATATGATATTTTTGGGGGTCATAATGGAGTCATATTGTGTAATTTTCTACCAATATTGTTTCTTAAAGCTGTACAGTAGCACCCCTATTTAACTATCTTACTTCTATTCAATGATAAATATAACAGATTCAATTTCATTTTATTTGGAGTGTGAAAGAAATCTTATCTCCTCTTCCAAAACAAAGCAAAATATAACATACAATAAATCCCTGTACTGTACCAGCATTTATTTTCAGAAATATTACTTTATATCACAAAAAGAACAGATACCAATTAAAAGAAATGCAATACTCTGTACAGTACTTCAATGACAAATAAATCAATTCACATAAAAAATATCCATCAGGTCATAACAAAATTTAACATCAGAGGAATCTGTCAACTCCATTCTGACCTTAATAATGGAAATAGGTAATCCCTTACGTCCCTTTACAAGAACTAGAATAACTCGACACTGGATAATGAAGGTTGTAACAGAGGAGAGAACAACTACCCGAACTGCTAGTAAGCTGATAAGTGGTAGTGGTGGTAGTGATAGTATGGTGGCAGTATGGTGGTGGTTGTAAGATGATGATTAGTCGTAGTATGTGATGATGATTGGTAGTAGTGGTACTTATGGTGAGAGTAGTGGTGGTATGGTAGTAGTGATGGTGTGAGGGGGATCATAATTTAATTTCTTCTTTTAAAAAAAATTAGAAAATACTGTATCAACTTTATATCCATTTGTGTGTTGATCACTTTTTCCTGGATCAGGATACTCTTCAATATACTGTACTTCTTAACTATTCTTTTACCTTCTCCTCCAAAATATTTGTTTTTCTTTTCTGTACCAAACACATCATAAGCAATGGCCCATCCCCTTAGACAAAGCTCCCAAATATATGATCTCTCTCTTAAGCTGTTGCAATTTGTTAACAACACTCCACAGGCAAGAACTAACTAAGATGATGGTGTATTATTTGGTATTTACAGCATGTGACAAAGTCTTTCACTAATCTTATACAAACTTTTGAAAATTTGGAAGAAAAAAATTAAGTGAAAGATGTGTCTTCAGCTGTAGTTGGCATTAGTGGATTATAATCAATGTACTTCTAATGAAATGCATCACTTTGCATTGTATTTCCAGTCTATACTTCTTACACATTAATACACAAAATGAAAATGTCCTCCTCCCCCCAAAAATACTGTACAGTATTACCCCGCTTTACACGGTTTCACTTTCCGCGATTTCGATTTCTCTCGATTTCTCATTTACGCGGTACCTTGCCAGAACCAGACTTTCACTTTCTGCGGTGCATCTTCTCATATACGCGGTGAAGTAAAAATTTTTTTTTGTTTAGCTCATAAAATTCATACAAATTACCTGGCCAGAATATAATTTACATTGCTGGAATTCTTACAATATGATGATCATTTTGAATATAAACATCATGGATTTTGCATTAGACATACAAATTTTAGATCTAATGTAATAATTTGGTTTACACAAAGCAAATATTTTATCGTTTGTGCAAAATATATGAAGTTTACATTCAAAATATTCCCTGACCTGCAAGGAATCCAGAAATATCAATTATATTATCCTAACTTTAGTCTGAGGTATTATTTATTACTAAAAAGATAAATATACTACAGTATTTTCTCCCAAACGTTTCTCTGGTAGGGAGGGAAGGTGGGGGTGGGGGGAGGGAGGGAGGGACCGACCCAGCTAGGACAGAGGTGGGGTATTTTGATTGACAGATAGTGTCCTTGAAGAATATTTCTTTGTTTATTTACTGAAGATATTTGTTTTAGCTCATAAAATTCATACAAATTACCCGGCCAGAATATAATTTGCATTGCTGGAATTCTTACAATATGATGATCATTTTGAATATAAACATCATGGATTTTGCATTAGACATACAAATTTTAGATCTAATGTAATAATTTGGTTTACACAAAGCAAATATTTTATCGTTTGTGCAAAATATATGAAGTTTACATTCAAAATATTCCCTGACCTGCAAGGAATCCAGAAATGTCTATTATATTATCCTAACTGTAGTCTGAGGTATTATTTATTACTAAAAGTTAAAATCTAGTGTTTCACCCAAACATTTCTCAGAGAGGTAAGAGCTAGTGAGCTGGGAAGAGGGGGGGGGGGGGGAAGGGGGGGGGATTTGAGTCCATTATTTGAATGGACATTAACCTGGCGACTGTATATTTCTTAAATATTAATTGTGTGAGCATACCATCATAAAATTAAGATGGTATTTTTACTACAACATAGGTATTGTGTCGGAAAAGTGGAGTTTGGGGGTAGGGTCAGTCTCTATTGTACACTTTACACGGTTTTCACTCGGTTTTCACTTTCCGCGGTACACTGTGGGTTCAATTGACCTCGTAAATCGGGGTACTACTGTACTGTAATAATACAAAATATAAACTTAAAAAACTAGACAAAAGTCAGCAACTAAAACTAATCATCACATTGGACTGGCCACAAGTTAACTCTTGAAGAATTTCTTCTTGTTTGTCTAACTCAATAAAATATTTCTCAGAGTTTATTTACCTTACTTGTACCTCAGGTCATAACATTTAAACCAGGCTACAGCCAATACATGACTGACTTCCCAAAAATTTAAGACCAAATAAATCTCTCCCCATTTCAATGTCAAAATCCAATGCAAACCTTAGAAGGACTACAGAAAACTTAAGATAAAAAAGAACAGTAAATATGGAATGCTAAAATGTTAAATGACATTATTTTCCAAGAACATAAACATATAAAACCCCTGTACAGAACTGTAGTAATATTACTGGTTATGTATGTACGTTCTTTGATCACAATTACCGATCATCAGTCATCATCACATAATAATAACATCCTTACACACACTCACACACACAATAAACCAGAATGTCCACGACAAGAAATTATTTTTATAGTAAATAATCAGCAAACTCCGACATTCTCACAGCCATCCATGTCTTTCAACTTAATGCTTTCTGTCATATTTGAGTTGCAGAAGAGTCAGATCAAAATCACAACCACTCAGTTAAATCTTAACTGCTTACTCATTTCTGAGACTAATACACATCGCTCGGGTGTATCAGCAGTCTGTCGGAGCAACATGTATTCCACTTATATTCCTTAAATTGTATAAAGACTACATTATTTTTATTTTTATTCTGTATAATACAATTCTCTTTAGTATGATTTTGCCTAACTAATGAGTTTATAATAATTAAGATATTTTAAAAAATAATGAAGTAAGTGAACAGACGCAGAGCAACCGAGAGTGGGCGGTTTTTGCCTACAGTACCTGACAGACTACTCTGACTTATCTGGGCATGTAACTGATAGACCTCCACGAAGCAAAGTGCTAAAAAGTTGTCTCTATTGTGCAGAACTAAAACATCTGATACACTGCAATACTTAGGTTATACAGGTACAGTACTTTAAACAACTTATGAAGGCCAGCACATACCTATAACCAACCACGGTACTGATGATGTTTCCAGTCTAACAAATTGGAAGTTCAAAAATATTTCCAAATCTGGTCCAGTGCTTTTATACAGAATCTCTTTGTCCTTAATCATGGAACGTTTAACTGTTTTCCTTGATTACCATGAAACATATTTCCTCTTTAAGTTGGAAAGGCTCTCAGTAACAGTCCCGTAGCCGCTGGTCGTCGGCATGAGATTGCTGTTTGTCCCCATCCAGAAGAATGTCATCCAGTAATGATAATATGTCATTAATATGATGTCTGTCATCTGCAAAGAAAAAATACTAAAATTGAACACTGTTAGAAGTTGATTACTGCAGATATAGTAGTGCATAGGTTTATGGTAGATATAGGTACATATAGTGGATCCTATCTATATACCGGTAACTGTAGACAGTCATAGAACAGTTGACAGCATAAACAGGGCAACCAGCTATAAGATAATAGCTTTAATATTACATCATAAGTTACCTAAAGTATCATTCCTACTAACTTTTCGAGTGAAATAAAAAGCACAAGTACTAAATTATAAAAGGGTGACAGAAGCTTGCTTCAACCTCTAAACTATGGAGATGCTACTTTTAATATTCAGCTCAGAAGGAATTCCATACACAAGGGGTTAAAGTAACTGGCACAACCATCATTAAACAGCACTGATAATTAAGGTACAGTATAATTTTAGTTAATTACTGTTCCTTCATGAAACAGTAAATAAAGCTGTTTCTTAAGGCATGACTGGCATATCACTCATACTCTTCCTTACTGAGAGACACAACAGTTGAAGAGAGGAAAATTGAAGCCTGATTTCAATAGTTATAACATACAGTATTGGTACTGTACTTAGACATCACAGTTCAAGGTGCAAGTTTGGCTTTTCTGCCATTTAAGTGAAAATATTTTGAGAAAGAGAGAGAGAGAGAGAGAGAGAGGAACCTATGAGACACCTTTGCTGTACACCATCACTATCTCACCTTGACTGGTATTCTTGCTCTGACACAGACTATCTATGCTTTGCAAGAGACATGAGAGTGGCAGCGGTGGATTTGCAGATGGAACGTCATCAAGCGTCAGCAGGAAACTTCTAGAGTAGAGATTAGAGGTGTCCATCGATTCACTGAAAGGTCGCTTAATCCTGCAATGGAAGGTAAAACAAGAGTTTTTTTTTTTTAAAAAACATTCATAAGTTTTCATTTTTTTTCATCTACAAAAATAAACCATTGGAACAAGTGTAAAAATCAATGACAAATATAATTAAGAAATAAACAAGGGGTTTTCCTGGGAATATTACTAGAGAAAAATCACAGTAAATCATAAATAAATTCATAAACAAAGGAGTGAACCTAAAATTCTTTATCCTAACAGAGACTCTCACTCACCCACTGCACTGTCTGCCTCACTAGGTGCTCTGGGACAACCAACTGCATCCTAACTCTTACTCTTATGGTAACAGGAGTTTATCTACTAACCTATACTGTATTTGATAATGTGATGGCCCATCCCTTTCTGTAATGCCTTACAGTGTATAAAATATTATGATGGCAGAGTGTTCAGGGAGAGGAACATACTCGACCACGCCTTACATAAAATACTGAGATGACAAGTGAGTAGCAAGTGTGCTAAGATGAGGGAGACCAGCTACATTGTAAGTGAGGGGAAATATGTTAAGGAGAGGATGAAGGATATATACTGTAAAACATTAGAATGGCCCTCTTCTGCCATGATCCCAAGGAAGAGAGGCAGTGTACACGAGAAAACTACAAGAATGGATTATATCATGCACACCAAGCCACTCTTAAACATACAAGAAACAAAAGCACAGAACTTCTTCATCATCACTTCGTCAGGAGAAACGACTATGCAAGGTGCTTCAACTTACATTGTCACTGATTCCAGGGATGAGGAACTGAGAATTTCACTGATGGTTCTGTCGATTTCATCTTCAGGGATGTTGACATCGTGTCTGGTGACGTTTACAAAAATTGGCTTCTCTGCCTTCATCTTTTCCCTGATCCCTCTGCTTGAATTATCATTGCCTGATACTCTCCTGAAAAATAAATATATAAATAAATAAATAAATAAATAAATAAATAAATAAATAAATAAAAATAATAATTAATTCAAACATCACAAAAAACAAACATTCTGGACAAGGTTGAAAAATATTAAGATTACCTGTATTAAAAAATAACTTGTTCCAGCTTCATTTACACACATGGCTGCAAAACTTAACTATGGGATACAGTTAAAGTGTTACACAACTCATTCAGTATTATGTCAAATGACTATTGTGTTACAGAAGAGTGATGCTTACCTATACCAGCACCAATAACCAATTAACCCCTTGTGTATGAAGTCCCATCTGAGCTGAATGAAATCATCTGGAGTTAGCCAAATAAAACATTAAAAGAGGCACGATTCAAAGAAATAATAAACAAGACACAAACCTATTTTTGACACTGCTTTCCATATGTATGTCATAGCGGGTGATGAGTTCATTGATAAAGTGAAGGATCCCTAGGGCCTTGGTTGCCACGTTTGTCACCAGATCTTTCATACAAGCCAGCAGGGAGCACAGGTAACCACACTCACAAAACCTGTAATATCATCAATACAAATATGTAAGTTTTTCCAATTACCATGCTGCAATGCTGGTGATAAGCTGGTCACCATTGTACAGTACAGTACATTCATTTGGACTTCCTCTAATTACTGCACACACGCACTACTCACAGGTACAGGGATTATTTGTATGGTATTTGTAGTTTTTGTTTGTTATGTTACACAGACAAAAATCTTTGGTTGGTAATGCATCTTCAGTTAATACTGTACATACAAACCACTGGGAAAATATGCTCCATATAACAGTTTCACATAATACAGTATACAGTGTTTTACAGGAACACATGTAAAGTATCTGTACAGTACTACATAAAGTGGGTAGGACTGTATTTTGTAACAAGTTATATAACCACAAAATAAAAAGAAATACACATTCATCATGGTTAGTGATGTAATGACTTACCAGGTAAGAACACTGTGGACACGACTCCTCACTTTTTCCTTGTCCAGTTTTATAATCTTGCCTTTGCTAAATATCACAGAGGGGAATTCTCCATCAACCATCCCTGAAATTTGTAAATGTCCTTCACTCCACAATTTACAGACAATAACAATATATAAACATACTTGCCTGCCTTATATAAACTTGGGAAGCAACACCATACACAAGGGGTTAAAAACAAACCTTATCTGCTACATTTTAAACACATAAGCAGCAAGACACTACTATACTCCCTTATTAATTATTGACATGTTCAAAATCATGAGAGTAGTTTATTCAAATTGAGAACATTCACTTATCTCTAAAAATAATGTATCTCAGACTGTCTCCTTCAATGAGGCTAACATCCAGATATGTTCCAATACTTGATTATAAAATGTTTTCAAGATATGTACAGTAGGTGTTCAGGACAGTGGTGCACAGCTGTTTAGTGAGACTGTTGACTCAGAACACCAGTGGTATTATTATTATTACATCACCTATTGAGGTCTTTACTTATACGTACCTGAATTGTTGAGAGCACAAAGGATGTGTGAGTGGATAAACTCAAGAGATGCCATCCGCACCTCATCATCCTGGTCTTCTGCTGAGTGCTGGATGACTCTCACAACCAAACCATTCACTTCTTCCTCACTGATTCCAACAAGTAAAAGACAAATAAAGACAATTTAGATAAAAATTATACAATTATTCTCAGCAATCATAACATTTTTAAAGACATTTTTGTGTTTTTAATTTGAGATTTAATAAAATAATCCAGAATGAGAGTGAGCACCATATCAAACAATGACTTGAGAAGATAAACATGACTAGACTAATTGTGATTCTTACTAAGCATTTGTATAATATCAATCATATACCTCCTGACAAGAGATAAAATACGAACAGATGTTTACTTAGTTTGAACAAGTGACTGAAACCAAGAAATGACCCCAGGAAATGATGGCTTGTTACTAAAGCCAAGTGAGGGTGGCAGAGTGTAAAGTGACAATAACACTCACTGCCTTAAGCTCTTAGAGACTTGAATATGAAAGGAAGGAATAATAACCACTGAGTTAGTTCTGGCCATCATGTTGAGGGCTATAACCAGGGTCTTCAACTCCTACACTTAAAATGCAAATACACCAGTCATAAAAAAAAAAAAAAAAAAAAAAAAAAAATTAAAACTCTTGATTGGTTTTACACTTTTACTCCGTTATATTACCTTACATTACCTTACATTGATTATAATCTCTGCAGCAACAATACACATAATCATACCTGTATTTGCCTGCTAAGAAGAGCTCCTGTACTAGGGTCACGGCAGCCCTCCGTACCGGTGACTCCCCCTCCCGCAGGACAAATGCCAGGGAGCGGTGAGGCAGACTCTCCGCCTTCAACTCTGCATACACCTACAGATACACACACACACACACATACAGAAGAGATATACTACAGATTAATTTACATTATATACTCCAAATAGGGTAAAATGACAAAAGAAAATGAGAATGAGGTTAAGAAAATGGAGAACAGGAAATAAGGAAGAAATGTGGAAAGCAGAATACACAAGAGTATGAAGCAAAGGATTAGAAAGAACAGAAAATAAAGAAAGAAGAGGATAAAAGGAGAAGAAATGGCAGAGGAGAAACAAGAAGTGAGAAAATGAGAAAGAAAATGAGAAAGAAGAGATGGCAGAGGAAGAGAAAGAGGAAATAAAAAGGACAAAAAAAGGGCAGAGAAATGATGAAGTAATAAAGGAAGAAGCAGTGCCAAAACCACAACTAGGAAAATTAAAATAAAAAGTAAATACAATAGAAGATAAATAATTGATATGACAGTTAATATAAGAATAAGCATTAAGAAGTACAGTAAAATAATAAACACATCACATATAACAATGATGGGAGGTGAATAAGGTAGCATATTAACAGCATTGAATTAATATTTTGTGAGCAATGGTAGTAGCAGATGACTATATGCAGTAGTATCAGTGGTGAGACACAGGAGAGAAGATGGCTGCAGATAGAAGAAGCAAAAAATTAAGTGAGAAAAAGTAATAGTTACCTGATGCAATACCAACAGCAGCACCACATAACCTGAACAACAGTGAGTATTAAGGCACTGTCACAAATGCCAAATACAGTATTGATGGGAAATCAACAATTCCAGCAATTTTGTCTGTCAGAAAAAACAACGCCCAGTTCCCACGGCAAAAGTTGACATGCAGATCAGTCAAAGGTTCTTACTGTCTGCAAGTTGTGGATTCTCTGTCATCTGTACAGTATTGACCTTTGAAATTCTAAAGTATTATTTCAGATTATACCCTTCATAAATTAGCCTCATTTATGCTAAAATAGAAATCGCAATGAGACATCATTTGACACAAGATAGTGACGTTGGAGTCTAACTGTCAACTCTACATTCTCCAAGTAAATATGGATTCTTGGCTGTGATTGGCATCTCTAGTGTATTAACTGCTGATACTTGGCCAAGTTCAGGCGATGAAAATCATAGTGATCGGGGGTCTTCCAGACAGACTTCTTGCACTCGATGATGATACCCAATAAAGAGGAACATATTGGCAAGTATATACATTACAGTACTCTCTGAGTTGGTGAGGAAGTGAGGGTGACTCTAATCATAAATGCTGTTTTTAGCCTTAGCCATGACATCTTTCAACAGAACCATATGCTGTATACAGTATGTGTGGAGATGTCACTACTCTGTGTATAGTATATACCAACTGTACATGTACTGTAGACTTAAGGTTAAGCTACTTTTACACAGTATTCTTATTGTGACAGTATTCTTGCCTCATGACAGTATTCTTGCCTTGTGACAGTACCCCTGTATTTTTGCCTCGTGACAATATTCTTGCATTGTGACAGTATGCTTGCCTTGTGACAGTATTCTTGCATTGTGACAGTATTCTTGCCTTGTGACAGTACCCCTGTATTCTTGCCTCGTAACAGTATTCTTGCATTGTGACAGTATGCTTGCCTTGTGACAGTATGCTTGCCTTGTGACAGTATTCTTGCATTGTGACAGTGTTCTTGCCTCGTGATAGTATTCTTGCATTGTGACAATATTCTTGCCTCGTGACAGTATTCTTGCCTTGTGACAGTACCCCTGTATTCTTGCCTCGTAACAGTATTCTTGCCTTGTGACAGTATTCTTGCCTCGTGACAGTATTCTTGCCTCGTGACAGTACCCCTGTATTCTTGCCTCGTGACAGTATTCTTGCCTTGTGACAGTATTCTTGCCTTGTGACAATATTCTTGCATTGTGACAGTATGCTTGCCTTATAATGCTGTATGTCATCTTCCACATCTAAGATTTATATACATAATCTCTCCCTCTGCCCTTTCAATTCACTTTCCACACTGTCATTATATATATTGAACAGAAGTAAATTTCCTTATTTCCCAACACACTCTAACTGTTAGTCCAACAAAAGCATCACTATCTCTGTAATAACTTTGGCCAGCATTCACTTCACAGTCTTCCCACATGTAAGTAATGTAAATTGGTTAGCAACCAACACCCGTATTTTAAGTGTTTAAGGTCAAGTGATATTCACTGCATTCAGTTACCAAGGAAAATCTTACCATTCTATTATTTGGGCAGAAACAATTGGTAAATCCTTTTTCCACAGATTCATTTTTAATAGACGAAAGTTCTTGACACTCTGCTGACCAACATTCCTGCAGGAATGGAGGGGTGGAACCTGGTGTCCCAGTTTATGACCCAAGCCAGAGTGGGTGACTCATGTTATAAACTAAGAGACATCTGCAGGGTTAACACCCACACCAACCAACTAGAATCTTGATATGGGTCTCATCAAGTGATTAGTTTCACCTTCCCAATCCAAAACACTTCTGAATAGGGTTCTCTCAGAAATAGGAGTCATAATTTAAAGCACAATGCGAATGATTCATTGTCACATCAGCAGTGCACATCCCTCCAATCACCTTGACATAACACTGATCCATCTAACAGAGAACCCCCCAAAAAAGAAACCAACACTCCTTCTGAGAAGATTTTCTTCTACTCGATTCCATGCACAAGAGAAAGAAATTTTCATTTAATAATAAAAGTTACTTTGCCCATAAAGCTCCAAATGCAGGAAATCATCTACATGATTTTAACCACCAACTAGAGAAAAAAGTTTCCAATATTTGCTTCAAAGAGAGAGATCTCAAAACATATGAAGAAAGAATAAAGGTAAAGACAAACTCATGGGTGAAGTTCAGCACTAACATCTGTCAACAATCAATTCTGAAAATTGCAAAATCTATCGCCAATAATTTATGTTTCACTAAGCAGATTAAAGCTTGGAAATACTGTACAGTACTGTACTCCAAAGAAGAAAAAGCTATTTATACATAATTATCTCAGGAGCCTCAGTGGAAAACATACAAGTGCAGCCCGCACTGTGCTGTACTTAGTAACAAATACATAGTAAAATGAATAGGTCATAGATCATCTTAACATAAAGAATGCAGAAATCCAAATAATACTGTGAACAACAATGGAAAGAAGTGCAGTTCAACAAGACCCAAACCTTGACCCAAATAAACTATTGCATAACATTTACCCAGGGAAGATACAAGTTGACAAAAAAAAATGAAAGAACATCAAGTGATAAAGTGCTTCAGCTGAAGTACAATGACACTGATGTTGAAGATTTATGAAGGTGAAACACAAGATGATCAAAAATCTATGCAACACATAACCACATCAAATATTTTCTTTAAATCTTTTTCTTTTTTAAGTATCAATCAGGAGTTTTACCCAAAAATGGATTTAAAACAACTTACCTTATCAATGGATATAATATTTGCCAAGACAGTGAAGGCACTGGCTCTCACATAGCCTTCAACATCCCCCAGTGCAGTCATGACAGCAAGGTTCAGTTTGTACCGCAACATCCAGTCAACAAAGTGAGGGTATTCTAGAAAATAAAATTGTAGTTAATTGTAATGCACTTCATATTATATCAGATCATCATCATTATCATCAATGACTTATGGCCATATTGCACAGTTGCATAGGCTAGCTGCAATTATCTGATGGCAGCTCCCCATGCTGTGTGGTGTCTTACAGCCTCCCTCATCATTCTTAACTCTGATGACATTTCTTACAACCTACTTCTTGGCCTACCCTGGCTCTCCTCCCCTCCACAGTTACTCTTGCTTATGTTGACCAAATTGGCCTCATCCATTCTCTCTACATGCTAAAACCATCCCAGTCTACCTCTACACAAAACTTTGCCAATGCTCTCAATACCTATCTGCAATCTTAGCTCTTAACAGGGTATCATATCTTTTAGTGTCACACTGTACATCCACCTCACCAATATCATTTCAGCACACTCAAGCCTGCATATGTTACCCTCTTTAACCACCAAGTAACATGCATCTTTCCTTTTACTCAGAGGGAAGGTCCTCTTGCCATCAATAAAAGGAGCAACTCCCTAAACTTCCTTCAGCCACTTTTGACTCTTGCAAATTAGCTGGCATCGGCACAGATCTTGTCACCCAAGTAGCAGAACTCATCTACATTGTCCAAGAACATATGCCTAATGTTGAGTTTCTCCAGCCTTGGTAAGGCCACATGTTTACCGTATATTGCAGCCTATAAGTCAAATGTAGAAGCTCCATTTTTTTTTAAACTTGGGGTAGCCTTATACAGGTATAAAATATCAACCTCTAAGTACGCTCCACTACTAGCATCAGATTTTCACTTTACCTGACTGGTCGGTCTCAGTCATTTAATTTCAAGCACTTACAAACAAGTTTTACCTAACTGTAGCATTTTCCAGAAGGATAACTGTTGCTGAACTCGGCCTAATGTCAGTTTTTACACTAGTCATACCAACACCTTTCTAACACCTTTCAAAACATTAAAATATCTGTCGGTGTTAACTATGGTTACATTATATTACATCAACATCCCAACTCCATTCTGTTTTGTCATAGAGAGGAAGACGTTACAAAGAGGCCAGGTACAGGTATACAGGTACAGACAGATACAGGTTTCAGTACATCACTTACTTTCTTTGGCCAACTTCATGCAAGTGATGAGGGTTTCTAATGCAGAGTCCCTCACCTCCCATTCTCGGTCACCTAGATAGATGGTCAATGCCTGTAATATGTAAACAAACATCTAAATAATCATGTGAGAGAGTATGAGAGATAGAGATACCTCAGTGTGTACCAGGAAAGTCAAAGCCACAATCTACCATATTTACGGTACATAAGATGCACTCATATTTCAGCAGGGAATATTTAGGAAATCTTTTTGAGTGAATTTTTTCACATGTAACCATTATAGTTTTCTCAAATTCATAGTGCTTGTACAGTACTCACTCAGCTTTTATTGTTAAAATCGGTACTCATTGTACTAAGAAGTCACTACTACACACTCCAAAAAACACGAAATGGCAACTGAAAACAAATCTTTGCTGCATGCGACAGATGACTTTACGCACCAGTGAGGCACTACGATTGCACGGTGATGGGTACTGGCGCTATTCACTGTTATCATCATAGTTTTAAGTTTCTTTCAAGAACTAAAGGTTGTTTCCTAATACAAATAATGTACAGTCAAGCACTCACCCTGCCCATAGTTTCCACACTGTTATGCTCCAGGTCCTCACTGTTCACCAACATGGACATCACAGGGGGGATGAAGCCAATGATGCAGGAGTTCATGGCCTTGAGCGTACACACCTTCACCTAGGAGGGGGGGGGGGGGGGGGAGTAAACACACTTAATACACACCCTTACTTCATTATCGCAGCTGCCTTTAAATACCTGTAATGTCCTCTACACCTTTAGTTAACTCTATCTCAAGAATGAGGTTTCAGCTCTTCCATGTAAAATCAATATATACCAGTATACTGTGTAGCTATTAGGGATTATTCACTTGCTTTTATACACAACTGTACTGTATTGTATTGTATTGCAAAAACATATAAACAACACATGCACTGAATAATAGAAAGGGGAATCCTACAAAGTCAAAATATGTTACAACCTGGAACTACTGTTACATACATACTGGTAGAACAATCACTCACACTACTAAAATTGCTCTAACACAAAACAACATAAGGTCGTCAGATGGAACCAGGATAGGATTTGGGTTTCGTCCACTATTCCATGACCCTTTGACCCTTTCTAGCATGGCCAGTGATCATCAAATGAACCACCCCTCTGAATAAATGATATCATGAAAAACTCTCATTACACAATAAATTACTCTTTTCATTACTGTATTTCCAAAGCAGACACGTACCTAAATTTAACAAGAATAGCAATATTATTACCGAGCATATGCCCCATGTGTTTAATTGATCTATCCTTTGAGTACCCCTGCCCTACCGTAGCGTAATTTGGGATACATTAGTGTTTCGGGTATTTTCAGTAAACTGGATCTTCATAAATTGGGGACGGCCTGCACTATGGTGATCATGATGCCGACTGTACAGTATTCGGTACCATCACTTACCTGTGTAGAGATGCCTGGAATATTCACAAGGTCACACAGTTTGGCCATCAAACACACAGAAGCAAAACACTTTCTCCAGTCAATGTTAAATCTGAAATTACAGAAATATGAAGCTTTGAAAAGGTCCTCGTGTTTGTTTATAATTACATCTTACCATATACTGTAGTACTAAAGATTCCTGGTAACATTACAACAGAACACTTCACTGTACTGATCTGACACTGGGAGGTGACCAAGGAGAGGAAGTAAATACAGGACAGTAAATACAGAAATCTCCAAATGTTTCAGAGTTAGAAAGGCAACAGAATTTTTTTCAAAATACTGTAATGTTTTATTATTATATAATTCAACACATGATGACATTATGATACTGTGTGCTTCCTGTACACCTTCAAGCTGTGTACTATATCTGTGTATGAACTTTGCTATGTATATAAATAGAGAAACATCCAAATTATTTCATTAAATAAAAAATATAACTCATACGAAACCTGTACAAGTTGGCACAGCTTAAAAAAAATAAATAAATAATAAATAAAAATGATGCCAAACCTCACTTTTCCACCAACACACGCAGTCCATCAATCACTGCTCTCTGTAGGGCCGTGTTGTATCTAATGGAGGAGCTGGCAGTGTCCTGTGCACCAAGGAGGAACACCATCCCTTGGAACACCGTCACTGCACACGTCTGCAATAAGAGAAGATTAGCAAATGTATTGTACAGTATGTACTCTGTACTGGTAATAAAAAATACCTCTTTTCATCTTTTAATGTGAATTAATGATTTAATAGGCTGCAAGAAAATAGAATGAAGTTACTTGTAGAAGATGCAATAAGTTATTAAACTTGGTGAAGTACTGGAAGGTCAAGTTTATACATACATATGCAAACAACTCTTTCTACAAGCATCTCTATATACAGTACCTAGAAGGTCTTAGTCAAGCTTGTACAATTTAAAGTTTTGTCAAGTATTCTAAAATAAGAAATTTTTAATATTTCTTATGGCAATGAAAATAATTAAACATTTTACTGGATTAAGATATTCATTGGCGCCTGTAATGGCCGAGATGCAGACAATAGCCATGCGAACTGCTTCCTTTGGATCTCTGTCTAACGTCTCCAAGATCTGTTTCTCCAGCTTCGAGGCCTCAACCTGGACAGAAAAGGACATTATTCAAGGGTTATACTAAGAGTAAATACATAATGAAGTTTCTCAAAAATCCATTAACAAATGGAGTCGGAAAGAAAGCAAATCGATCTGATCGTAAAATGAATATTGTAGCTAGTACTATCGTGGACAAAAGTTCGCTCCCTCCCAAACTGAAGCAGTGTCGACCCAAAATGAGATAAAACAACACACCCGCACCAGATGACAGTTAGGGTAAGTCAGTTCGGAGACTCATTCCCGTGACTCAGTTTCACCGTGGGGAGCGAACTTTTGTCCACGATAGTACTTGGCATAAATCTTCTGGGGTATATTCACTTATTCTCTAGTTTAACAATACATTTAGGTCTAAAACTGATGAACACACATAACAAAGGAGTAGGTTAATCCTCCTACCTTGATGTCATCCTTGATGTTAATGCGGCTGTGAATCTCCTCGTCCCATTTTGCAATCACTTTCATCTTCTCCGGACACTCCTTGTAGAATTCCTCCAGCGAGGTTTGATACAACACCAAAATTGGAGTTACCTGAAGAAATTACACCAGTTATGACGCATTAGTTTCAAACATTCAAAGTGAGATGATATTAGAGGATTAATCATTATAAACTCTTATGTACCTGTCCCTCTCTTTGCTCAGGTATACTGTACAGTATTTTGCAGGGACACACACGCACACACACACACACACTGTAATAAATCAGTGTATTCACTCCCAGTAAACACTGCTCCTTACACTGTCACTATGTTGAAATGAACTGTAGTCTGAGCTTTTCCCCATCTAAGTTATTATATGTCTTATTTGTGTCACTTATGTTACTTGTATATTATTTGTAATTCGCAACCCATTCCCCAAATATGTAACTGTATATTTTCAGCCTTTTGGCTGCCAAGCTCTTTCAATAAACCGTTAATTATCTCTCTCTCTCACACACACACACACACACACACACACACACACACACACACACACTGGTTGAATGACCAGGGTCTGTCGTTCATCCCACTTCTAACTCAAGACACACACCCACCCAGCCAGTGCCAGATTTAGACCTGTGGAGGCCCATGGGCAGCCTCTTTGTGGAGGCCCCCCCTCATTATAACTACCCAAGAGGGTGGGGTGGCGAGTGAAGCGAGCCTAAGCATCTGGGAGTTCTGGGGGGTGCTGTAAGCCCCCCCCCCCCCCCAGGAAAATTTTGAATTTTGAAGCCATATGCAGTTATACTGAGGAAATTAGAACATTGAGAAATTTTTAATTAACTGTATATTTATTGATAGTGTACAAATTCCCAACACACACACACACAAAAGTGAGACATGACTGGAGACATGATGGAATAGATAAACATGAATTTTAAAGAATGAAAATAAAAATAATCCAAATGAATAAACAAATAAATAAAATATTGTAATATGTGGAGGCCCCTGGGCAGCTGCCCACTTTGCCCGGCCCTGCACCCAGTAAGCATTATGGGAGGTGCAGAACATCCTGGAAGCACACATACCACACGTATAACAACTGCTGCACCATCCTCAGTCCTCATGCGGTGTTCCCAGTACCAAGTGGTCTCTCACACCACCACATTTTGTTTTACAAACATTCTCCTTACAGTACTCACATAATGGCACCATCTACACAACTTGCCAGTAAGTATCAACTGAGAGATTTCCCTAGCCAGAAAAAGAAGCAAAAGTCATCACATACTCTAACCTGATGGTCCAGATGGGTTTGATGCGTATCTACATCTAAAGTACAGCTTGTAGCGGGAGAGGGCCTTCACGACCAACTTGATTAATTACACAAAAGTCAATAAGGAAAAGCAATCCACAGTCCGACAATCCACTCCGCAATTTTTTTAAGATACTGTATAAGTAATTACCCCAATTCCTGCTACCACAACCTCCATCTTGGTCAGTTCATCCAACATCAGCAGCTCTCCCCCTAAAGGACCTTTCCAACCCTACTACCCCCCAGGGTCTCTCACCAGCCCTGCTTGCCCCACAGAACTGCCCTCACCCCCATTTGATGTAATGTTACTGTTCATACCACCACTCACTAAGTGAAGTAAAGTCTGACCTACAAGAATCTTCAAGCCGGCCTGTGTTCTACCCATTCCCTACACCAACAGTTTTGGTGTGTTCTATCAGTCTGTAATGGTAAGCACAGTACTCATAATACTGTATTTATATTTTGAATGCTGTATCATGTTCCATTTTTTGTAATATGTACAAGTTTTTGGATGTACTGTATTTGTGAGACTGGAATACAAATATTTAATACAAAGTACAGGCCTAGAATATAACTACACGTGCTCTCATTTTACTATGTAACACTAGGTTAACTTAGTACTGTATAACATTTTCTCAAAGTATCCACTACTCACATCAAAACAAAGGTGTAAAAGTATTCAGAGTAACAAATGATGTGATGCCTAAATATAAAATTTAGGAAAAAGTTGTAGGTTAAAAGACCCATCTATCCGCATACCACCAGACACATGGACATAACATGAAAAGAAAACCAAAAATAACTTCTGCATAAAACTACCTGGAAATTTGTGACTATATGGAGCACAGCTTCTATGGAGGTCAGGTCAATATTCTTGGTTTCCTTAAGGTTCTGGACCATTATCATCCAGTACTTATGAATGTTTACAGATGACCTGCAGAGAAAAAAGTTCTACTGTAGAGACAAAAATCAACACGCCATTATCAAACACAATAACTCAAATGACCAGTTTGCTAGCCCTGTAAACAGCAATCTTTATCCCAGTAACCAAAAAACATAAGTTTATTTTTTATGGTAATGTTGAAGTTGATTGTTTCAAACTGATCCATCCAAAATTTGTAAGATGTGAAGAATTGGTAGTGTAGTGACTCCACCATCTGATCATTGTGCAACTAGTCCCAGACCACCATGGGGTTGGTAACCCCACCCTCTCACTACACTACCTGCATCAACAAAAAGAAGGGTGAATGCCTCACCAACATCCCCTGAGCCTATATTACAATGGGCTCAGACCATCAGTACCAATGTAACCTGAAGCATGGAACCTTGAAATCTGTAAGCCAGGTCCGAAAAAGGCTTAAACAGGAATCCCTTGATGCAGAGGTTTAACTGAGACCAAACATGGAGCAACCCAAACCACCAGGGTCAGGTCATATCATTAAGCAAAAGCCACCATGCAGAGCACTAATTATGACTGATGGGGTGTGGATCACCCACTCACACCTGGATGCACACAGCCCTTATTCAGGTGTTTTATTGTTAAGTCTCAACATACCAAACATTCTCAGCAGCCATCCTCAAATTGGGTCGTTGAGAAAATGTAAAGAAACCCATGCAACCTGAGACTCACAAAACACCCAGAACCATGTGACTATATTTTTACCAACTGAAGTGTCTAAAATACAGTACTGTATTGTATTATAGATGTATGGAGGAATTAGAGCTCAGCTTCCACTAGGTAGAGAACAGAGTACTGTAGAGGCATCTGCTTGTGGTGCACTGGATAAATCAACCAGTGAAATAAAGTAGAGTCTATTAAAAAAATTACTTAAAAATGCCAACGAATATATGTTTTTTTTTCTCACCTGAGGAAGGATTCAATGTAGCCCTTCTCTAGCAGCAGCCTAGTTAAGGTTACAAATTCCCCACACAAAGAGTCTAGCAGAAACTGTTCCAGTATGCCATACCCCATCAGCTGCTCCTGGAACTGAAAGAAACATTGTCATGGCAGTATGCAACATTTTTAAATATTATTATCCATAATATTTCCTTTAGACACAAAAAATAATTACTTTGAGCAGCATTAAAAAATTAGCTGAAAAATTAATATTGTGTGGGATGTAAAGTCACAAACAAAACTCCTGTTACCTCTCCTGCTGAACCATGAACACTGAGATTCAGACTCATGAATCCGAAGCATTTATAGACAGAATAATGGATCCGTGTCTACTGCTTTGGGCTCACAAGTCTGAATCTTGGGGTTCGTGGTTCAGTAGGAGTGGCAACAGGACTTTAGTTTGTGACATACATACATGAGATTAATCCTGAAATCCCATTTTATAAGCAAGCTTAGATCAGGTGACTCAAGTATTACACCAAACTGTTTGTGGGTTTGACCCCCAAGTGCTATCGGAGCCTACTGTACACTGGTGTGACTGGAACTAATCCAGAAATCCAGTAACTACATACAACCAGACGTAGTGTCACTAGTGACTCAACCACAAGCCATGAAGTAAGTGGCCAGAGGTTGAAAGTTTAGGGATTGTTGCCTCACTACAACAAAGACACTCTGTAGTCCAACTTGGCGAGGAACTGGGGAGCTGGATCAATTCCTCAGTTCCCACCTCACCTCCACATCCTAAGAGAGAAGGGATGAATCAGAATCACCTGATCTTTACTTGGTTATTAAATGGAATTATAAACTTTTGTAATTACATGTAATAGACAAAGAAACCTCTTGGCCTAAAATCTATCACACTTCCTTTATATCAGATGAACACTGAACATTTTCAATACAGTACAGTAATTCCTCACTACTCTGAAGCCCAATATTACAGCCCCTAAACTATTACTGTACTGAATTTCTAAAGTTCATACCAGCCCAATTATTTGTTACAATAAATATCTGAAATATTTTTTAACTCACTCTTACACCCAAAAATTAATAAAGATCATCTCCACTCAACCAGCCAGGCAGTCATGCTATGTTGGCAGGACCAAGCCAAGCCCCAACCTCCAATAAAGCTTCAAGGAGAACCTATTATTATTATTATTATTATTTTTTTTTGGGGGGGGGGGGCTGGCATCCTTCCCTGGACATACAGTGTAATATAACCAATGTTCCATGGAGGTGGAGTTCCAGTTAGACCCCTGGATATTAGCTTGTGACCAGTTCAAAAATTCATTATACAGGGTATCTTCCTGTCACAGCCAAGTCACCATTTAATACAAAAGACAAACAGCACACTGAGGTAATTCCTCAATGGATACAAATAAAGTTTTACATGCCACACACTTACTTTATGTAATATGTTGAGGATCAAAAGATCAGTACTGCAAGAAACAGTTGTAACTGGGATCTTGTAATTCAGTATTGCAATCAAACGAGCGCTCGTATCTACAACTTTCCGAATTTGGGAGTAAACAGCAACCTTACCCAATGTCTGAAAGAATTAAGAAGAGTATACTGTACTATATATATAACTTATCAGGTATCATCTCAAGTTTATACTCATTAACCTTCTCATATATCTAGTTCAGTTAGGATCATCGTGTACCCTTACAAGGCCTTAACTGGATAAACAGCCTCTAAGGGATAATGAAAAGGACAAAAGAAAATTTCTCTATCACTCGCTCACCTATTTACATGACACTTACACACACACACACACCCCTGCCTATACTGCTTCTCATCTACCATTATATCCATTGCTTTCTTAATTTCCTAACCAAGTGCTCTACATGTTTCTTTTGCCCAACCATCAACTGTTGTTTTCTACTCCTTGAATTCCTTTTTCCAGCCTCTCAATCACACCCTTCACACTCCACCACAAAGTTTCACCCTACAATGGTTCTACAGCTCACCAACTCTGTTAGCTCAGGGTGTTTTCTTCATTCAATCTATTTTCATTCACATTTTCCATTCCCTATCTCCACTGAACCTCCTCTCCCTGCTTCACCAGCTTTTCCTCCTTTAGCCCCAACACCTTGATCTTAGTGTAGTTTGTCCAAGCTTCAGACTTAACTCCAATACCCTCTCTATTTCTTCTGCCAAAGGTGTAGCCTCTACGCACCAACTCACACACACATTCTCCTGACTCCTCCACTTACAAGCGTCATGAAAATGCCACGTAAGGTATTAAAGGGTAAACAATAAAACGAGCCTTACTATATATACCATGTAATGTATTCTGTAAGTTTTGAAACCATTGATGTAATAATTTACCCATATTTCATTGAACACTGTGATTATTTTCTAATGTACTGTATCACATTACCGATGGTGCAGATTTTTTTACCACATTTCATTGGCCATAGACTGAAGATTTTAAGACAATAATACCAGACAGAGGAATCTACTGTAAAATAAATAAATAAACAAATAAATAAATAAATAAACAATTAACATTTTGCAAAACAAAAATTAATTCCCCAATTACAGTACCTGCGTATACACTTCTTTAAATATACGAAGAACACACAAGCTGCTCTGCCTCAGTTCCTCCCCATCTGCCTTACTCATCTGTTGCCGCAACTCACAGAACTTGTCTGAGATAATGAACAAGTCCTTAACCAGGGACTCAAAATGCTGCAAAAAACAGTGAATAATAATTATATTATACAAAGCCAGGATGTAACATTAATTATAGTATAATGTAACTAATACACGATGGTTTTTACACCACTCATACAAAAACAGAATGGCTAAAACACTCCCATAAACCTGTCACTCTTAACCACTTTTGTACGGGATCATCTGCCATTGGCCAAATACGAGTATTAAAAGTGGCATCCCCCATAGTGAAGGGGTTAATGTCCAACATATATGATACATTAAGGTACAATATATTATCACAATGTTTGCTGTGACTCTTACTGGTGTGTCTATAAGCAGCAGCATAAAGGTAGCAATGACATTTACTCCCTCTCGCTGTACAAACATACTGGGGCTTCGTAGGCAAGGCAGCAACATCTTCTCCCATATGCCTGGATAGAGAAACAAATAAGTTACTGTACTAAGACAAACATAACACTGCGATTGAGAAGTGTACCTTGTATAAATAAATGAACTACTGTACTATGATAAACAGAGAAATGGGATTAAAAAAGTATATTTACTGTACTCTGTTCACACTGTATGAAATAATTCAGCTATTAAAACAAATGAAACTTATATAAAGGAGTTAGCATTCAATCGGTCCAGAGGGTTCAGGTGCCCACCGAGGAGGAAAGGTACCTATAAGTGTTTGCCATCGGTAGTAATATTACATAAGCTCTGGCATGAAAACTTTAAGCACTGTAAACATGTCATTCAGCATTTTAAAAATTACTTAAGGAGTTTAATAATCTAAAGAATGAATAGTAATGATCCGCTTAACCAACTTCTACACGAGTCTAAGGAACCACACTCAACAATGGCATTAGGCAGAGTTCCACATACAGCATAACTTTACAGGTATACCTTGGGAGCCTGGCAGGACAACAGAACCCTGGAAGACAATGGGTGTTTCGGGATTATATAATTGGAAGGGAATTTTACTCTTGTTAAGAACTTCATAAATAAAGTCAAACCAAAGAAGAAACCAAGTGGCTTAATGTAAGCTGATAAGTGGTGTTTGTGTTCAGGGGAGGAAGGTAGCAACAGATGACCAAACCAACACACACTATTTATGGATGGGATAAAAATACAGAAACCATCCAGACATTAACAGATATTTTTACTTGGGGAAAAGAAATGTGTGAAAAACCAAAACCTGGAAATATATAATAAACTAAGAACACATATAATACGATACTCCAGACATTAACATTAACACGTGGTGTAAAGTAATAAACAAACCATTTTTGATCAGCCAGTAAAGGCCAGGTTTGTGTTTAAAGATGGCTTGTACAAGGACGAGTGCAGAGGAGGAGAGGTTTGGATCACTCCTTATGCTGGGCAGAATAATCAGGAAGTGGCATAAAACCTAAAAAGATAACAACAACATTATTAAAGAAAGAATATAAGCACTAACATCCTCTATTTATATTACCTACTACATTTTGGTGACATTTAATAGTTCCAAGATACAGGTCCAAATTTACTGTAACCATTTCCATATAAAACTAAATAAGAAATTATAAGTCTATATTTTGAAATTTTTTTCCCAGCAGAACCTAAATGAAAGAAGCAATTTAATACAGTATAGCATATATAGGTACAAAAAGAAGTTCTTGTCAAGAAGGTGAGGGGTAACATGGCAATAGATGGTTGTGGAGGAACAATACATTTTAACTTGGAGACAACACACAGCATATGGCTAGCGTTCATATTATTTAAAAGTAATATTGAATCACCTGTAGAATCCCAACTCCAGTTTATTTCACCTATAAGATTAACCACCCTAATGCTAACCTAACATAACCTAATTTAACTAAACCTACCCTAACTTAACCTAATATACTGTACTGGGTAACCTATCCTACCCTAACCAAATTTCCCCAAATATATTCTGTCCAATATAATTGTTATAGTTCATATCTCAAGAATTTTACTTAAAATATATTTATATTCTTTCTCTCCAGTACAGGATAAGTCAAATACCTGTACACTAAAATTTGCTATCATATAAAATTAAATGCTGAAAAACCTAATGTAACCTAACCTATCACGTACTATTCAAAACTGGAAAATTATATATATATATATATATATATATATATATATATATATATATATATATATATATATATATATATATATATATATATATATATATATATTTGGGTTCCTAACCCAGTCGTAAGTCGGGGACTTCATATATATATACTGTACAGTATATATATATATATATATATATATATATATATATATATATATATATATATATATATATATATATATATATATATATATGCAGTCCCCGACTTACGACTGGGTTAGGGACCCAAATCCAGGTCGTAAGTCGAAAATGCGAAAATAATACATAGAAAATCTAAAATGGGTGTCTCTTTTTCTTCTCAGCACCACAAAACTCTCACTTTTAAGTTTGCCAGCCATTTTAAAGGGAATTACAAACGAAAATTTTGTCAGTACACAGCACAATCACTAACGTCGGGACTCGAAAATACGTAATTTGAATTTTTGTTGGTACAACTGGGGCGGTCGTATGTCCTGGTGGTCGTAAGTCGCGGAGTACCTGTATACCAGTCCCTTATGAAGAGTAATTAAACTGACCTTATCCTCAATAAACATATCAAAGTTGTCTTTGGCAGCGATCAGTGATGCCAAAACCTTCAAGGTAAAAGACACTGTGGCATAGTTCTTGGTAGTGTTGATGACACTTGGTTCAAGAACAGTCTGTATAAAGGACACCAAGCCAACACTCTGAGCCCATTCATATCCTGTAAAGAAAAGAAGTTACCACACACAAAATGCCTCTATCATCAGTCATATTTACCCCTTTCTCTCGCTATAATAGCTCTCATAAAATATTAAAAACTGGGGGTAAATATTCAAATATTTTGCACTTGTATCTCTTCCAGTACATTTTGAATAAGCAGGCAACCCACAATACACTTATTGCCACTTATGAAGTAGCTCCTGTTTACACCCAACCATTATATATCACGTAATAGTTAAAACCAATGCTACATGTTCACTCCTGATGCAATACCAGTACCCGATAGTATTTTTTGTGTTATCACAGAATAGATAAATAAAGCCCATTAACTTTGCAGTACATGTACAATCAAAGACAAAAGTCATGTCGCGGTTTTGTCCGAAGATTAAAGATAACTCATGAAACATTATGAGGGCCCCCTACCACAAGACAGAGCGCACCAAAAGTTTTAGCCCTTCGGCGTACTGTATATACGGTATTCACCAAATTTCACGACTGGATAGTCCGCCCAAATGGCTAGTAAGCTGATAAGTGGCGAATATGATAAAAAAAAATAAAATAAAATAAAATTGTACCTAGCAACCATCAAAATGATATGTTTAATTTCAAAAAGAATAAACCATTCCAGTTCATTTGTGTTGAAATCATATTACAGTGATACAGTACTGTACTGTAGTTGTTTCCATTTGGTTATGTGCAGAAGACCTCCAGGAAACGCCTCCAGTGAAAGGCTACTTCTCACTGTGGTACACATAAAAACAAATTTGTACTGAACATTGTGTAGATGAACAAAGTAATCACCTCATGGTTGTTGTCAATAGAAATATTGTACAGTACATGTACTCTGGGTCAGGGGTCTGGGTTAATCAGTAACTTAGAAAATTTTCTAGAGAAGAGAACTTTCTTATCATGAGTGACGACAATCCCAAACCAGGCAGAGAAATTGAAAGTCTACTAATTTGGTTTTTCATGAGTACCATACCTGTCACCAGTACTGTTTAAGGATGCCAAGATTGTACTCCAACTTTTGACAAAAGCTTCTCAGTGATCTCTCCATACCCTACCTAACCAAACCAAAATTAATAGGTGGCATCTACTAACAATACTCCAGGTTAATCAGCTACCTAAGAAAAATATTCATACATGGAAACTTATTTCTTACCTCACGAATAAAGCAAATAAGATGAAAGAATAGCACTTTGTTTACAGGCTTTGTCCCTAGTTTTTCTTCTTTAAATGAGCAGGAGGCTGCGACATCATCCGAGAGCTTCATAAAATTTAATAATAACACTACTGTACTCCATTACATACCCACTAAGAAACTACAGTAGCAGCAGCAGCAAGAATTATAATTTTTTTTTTTATATATGATGATAATCAATTATTCTGGTAATAAAAGAGATGGGTAACACCAGAAAGAGGTCTTGTATTTCGTTCATTCTTTCCACAAATGTTGTTTGGATGATACAGGTAGTAAGTCATAAAAATTATACGAGTACTGTACAGTACGGTGTATCTTTTTCCTATAATTTTAAGTACTACTTGTATTTTATTTTTCGTTTTTCTGTATCCTTCGACCATAAATCACCTGTAGTGGTCAAGGAAGAAGAGGGAACTTACAGGATAAAACATGAAAAAAATGAGCACATCGTAATTTTATGTCTGTACGTACTGTACAGCTGGAGAAATAATTTTTGACAGTAAATATTCCGCCAAGAATTCTCACATGGCACTGCATGTTCACATATGCTCTTAAAACTATAAATTTGTGATTCTTATTTTTGTAAACATAAACAGCTAACAACAGAGTCTCACTCAGGGATTTATTGCCATAAATGCTATACCCCCTGTATTGGCTTGGTTGTCTTTTGTTTTCAATTTTATAGGTTTCACACTCCTGGTTTTCATGTTAATGGCTTGTGCAAATCCTTTTTTTTCTTTGGTATTACAGTATTATCATTTCACTCATGCAGGGAATGTAGGTTAGGTTAGGTTGCAATTACGTTTTTCTCATGGTTATTGTTGTGTTTTTAACGATTCTGACCTTCGGAAAATAGGTGCATGATCGAAACGATAATTTTACCTTTTCTTTTTGTATATAATTTTTTTAACCTATTCTACGTATAAAGGATGAGACAATACAGTTGGATTCAAATCCAATAATATGGGTTTGGATACATTTCCAATTTCTTTCAAGTAGCATTGGATTCTACGTGAATTTTATGTTCCCATACTTATTATTCTTCCCCAAGAGAAAGGAGAAGCTATCCATCTTGTTTTTCAATAGCATTGTTATGGTGTCGTGTTCAGTATCGTATCACAAGTTATGTGCTCGTGGAGGATGAAGAACATCTGTAAGAGTTCACCTGTTAACATGGACTAGTTGGCAGGAAGTGCAAGTGTTCAAAGTGAGGCAGATGACTGACAGTGAACAAAAAATGTGTTTCAGTGCAACAACTGATCATACTCTTACAGCCACAAAGATGTAAAATTACACAGCCACTTCAGTTTGGTTTAGTTAGGTAAGTTTGGTTAGGTTAGGTTTGGTTGGGTTAGATTAGGTTGGATTAGGCTGGGTTGGGTTAGGTTAGGTGGGCTAGGTTAGGTGGGTTAGGTTAGGTGGGTTGGGTTAGGTTAGGTTTGGTGGTAAATGTGCATATTACAGCAACCATGGAATTTGAAGAAAAAAAAAAGTGGTTTTTCTAGTGGGTTTTGATGCAATAATTCAAATAACTTTTTTTTTGGAAATCACTCATTTGTGATTTAGTTCCCCACCCCACATAATAGTTCTACCAATTGCATGTTCTGAATTCCCGGTAGTCTGTGCTTGCTAACTTATACAATATAACCAAACTAAACCTTACCTAACCCCCTACCAGGGGCTCTGCCCCCAGACCCCCAGTGACCCTAACCCCAGGGCCCCCAAACGCTATCTAATAACCCTGGAGTCGTGTGGTCAGCCTCCACGAGAATATAAATAGCCGTTACAGTATTTCTTACCTTACTCCAAGTCAGGGTCAGAGTCTGAATCAGGGATCAGAATACGTCGTGGGTTACTCTGTTGTCTAAAGTTTCCTTATTTTTAGAATGAAATTTAATACGATAAACTCCCAATAACCGAAATCACACCCAACGCGTTATGGCTCCATGTTGCAACCGATTAAAAATGTCCAGCATCCTGGCATCCACGCCGAAAATTGAACACTAATTGGTTATATCAAAAGTTGAGATTTTTTAGTAGATTTGATTGGCTGCAGCAACTCCCGATTTGATTGGAGGCCGCTCCCCGGTACATGCACAGGAGGTAGGCGAACGTATGAAAACACAATTTGAGCCACAGCATAGGGGCAACAGGTGTTCCGATTTTATTCTTTTTTTTTAATTCAATAACTTCATTATTATCAATTTGTGATGGAAGTGTATATAAGAAAATTATCATAGAAAAAATAGTTCTATCGATTGAGTGTAGTGAATTTCCAGAATTCTTGTGGGTGTTGTAAACTGCATCATTACCGGTTAGGTTAGATTCTATTAGGTTCTGTGTATAAGTATTGTCGTTTTATTTTTATTACTTACTATCATCCAAACAAAATCTGTGGGAAAAAAATTAACGAAATCGAATAAACTGCTTCTGGAGTTAACTGTCTGTTGCACTATTACCGTGAACACAAGTTACGTACCTCAAACTTAAGGAAGACCTCACAGCACTCACCATTCTCGTTCTTGTGGAGGAGAAATTCTATATTGGTGTGGAGTTTATTAAGCACAGTGTCGTCCTCCACCTCTGTAAGGATCACCTCTACAGTCTGTCGGTGAAGCTTGAGGCCAGGATCACACCCTCCAGTCAGCCGCCTCAACACCCACTCCAGCTTCGTGTTCACCTGAGTATCTATATTACTCATCTTCTCCACCTCTCAACCACTTTACTCGCTCATAGGAGGGTTTAATAGACTTTGATGTCACCTAAGTGAACCTTTACAAGTCGTGGCAATTAATAGTTATAGTTATAAAGAGGAATTAAGACGATAACTTCCTTCAACCTCCACTAATTCTGGGAATGTTTTCATTCTCCCCCCCCCCCCCCATGTGGTACACATCTTACCCAAGGAACACAGAGGAAGGAAAGCAAACTTCCGTCAAACCTATGCTTTTCCTCGTGGCCTCCGATTGACGCGCTATCTATGAAGAGTACAGCATCATAAAGAACTTTTGCTATTATATGATCAACTATTATACTTTTTAATTTAAGTTTGCTTTGATACATGTTAATTGGGATTAAAATGCAATGTTCATATATATATTTCATGTAAATCCACAATGAAAACGTGGATAAGATAAATCTTGATAAAATCACACGGGAGAATGGAAACAACGGAGTACCTTAGCTTTCGTCTTTATTCAAGACTTCTTCAGAGGCATCTGAAGATGTCTTGAATAAAGACGAAAGCTAAGGTACTCCGGTGTTTCCATTCTCCCGTGTGATTTTATCAAGATCATATATATATATATATACTTCATTTTTAGTCCATTTAACACGCGGACTTTGAACATATAATCAACGAACTCACCAGCAAGGAATCGAACCCTCGACCTACTGGGTGTGACTAGGGAACGCTTACCGGCTAGGCCACAAGAACACTAAAAGCAGTTCTAGACTCTGTTATATTTCACACAAAGCCTGTTCATCGCGCTGATGGCGCCGTGAACCTCATTGGGAAACTGCCCGTGCCTCGTATGTGGTGTCAGTAGCATTTTACCGAATCCAGCTGGTATGAAACGCGAGGTACATATATATACTTCATTTTTAGTCCATTTAACACGCGGACTTTGAAATATAACAGAGTCTAGAACTGCTTTTAGTGTCCTTGTGGCCTAGCCGGTAAGTGTTCCCTAGTCACACCCAGTAGGTCGAGGGTTCGATTCCTTGCTGGTGAGGTCGTTCATTATATATATATATATATATATATATATATATATATGCTGATAACCACAAGGAAAGATTTACTTGCAAATATATATATATATATTATTATAGTAGGGTCACTGCCTTATGACCGGGCCATTGTGGACACCTACTATCCCCTATGGACTTTATCTCACTCTCCTCTACTGTATATATTAGCCTTGTCAAGTATTTTTCCTTAGTTTGTACTCACCCCTGAAGATGTGAATTACACGAAAGCGCTTGGGAACTTCGTGTTTTCTTCTTTCCTTGTGGTTATCAGCATACACTTGGATCACGCGCACCTACAGTGATTTACTTGCATATATATATATATATATTAAATAATTTAAGCATGTCAGTGGAATATTTTCCTAATTTTTCCAAATTTCCATTGGATCTACGTAGACTACGTTACTGAGCTCAACTGGGAAATGAGAATCTCCACTTATCTTCCTGCATGTGCTAACTTCACTCTTCATTATTAACCTTAACTTTCCTAACTGAACTGTTGACTCCAATATAAATTAATCTATGCCGAAAAAATGGATAGAAGCTTAACCCAAGGATCGGTCCGACTAATTACGCAAATGTACCCAAATGTAGTCGCAATGAAGTCAAATAATGATCCTAGATGAATAAATCGGACTGCCAATCACTTCTCGACTAGTATTTGGTGTCACAAAGTCACAAAAAATTGGAAAACTTAGTTTAATCTAAGTGAATAGATCGCGTGCATGTACCGAGGGAGCGAGGAATTACCCAAATGTAGCCGCAATGAAGTCAAATGATGGTCGTACAAGCGTAATTCGGGCTGTGAATCACTTCTCGATTATTATTTGGAGTCATAAAGTAAAAAAAAAATTGGTAAACTTAATTTAATCTGAGTTGTGCTGTGTTAGGTTAGGTTAGGTTAGGTACATGCACGCGACCTATTAACTCAGATTAAAGTAAGTTTTCCAATTTTTTGTGTTTTTCTGACACCAAATACTAGCCGAGAAGTGATTAGCAGTCCGATTTATTCATCTAGGACCATTATTTGACTTCATTCCGGCTATATTTGGGTACATTTGGGTAATTAGTCGGACCCCTAAGGATCGGTTCATCGACCAGCGGCGGTAACTCTACTACCCGAGTTTCGAGTACCATTATTTCGACCACTTGGTGGCGGATAGCTTTAGTAGTTACCAGTGCACTTTGTTAAAATGTTTAGTTTTTTTTATAGATATACAATAGTCCTAACCAATACAATTATTTAACAGCAATTTAATGTAACTCGGTCATTTCAGTAAGGGCCAGGGGGTAGGGATTCAGTTCAATTCAGAAGTAGTCAAGAATAATGACTCAAGATCATAAAGCTCGCCTTAGTATTTATGTTGGTGTCGGGCCTGTCGGCTCCCTGTGGCTGCTTGAATTTACTTCAATGGCCGAGTTAAGAGCACAATATCAGTAAGATATTTATTAGCATTTCTAGAAAGGAAATATAAGGCAGTCAAAATGAAGGAATTAAAAATTTAAAGGTAATTGGTTAGAATTACCATCTTTAAAGGAACCTTCAACTTGGAAGCAATGTGTATTCCTTGGTACATTTTTATACATGTATACAGTAAATGTGTAATTGAATCTGAAATTCCATTTTATAACCTGAGGATGCTGAAGTTTTGGACAGTGAAGAGGAATTGAGTCTCGATTAAAGCATACTTTTGGCGGTCCGACTAATTACCCAAATGTACCCAAATATACCTAAGCCACAAAGAAGTCAAATGATGGTCCTACAAGTGTAAATCGGGCTGTGAATCACTTCTCGATTATTATTTGGTGTCAAAGTCACAAAATATTGGTAAACTTAATTTAATCTGAGTTGTGTTAGGTTAGGTACATGCACTCGATCTATTAACTCAGATTAAATTAAGTTTACCAATTTTTTGTGACTTCGTGACACCAAATACTAGTTGAGAAGTGATTGGCAGTCCGATTTAATCATGTAGGACCATTATTTGACTTCATTGCGGCTACATTTGGGTAATTAGTCAGACCCTACTTAGGGTGCAGCTTGTAGGGTGTTTAGATAATGACATGACTGCTTACCCACAGACAGCTGGAAAACCCCAGTTGCACAAATGAAGGTTCGTGGAATCCCTGGATTTAAACATATAACCTTGTTGACAGTGTGTAAGAGTAGCTTAATTCATGCTTATTGTAAAAGAGGATTTCAGGTTCACACCGCATACAGTACAGTACCTCCATCTGACTACACTAATACAACTTGCTTACATCAACACCATTTTATAGCCAGGTTAATATTCGTTTTTATCTCAATAGGTATTTCGGATTTTTACCATTATCAATAAGATTTTTTATTATTTTGTTTTTAGTTAGGAATCGAATTTTTTCTATGGCATTTCCTGAGCAAATGCAGGGCAATAGAAGGCTGGTCTCTTTTGGCATGAATTTTTTTTTCTTGGTGTATTTTGGTGTCATTTCTTGTGGAAGTGACCCTTCGGGGGGGGAGGGGTTATCAATTCCTCATAAAAATTGAAAAAAATTAAAAACGGCCAATATCCGCAAGAAACGAATGTCAGAATTAAAAAATACCAAAATACACTAGAAGAATAATATACAGTATCTCATGTCAATTGGGGAATTTGGGATAAAACAAATTGGTAAATTTGCATTGTTACACCGTTCAATTTTAGCAAGTAAAAATATATTTTTCTAGTGTATTTCTGTGTGTTTAGACCGAATATGACCTTCATTTTTGGGGGAAATTAGCGTTTTTTTTTTTTTTTTTCGTTTGATGTTTTCCGAAAAAAAGTGGCTAAGCAACTAAAAAATACAAAAAAAAACACTAGAAAAACAAAAACCTAACCTAACTTAACTGACTCTCACCATATGATGGAATCCCCTCTTTCTTACCTTATTGGCCTGGTTCTTGTTCGTCGTTGCATTCTGGGATTTTTACACAATGCCACATATGTTGGTCTTTGCAATATTTACATTCAGTCTTGCTCTTAGTACACTTTACTGAGGTTGGAAGAACACCATGGGATCGAAAAAATGCTATAGTTTCTACATTTTTTTTCCAAAAACTCGCAATCAGCTCCATATACTTTAAGTGACATCCATCGCAGACTTCCATGGTCGGAACTGAACTTGAATTTCAAAATATAAGATACCCAAAATAAAACTCGATTTTGATTGGGCCAAATATACTCTGAATTAAACCCAAAATCATTTTAATTGGTTCCAAAAGCAAAAACGCTTTTGATTGGCCGCATGATGTGTACAGGTACACATGCGCGTCATGATTTATGAAGGAGACACGAGAGACATGCAGTGTAGGGTGAGAGGCAGATGATAATGGTGGGAGGTTAATGGAAGAAAATAGAATTTTTGAGGGAAAAGCTATCTCCGTTATTATACATTTCTGCCGGTAATGTAATAGATGAAAATTATCTTATAATTAGACGTCTTATTCGAATATGATTATAGTTTAGTGGAAGGAATGAACGGTGTGTAAACGCAATAATACCAACAAATTTTTACCTATGACCATTTTCCATGCTTGCATCATTAGTAAAATTCTTTTTCCTTCCAATTGGGATAAAACCTACAACTACTAACTTGACCTACTATTGCGAGCTCCTAACTAAAAAATCCGAAATATATATTGGGATAAAAATGAATATTAACTGCATCATCTAATAATTCATCTTTATCACATACCTGAAAATTATCATCATGGCCTAATTTTGACATTTACAGTGATGCAAAATATTTTGCTGTAGTTACTGTACTGTAGTTAAATGGCAGTTGGTCATTGTAACCTTTCTAGGAATGTAGGCCATGTTAACTTTTACCTCTACAAGTGGTTCCACATTACTGCAACAGCCTAATGACTACTGTATATCTCGCATAATTGATCGTCTAATGAGATTTTGTCACATACCATAAAGAAAGTAAATTTACCTCCATGCAAGCATCCTTAGCCAACTCCTGTTAAACTATTTTTGTTTTCCAGGGTGTCCGAAAATAGCAGTAGCAGCAGTGGGCGTAAATTAGGTTTGGCACTGATTGGCTTAACTGGTGGAGCTGCTGTTGCCTTGAGTGTTATTGCTGCACCATTTGTCACTCCTGCATTAAGAAAAGTAAGTCTAATTTGGCACTAGTTATTTTCATGGGTAATTAATTACAACTTCACAGCCGCTGATTTTTCATAGAAAGCGAATTTTAAAATGCTGCAATTCAATGTCGTTTATAGTGGACACTATCGTAGTTAGGGCAAATGTGTAAAAAATGTGTTTATATAAAATTTCTTGTGAACCTAACCTAGGTTTCAATGGGATACATTCCCGGGCTGTCCAACACAGACATGTCTCACAGAAAAAGCAATCCTACACAAATTAAATAAATACGTACCATAAAAGCTGTATTCACCAATAGTGTTTTTCTCTCACTAATAACAGCAAATATCATAGTATGTAATTACAAGTTTATGCAACAATTTATAAAGCTAATGTTGGTTACACAAGCGAGGGCACTGCATGGGCAGTGGCCAGGTTCTGTTGGCAAGTGCTAGGCATATACTGGCTCCAGATTTTTTTCTTAATCCACTGACTTGCAATAATGATGTAAACAATTAGCTCTAGTTATATTACTGTTCTGTGTCCATACCTGTCTTCATTGGGAATACAGTACATTCCGAGGCAGAGATGTTGACCACTTCGACCAAGCTTTTGCATGGGATATGGACAAAATCCCTTAGGACAAAAACCCTCTGGACAAAAGCCCCGAGGACAAAATCCCCACTGGGCAAAAACCCCACCCCTACTGGGCAAAACCAACAACGGACAAAATCGCCTCGGTAAAAAAAATATATATATATTTAAAGTTTTCAATAATTTTATTACAAATCCTCTTTGTTAGTATCTCTTACTAAGACAATGTATGTATGGAACACCATGAAGTGTGGGTTATATGGTAAAAAATAAATTCAAGCTCTATTTAAGCCTCAATATTTACCTCATGGTAGAAAATAAAACAAACTTATTTAAAGTTTTTAACAGTTTCTTACAAATATCATTACTGTCCTCCATTATTCCCACCAGAGAAATGGAATGTAAACCTAGGTACAATTGACAACGAATACCGCACCAACAACCTCTGTGGGAGTTGGAATCGTGGATTCCAACAGCTGGTGGGCTACTCTCACCCTACAATTTGTTCTGCTATTGAGTGTATCAGGAAAGATGCAGCCATTGTGTCCATGCATCTTACACTTAACGTGAGAGGGCAACCACTTCAAAAACGTGTACGACGTGAAACCAGAGACCTTCAAAAACGCTTCTGAAATCTGTGTTGATTTTAGAGATGGCTGCAAGGCATTGGAGGAAATGCTCAGAGGCATTGGGCATAATAAGTGTTTATGATATGACTATAGTCCAGTATAAACTACACTTCATTTGGTCCATACATCGTCTTAGTAAGAGATATTGTCAAAGTAGATTTGTAAGAAATTAATAAAAACTCCAATTAGATTTTGTCTTATTTTAACATGAGGTAAATGTTAATGATGATATAGTTTTAATTTATTGTTTATCATATAAATTACATTTCATAATGTTCGCTATTATAAATTTAAATAGATTTTGTTTTATTTTTTACTATGAGAGGATTTTGTGCTGTTGGGGTGGGGATTATAACTGGTGCTTTTTTTTTTCTCCTCTCTCTACTAGGGGATTTTGTCTGCTGTTTGTGTGTGTGTGTGTTTTTTTTTTTTTTTTTTTTTTTTTTTTTTTTTGTCATGGACACCCCCCCCCCCCCCCCCCCCGGGGTTAAAAACAGCTGAACTTGAACCTCTGCTGTTAAGGTCAGTGTTTAGGTACAGTTTATTTTTATTTTCATTCACATCATGTCATGGACATTTTACAGATAAAGTGTACTGTATAGTAATAGAAATTTCATTAAATAATATATTCTTCTGTTGATTCCATTGTAATATTTTATATCAACAGGTTTGTCTGCCATATGTTCCAGCAACAACTGAGCAAGTCAACAATGTTTTAAAAGCTCTAAGGGGTCGATCTGGTCACCTAGTTGACCTTGGGAGTGGTGATGGACGAATTGTAAGTACTGTACAGTACTGTAGTGTACAGTATGTTAGTATGTGCAGATAGTTACCCTTAATAATCATTGTGCTGTTTGAAGTGAAAGAAATATTTAAATTACTTGTAACTTAAGTACTCTACATAAAATATGAATTCTGTACAGTTCAGTACTGTATAATCAGAATGAAAATACTGTATGTTTTCATAATATATAATGTAATTAACATGATAATAGTAATTAATTTACTGTAGTTACCTTTACCTTGTTTAAGCAACAGTACCCATAACTATGTGAATTCTCATCTACATATTAAAATATCATATTATTTAATATTGTGGTAGCTCAGAAATCTTAGCCACATTTCCCTTAAAGAAAGATAATTAGGGTTTTAACTCACCCAAATGTAAATTGCATTAGAGTTTCTGGCACTTTCTTCTTTTTTCATCAAATTTGTTTGTGCATACAGTATACTGTAGTTAGACTCTTGCTAAATCAGACAGCCATTTTATTGGAAATTAGGTTTATCAGACACTGATTACCCATTGGACAAGGATACTGTATATCAGTATGAATCCAATATGTCAGATGCTAGCCTGATCACCATGCAAGACTCTCTACATGTTGGCAGCCCTAACCTTGCATTTTGTACTGGGTAGCATCGGTCAGCCTTACCGCAGCATATGCACATGGGAGACTACTCTATGCAACACAATGACACTCCCATTAAATCATGTGTCAGCAGTTTTCATCACAGACACATCCCTGAACATTACTGTACTTGGTGTTAATTTCATTTATTTTTATATTTTTTAATTTTAATCACAAATATGAAACTGTATTTCAACATTTACTCAATTGAAAAAGCTATAAAATATTTCCTCAAAATATTTTGCAAACTAAAAATGGAAGACAGAAAAATATATAATTACTAAATGAGGATAATGGTAGCACCTCTACCTGTCCCAGTGAGTGTGAGTGACCCTGTTTATTCCTGTGTATGTACTTATATACAGTACTGTACTGTCACTTAAATTTTCCTAGAGTACAGAATAATTGCAGGTACAATTGGGTCAAGAGATGCACAAGTTTTAATGTGGAGGGAAGGATTGCCAAGAATGATATAAGTAGGAGTTTTTAAGAAATGACCCTGATTAGAGAGGCTGCAAAAAACTGTTCAGCTTGGAGAGCTGCCATCTGGTATTTATGGCTAACCCATGCAAACATGGAAAAGGGCTGTAAAATGGTGGTGGTGATTGTTTCCAAGAATAAGATTTTGGCTTATTGAATAATTTTCTTGAAGTGCATAGAGGATTCTTCGTTGATAGCTTTACTAACGATACTGTCTTTTCACACAGGTGGTTGCTGCTGCACGTGAAGTGAATTTGAAAGGTTTAGGAGTAGAGTTGAATCCTTGGCTAGTTTGGTACTCCCGCTGGGCTGCGTGGAGGAATGGAGTCTCATCTTCAACTTATTTCATCACACATGATCTTTGGAAATTGAACCTTTATCAGTATAACAATGTTGTCATATTTGGTGTTGAAGAGATGGTTAGTATTGTCCTAATTTTATACGTATTTATGTACCTGTATTACAATAGTTTTAGAATAGTATTTCCTTATCCTGCTTATGTAGCAAATGGAGAAAAAGCTCATTTGATTTAAGCGTTTTTGGAATAACACAAGCTAATTTACGCCCACTTATTTTTTAATTGACGCGCTCAAGACAGTTTAAATTTGCCGCGCCTGGCAGTGGAGTCATGTGTGATGCCTGTAAGTTATTACCCTAAAGTCGCAGTCATGTCAACATTAACAAGGTCGCCCAGTGATCAAAACATTACTGAGTTCTTCACCCGCCACCCACCACAGCCGGCCCAAGTCAGTGATAGTGATAATTATAGTGAGGATATGGACTTATATGGACTTTGAGGGGTTTGACAAAGAGGCCCTGCAAGCCTCTGTGGTGGATAGTGATACAAGTGATACAGGTGAGGGCCAATAATCTGCCCTCTGCCTCGGAACCAACCGCCCATCCCCGTGTGCCCAGCCATCTTTTCTACTAATGCAAGTGTTAAAAAACCTAATATTATTGATATTTCTCTTAATTATTAATTGTGTGTGCATGCCATCATAAAGTTAAGATAATATTTTTACTACAACATAGTTGTGTGTCGTCAAAAAGTGGAGTTTGGGGGTCGGCCCAGTCTCTATTTCAATTAATCCCATATGTTATGTTGTTCACTTTACGCGTTTCTCACTTAACGTGGTACCCTGTGGGTTGAATTAACCGCGTAAAGTGAGGGTTGACTGTACTGTCTTGCGGAACAATGAGCGATTACTGTACAGTGTTTTGTCAAGGGATGTACAAGTAGCTATTGCATCCCTACATAAGGCAGGACATCCAACAAAGTTCATTTGTGAACACATATTCAGGTACAGTCAAGAGCCTGTACAGTACTGTACTTGCCAAGAGTGAGTAAAAGGGAAGTGATCGTCTAGGAAGTCGACCGGTGATGAAGAGGAGAAAACAAGTCAGTAGGCTCTCGAGTGTACATCTGAAAAAATTACACAAGTTTTTTTTTTTTTTTTTTTTACACACCTGGCTATATAAGGGAAGGTATATAAAAACTAAATAAATATCATTACCGGTAATAGGTACTGTACATACGTGCCATTATTTGACGAATTGATGAAGTAATTATTTGTTACCAAGTTTTTCCTTGTTGCTTGTGTTTGGAAAAATACCACATGTACTTGGACAGTAAGATACTGTACAGTCTTCACACTCAAACTATCCTTGCAGATGCTAGAATTGGAATCCAAACTGGCACAAGAGCTGAAACCAGATGGCTGTGTTGTTGCTTGCCGTTTTCCTCTACCATCGTGGCAACCAAATACTACTATTGGAGAGGGTATTGATACAGTATGGTTGTACAAAAGACCAGAAGTGGTAGATCAAAAGGATACCAATGCAACAAAATGAAATATAATGGCAAAGTAAAATTAAGATGACACATGGCTGCAAGATGATTAAAAGTGTGTACAGTACAGTATATATATATTGACTCAATAAAAATATTCACCAAGTTATTCTAATTATTCACCTTAAACTCTAAAATTAATGAGCATTCATACCACAGTTGTGCGTGCATGAGGGATAATGCAAGTCTTCTACATTTGCAACAAACAAACCATTGTTAGGTTGTTAAATTCTGCTGGAGGTCAAGAAACAAGAATGAAGGTATTGCAGTGTACTTCTTAAGAACTGTCTGAAATATTTCTTTTGCCATAAATATACAATTCTCTGGAACTCTTTTTCAGCCCTTCTACAATCTGACTTGGCTTGGTTCCTGGAAATACCATACTTCCTTCAATCCTGCTCATCATTTGTTGTGTTCCATCTACAGTGGTCCCTCGGTTAACGAACACAATTTGTTCCAGAAGGTCGTTTGTTAACCGAAACCATTGTTTTAATGGGATTTTGGGTAATTGGTTCCAGCTTACCGAAAATTATATACAAAAAAAAAATAAATGCAGTAAAATACACTTACTTTGAGGTGTGCATTTAGAAGGCTCCTGGTTGATGATGATGGGAATTAGAAGTGGGGGTGGAGGAGAAGGGAGAAGAGAAGGCACCCCTTGCTTCATGCCGCCATTTACCCAATAAAATTTTAAGTTCACTAGGTGTAATTCAAGATTATTTTCTTGAAATCAACACTGCACTGTATATTGTCAGTATGTAAAATAAATTTCAGAATGACAAATAATTGTACAGGTAGTTCTGCTATAACGCGATAATTGTGTTCTTGTAAAATATCGTGTTATAGAAAATCCCGTAATAGAAATAACAGGGCTTATGGAGAAAATAGGGTTAGGTGCAGATTACTCGAAATCGAAAAAATTTAGTAGTTAGCCTAACACAAAGGATAGCACAGTCTAAATAAATGTTATTCATATCTAATAATGAAATCATACAGTAAATGTAATACTTTACCTTGAAAAAATATGAATGTAACTTGATGGGGTAGAAGGGTGATTTTGAGGTTGATAACATCGAGCTTCTCTTCAAGTGTTGTATCCTTTCTTTTACGATCATCACCGGGAATTCTATCACCAGAACTCTTCTTGGAGATAGTCTTCTTTACCATATTCACAGTTAATACCACAAAATTGGAGAAGTAGTAAGCAAAAATCGCGTTATAGCAAACAAGTGTTCGCGTTATACAAATATCGTTCCTAATTCATAAACCGCATTAGAGCAAATTCGCGTTATCAAAACACGCATTATAGCAGAACTCACTGTACTGTAAAAATAGTTTATGTTCAAGAGTCTCATGCAAGATGCTTCCTCCACTGAGCAGACACAAACTGACGCCATTCTGGGCGAGTCAAGTGGCTGTTTGGCGTGCTAAAAGCTAGTTCCCTGTACTTCAATTATGTTAAATAATTGTTAAAATGACTAAAAATTTTAATATAAGACTTGGAAAATTATTGAATAGTACAACCTTCTTGATATTTACTCAAATGGTAACGAATTTAAGCCCCAAAACTGACTACTGTATTGGCAGACTAATACTACAGCTGGTGAGCAGGCTAAAACATGTTGGGAAAAATTCGTAAGGAATTCATTAACCGAATTGAGTCTTCTTATGGAAGGTAATTCGTTAACCGAGGGATCACTGTACTGAAATTCTGAAACTTTTTCTTGAGTCAGTGGGCTTGGTCTTGGGTATACTGATATTTATTAATCAAATAGCTCAATTTACTGTACAGTGGTCTCTCGGTTAACGAGCACAATTTGTTCCAGAAGGTTGCTCGTTAACCGAAAAACTCGTTAACCGAAACCATTGTTTCAACGGGTTTTTGGGTAATTGGTTCCAGCTCACCAAAAATCAACAAAAAAGGTCGTAAAGTACACTTACTTTGAGGTGTGTATGTAGAAGGCTCCTGGATGATGATGATGATGATGGGAATTAGAATGGGGGTGGAGGAGAAGGGAGAAAGAAGGCATTGGGGTGGAGGAGAAGGGAGAAGAGAAGGCATTGGGGTGGAAGAGAAGTCACCCCATGGCGCCATTTCACCCATAAAATTTTAGTTCTCTTGGTGTAATTCAAGATTATTTTCTTTAAATCAACACTGCACTGCATTATATTGTGTCAATATGTAAAATAAATTTCAAATTGACCACTAATTTGCTTGGAAACAGAAAAAAAGCATTTAATTGAAGACAGTCTCAAGCAAGATGTTACCTCCACTGAAAAGACACAGAGACTGACGCCTGTATGGTGTGTTGACAGGCTGTTTGGCTCGCAAAAAACTAGCTTCCTATACTTCAATTACGTTCAATAGTTGTTAAAATGACTAAAAAATTTAATATACATCTTTTAAAATTATTGAATAGTACAAACTTCTTGATATTTACTAAAATAGTAAGGAATTTAAGCCCTAGAGTCAATTACTGTATTGGCGGACTAATACTACAGCTGGTGGACCACCAAATGCAAGCGAAAACATGTGGAAGGGCGCTCGTTAAAAACTCGTTAATCAAGGGATTGCTCGTTAACCGAAGTTAAGAATCTCAAAGGTAATTCGTTAACCGAAATCTCGTTAACCGAGGGATCACTGTATGGTATTCAGAGTAGTATCCATGTTCTTATTTCTCAACAAGTCAGGCCAGTGAATACCTGTACCTGATATTTCCACTTTCATCCTGTTGTAATCACCATTGTAGTATTTGAACCTTGGCCTGCTCTCATTATGTACCAAGTAACAGTTTAATCTGAAGGACATCATATGTGATGGCTGGTGCCAATGGGTGGTTAATTGTTCCAACTTGGCCACCATACTCTCTTTGTTACTTATAATGAGATACAGTGGTGTTGGCATTTGTTCCCCTCTGCAGTGAGTTGCATCTTTAAGGTGTTGTAATAAGAAATTCTCTTTCAGACTTTCTACAAAAAGAGTTGCAGGATTATTTAGGTCAACTGGTGTAATGTCATTCCTCCAGTCAATTGATAAAGCAATTTGAGGATCTATAAATACATCCAACAATGAGTAAGACTCTTCCTTTCAGTTTAATTTTACACCATTTCAATTCTTCAAAAACTTGTGCTGTACTTCAGAAACCTATTGATGTGATCTTTCACCTTTTATGTGTTTACACCTTCACATGGAAAACTGTAATTAACCCTGATGATTTGACAGACACCAAACCCCTAAGTAAAGGCAAACTGGAAAAACACAAACAACTGAACTACAATCCAGATTGAAAAAACACAATCAAAAGAGAATTATGTTACATTGTGATGGTGTATTGGAGTAAGGCTCAACATGGGTGACAATATGACTAATAAAATTTGTCTGCACATCCTCAAGTATTTAAATTTTGATAATGATCTCTCTTGCTTTTAAATTATCAAATTTATATTTATGCTGCATCTATTTATGCATATCTGACCCTTTTGGTTTTTATTTATACATTCTGTAGTGCATTGTGTACAGTACTGTATGTACATTTCTAATACTAAAAATATAATTATATTTATTTTATATCAGTATTACTGTTGTTATTATTATTACATATAAACTTGATTTTATGGCTACAGAACCAACAATGCTTCAAAACATCCAATGTTTGAATAATTTTTAGCACTCTTAATGCAATTAACAAAAATAATGTATGCAGTGATGAGATCACTGATGCAGGAAGGTAGATTATTAAGTTACATTCAGACAGATAGTACTGTAATAAACTAGAAATTATCCAAAGAACTTCATTCTTCCATTATATAATTAGAAAGGTTAGTCTTTTTTTTTTACGGGCATTAGCCCACCCGGGGCACAGGTCACTTGTACTGTATAAAAATAATAATAAAAAATACAAACAATTGATAATAATAATAATAATAATAATAATAATAATAATAATAATAATAAATACAAAAAATAAAAAATAAATGAAGTCAGAAATGATACACATTATGTATGTTGTGTTGTCAAAGTAAGAGAAACAATTGAGACCCTGCAATTGTGTGTAAATGAGGCAGAAAGTTAAATCAGCAACCTGGGACTTGGTCACAATTTTCGTGATGCCATATGGCAGCAGGGTCTACCATGAGACAATACATTATGCTTCCAATATCTTCCCAGGCGGTAGTACCTCCGTGTTTGGTAGCACAGTACAGAAAAAATTTGGATGTGGCTACAGACCCAATTCCACCACTCAAACATTTTTAGCTAGAGCTGGTCATATCCTAGCTTGCATACATAATAAATGACATTTGTACACATTTAAAATTTATTTAGATTGCGTATGCACAAGTGGTGAGCTCCAGCATGTGACGCATTATACAGGCTGGGTTACGTACGAGTTCCGTTCATACGTCAAAAATGTACTAAGTCAAACCACATATCTTATGCATACCATACTTACATAATTTTTTTTGAAGTCCCACTTTATCATAGCCTAAGTCATTATATACATCTAAAATCACTTAATTTAAGAGAAAAGAATAAATAGAATGACAAAGTACAGTAAATGAAAGTAAAAAATAAGTCATCGGGTAAATAAAATACAGGTATACTGTACTGTAAATTTAAAGTTTAACCACGTTCATATCGGCGGATGTTCGTAAGTCAAACAAATGTAACCCAGAGACCTCCTGTACTGTATAACTATAACCTAATGTTATTAACTTAGGTGTGACCATTTCATGTTTGCAGTTAGAAGTGTACAGTGAGACTTAATTACTTTTACCGCAGGATGCGATGAACACTATCACTCCTGTCATTTTGATAGGGTTGGTAAACGTAATTGTGACAATTTTCTGATTCTTGTTTTTTTATTAATATTCAAATAATTTTCATATTTTACAGTATTTGTTTTTCAATAATGACTAAGTCAAGAGAAGAAAACATTCACAATGCTTATATTCTTTGATTTACTGTACAATAAACTTAACCATTTTAGGATTACACAGACAAGGAAATAACATTATGACAAGTGAGAAGGGTAGTGTCACTGGCAGCTCCACATATTTCCATATAATGAAAGCAGGGCTGCCAATTTGAAGCCAGATAAAAGATAATTTTTCACTGGTTTGACATCAAAAAAGGGTAAAAGTAATTTATGGTCTAACTGTACACAAGCTATATATACCCAACTCTTACAAAACCAAAGTGATAGGTAGATGTATAATAATCAAAACCAACAAAATTTTATGAGTATTCCATGTCAGGGTAATCCTTCCTTTTTGGATCTCAAGCAATTTTGACTGTTTTTGGGAAAATTTTCTCAATATAAATACAATAAAGAGCTCATCAATATCTATTCTAACTTCTGACATCTTAAAATTATTCCTGTGGCTGTTTCAACTTTCTTCTGTTTCTATTTAGTACACTGTGATTGGTGATCAGCACTGTAGGTATACCCAGCCATGTTCATATCAATGCCCAGACTCCACACCTTTGCATAAGGCCTGGTAGAGGGATATGTGAAACTTAAATATTTATGACCTAGTTACTTATCAACCTCACTTTCTTCAAGAAGGTCATTGTACCTTACTTTCACTTACTATGCACAGTACAGGTATACTTAATTACCAACCTTACTTTCACTTACTATGCACAGTACAGGTATACTTAATTACCAACCTCACTTTCACTTACTACTGTAGTACTGTACTGTACTTAATTACAGTACCAACCTAAATTTCATCAGTTATTTAATTTTCAACCAAACTCTCAACTAACCACTAACATCCTTTCTTTCACAAAACCAGTAAAGTGTCAAGCTTATTACTGTATCATCTATTTAATTATTTACCACATTTTCATCTTAGTTAATTATCATTAATATTCTTACCCACCTATTAATTATGAACCTTATTTTATTGTATAATTATCAACCTTATCCTCATTTACCAGTGAATTATTATATTTGAATTCACCTTTGAATTAATTACCAATCTAATTCTCGTCCACCAGAATTATTGACCATTTTAATCTACCAGTTAATTATCAGAATTATTCCTCATCTGCCAGTTAATTATCAACCATACTCTGGCAGGACTGGTGCCACAGCAGGAGAGTAGTGCACTTTTCTTGGGTCAAATGTAAAAAGGTTATTACCACTGTGGCATAATTGAACGAGGCAGGTTTTCTTTGGTGTCACCCTTTCTCTTAAGCTCCTTTGCGTGTGTGGTGGTGTTGGTGTGCGGATTAGTGGATGTCATGTTTATGACCTGACCTCATGTTTAGTAAGGTCACCCTGTGTACTTAAGCCCCTCTCGGTCCATGTAATTCAGTTGCCTCTGAAGATGTCTTGAATAAAGACAAAAGCTAAGGTGCTCCATTGCTTCCCTTTTCCCTGTGTGATTTTATCAAGATTTATCTTATCCACGTTTTCATTGTGGATCTACATGAAATATATATACAGGCAGTCCCTGACTTACGATGGGGTTAGGGACCCAAATCCAGGTCGTAAGTCGAAAATGCGAAAATAATACATAGAAAATCTAAAATGGGTGTCTCTTTTTCTTCTCAGCACCACAAAACTCTCACTTTTAAGCTTACCAGGCATTTTAAAGGGAATTACAAACGAAAATTTTGTCAGTACACAGTGCAATCACTAACGTCGGGACTCGAAAATACGTAATTTGAAAAAAAAATTGGTACGACTGGGGCGGTCGTATGTCCGGGTGGTCGTATGTTCGGGTGGTCATAAGTCGAGTAGGTCGTAAGTCGAGGCGTATATATATATATATATATATATATATATATATATATATATATATATATATATATATACTGTATATATATATATATATTATATATATATATATATATATATATATATATATATATATATATATATATATATATATATATATATATATATATATCCTAAAGCTTTAGACATAGATAAAAAATAAGTTAAGACATGAAAGGTGGTCATAACACTCCATTCTTAGTAATATGCTTTTCACAATAAAAACATCTTTTGTTGTAGGAACAAAGTGCCACATCCGTTACTAACCTCTAATTTTAGTCACCTCAGTCTAAAAATGAAATATACAAAAAATGTAATACCAATTGTAAATGTGCAACTCTTAACATGGTTATAGCTTATCCTAGGATGAAGGGACACTTGTCCACAGGATTCATAGGTGATGCAGCTGGGCAGTTGAAGGCCTCAGCAAACAGAGGCTCATTTTTCAGAATGATGTTCATCCTGGAAAAACAGACAAGTATTCATAAGCTATAACAGTAAACACATCAGTTATTATATTACTGTGTACAATACTTTAATTTTCATGAGTTTTACAAATACTGAAAAAGAAAAGGCTATAGATAATATATCTTTGTAAGAATAAACAAAAAATTATCAAGAAAGCATGATTATTAATGTACCTCAGTCTGGCTGGTAACTGCCCTTTCTCCATAACAGATAACATATCTATCTCGCTGCTTGCACTGCAGTGGTTCTGAAGACATACAAGCCACTTATATTTTGCACTATGGGAAGGACTGTATTAACTACTGAACTAGATACAGTATAACTAATGATATAAGAAATCAATTGTCTTGCAATATTTAAACATGTTAACCATTTATTTATTTACTAGTTTTCAATTTACAATAAATTTTTCAAAAATGTAATCCTCTTGTAAACTGGGGTCTGTCTGTACAGGTATCTGCACATCATAAGGGACTAAATACATGATTGTAGGATTACCAACTATTCTAAGTTGTGTAACCTATTGCCACCCAAATACTAAAAGTAAAAGAGTACAGTAATTACTTCACACTACCTGAACATAACGGACAAAGTAAGTCTGTAGAGGCTTTAAGGATAGATAAGGTAATTGTTTCTCTGTTGTGTTTGTTTTGGGCATGATATAGGAATAAGTTTCCCGCTTGGCTCGTGTTGAACTGGCATCAAGTCCTGGGTACAAATTTAATGACCGTCGACGTCGAGCATCCGTACGAGTATCTGAAAATATTAAATATATTCTTAGGTGATTATATATGTGAAGGGTATAATCATCTATAAAGCCCTGAGGACAGTTAATGCACTTAACATATAATATGAGTTATGTGTAATATGGCTGATTTGAACAAATGTGTTCACTTACCATCAAGAATATGTGCCTCCATAGTTGTTAACGGCTGAGATGTCACTGTGGAAGACAAGAGTTATAGTCAATATTTTTCCACGATACACAAATATACAGCACTGATATAAAGGAAACCTTTACTTTGAACCCACATGTTGGTGCACGAGACCTATGAGATGATAAATACTTTCTCTGTACTCCAGAGAGGGCATATAGTTTAATAACAGATCACACTAACCAGATGGACAAAGCCAAAAATCATCTACACTCTATTCTTGTTAATTCGATTCATAAAAAAGGGCTCTGGGCACTGGAATTAGTGAAAAATCTGAAATAACCGAGTTCAGAATAATTTTATATAATCTGACTAATACTAAATTTTTTGGTTCGTTTTCTGTTCAGGTTTTGTGCCTTGCCTTGGCTGCCACATAAAATAATTTGCCTTGGCAGCCACATAAAATAACTTGACTTGGTTGCAACATAAAATAACTTGCCTTGGTTGCCACATAAAATAGTCCATTTACAATTGCTGTGCAACCATAAATATTTTGTTAAATGTACAATGAAAGACAAAAGTCGTGTCGTGAAATTTGGTGAAAACATATGCCGAAGGGCTAAAATTTTTGGTGTGCTCTGCCTTGTGGTAGGGGGCTCTCATAATGTTTCACGGGTTATATTTAATCTTCGGACAAAACCGCGACACGACTTTTGTCTTTGATTGTACATACAATAATAAATAAATGTAACACTGCGAAGTGAGTTGATGAGGTGAGAGATGAGCTGATGAGGCAGGATCAGCAGTGACATGACAAGGCACTTATACAACACACACATTAGCAGCACTGCTAAACCATTGTCTTTTAACATTGTAATTTCTAATTTCTAATTTAAAATTAAGTGATAAATGATGGCTTGATTTGGCTACTTATGCACTTAGACAACTGATCAGTGAATAAACCAGGGCATATGGAGATGCATTATATACTATAATAATATTTATTAAGTTCTGATAAATACTCTACAATATTATTTACAAAGTGCTCAAGACAGATCCTATGGTAAGCACCCACCCTCGTGAGCAGTGACAACAATAGTGCTGGCAACAGAGTTAGGGAGAGTAGTAATGATCAGTTGTTATAGCGATGTAAACAAGAGACCTAGAATACACTATGGTGCAATAGCTCATCTGGGATTGAGTGTTGGATTTTTGTTGGAAAATAAATTATTTTTCGATAATGTCTTATTAACTCGGCACTAAATGAACCAAAATAATATGGGAATCATAGTGATATTTCATACTGTCGTTATAAAGGGCTCGCGGGCTGACAAGCACGGGAAGTGAGTTTTCCTCTCCTCTCTCCTCCTCTTCCTGGCTATGCATCCAAACATAGTTTTGTACAGTATTATAATATAATTCATTCATCTTAATCTATTTCAAAATATACGCCTATAATAATAATAAACTTTTTGGAACCGCTCGGTTATTTCAGATTCATTCCGAATTCTGATCGTTTAATTCATTAAAAAACAAACATATGAATGAACCCAAAATCCAAATTGTAACGATCCGAATTTAACGAGGATACAGTGTACAGTATTTTGCTACAGAGAGAACAACTCACTCCTCATCCTTCTGATTCCAGATCATCACACTCAGGGTCCAGCAATGATTTAGGTTAACTAACATAAATAGATTGGCCTTGATTAAAAAATTCTTGATTTGAATCCTCTTCAGCCATAAATGAAGGCGTGACCATGAAAACTTTTTTCTAGCAAAACCTATACCAAGCACCTCTTGGTACTGGATATGCTTGGAACGAGGGGTAAGGTCATTACACCTTACCCAACTTGACAGCTGGGGCTGATCTTATCATCACCTATCCCTCCCTGTCACATCCATTGGCCTGAATGAAGAAAATTAAATTCAAAGGTTGCATTCTAGGAACAGAATGCCAATTAACATCTTGAATTCCAGCTGGTAATACAAGAACCCAGTGGAAGAGGAAGGGTATCTGAGCCAGTTGGCTACAATTTTCTTGAAAAAGAGAATTTCTGGATCACCCCCCCCCCCATCCCCATTTTCTAGCTTACATTAGTCAACTCACTAAGTGGGAGGTGGTACTACCTAAGCTCTAGAATTAGACAGAGGATACGCCCTGGGAGAGGCACTCCAGGTGTACAGCAGAATTGGTAACTGAACCAAACACTGACCTGACAGTTTATTGGGGATATCCTGAAACGTCTTTTGTGAGCAATCATGAATAACCAGAACTTCAGTAACAACAGGCATCACAAGTCCTCTCAGAGACAGGTCATGGTGGAAACATCTCCAAATTCCAGTGAAACAATACCATAAAGAACAGAAGGGAAGAAAGTGCACTGCGCAGTACCCTCGTTAATTTGGATCATTACAATTCGTTTTCAGCTTAATTCAGAATGAATCTGAAATAACCAAGCTGTTTTGAAAAGTCGCCTTGGTTTACCACATAAAATATTCTATTTATAATTACTGTGCAAAAATAATTATTTTTTAAATGTACATACATTAATAATAAAATAACTAGGTGCAATACATTAATAAATAAACGTAACACTTACATTCCAATCTAATGCAATAGATTGGAATAATAGTTCTATGATTTATAATGATTTATAAGTTCAATTTTAGCTTCAGTAGAAAAAGTGTAGAATTTTCATTTATGAAGTCTAAACCTAACCTTAACCTGGCATATGGTCAGTGGACCCTAGACCTGACCCTGAATACTCTCATCAAAAAGATTATCTCTAATCCCCACCCTTCCTCAACTAAGGAGACACATTATGTGACATGATTCCCATGTTCTGTGTCTTTCTCCCTTGCTTTGTTCTGTTAGTTGGCTGAAGAGTTCTAGTATACCAGCTCCCCGATTTAGTCTTTTATTTCTCCAATGTGGGTGTTATCGCCGCCCTCACGCAGTGTTATTGCAATTGTGGGAGGGTGATAAGAGTAATGAGAAAGTGCTGTTGTGTACTAAGTGATGAGATGATGGTGCCATCATCTCGGCCCTAGACGATAACATATGGCAGGTCCCTGACCTGTGACCTCACCAGATGTGTGGGGAAGTTGGTCGCTCAGGTACCTCTAGCTGGCACTGACCAGTATCGGCCAGACCTTTTGAGTGTACACACACTAGCTTTTACGGAAGAGTTTCTCGAGCATGTATCAGGGATATGCTCTTTTCCAAGCCCAGGACACTCACCTGCAGTAAGGTAAGCCTCCCAAGCTAAGCGGATTGCTGCAGAGTTTGTGATCACCTCATCACGTGCCAGGTCCTTGTCAACCTAGCCAGAGGAAAAATTTGGTTAGATGTTGTGAAGGAAAACAACTGTAAAAATGATAGTACAGTACATACCACATATGCAATAGCCAGAAATAATCTTAGAACCCCAAATCATACACCTAAACACAGACAATGGTATGTGAGATGAACATAGGCCTCAATTTTTATACAAGAAGATAACTGCAGAAGAAGCAAAAGATAATGACATGGTCAAGGAGTCAATTGAGTTAGCCTTTCATTTGGCATACACATAGAGTATCTATGATTTAATATTTCTCACAGATACAACCATTCAAAACTGGTAACATCACCAAAACTTAGGTTCATCAACATTGCTGCAGCTGATTGGCCGAGTGAGTAAAAACAAACAAAGCAGATCTTGGCATGGTGTAAGTGTTCAGACTCGTGACTTTTGATTACTGTTATGGATTTTTTTTTGTTCCTTTGTACTCCAAGATGCAAGCAATAGTGCTATCATGAAACAGCACTCTCAGGGGTAACACTAACTGGGGTAGTACTGGAAAAAAAAAAAAAATGTATGTCTACCTGAAATTATGAGTTGAAAAATAAACACTGAGTGATAAAGCTGGCTCTTCAGGGTTTCAGGAACGAAACCTATTTTCCCCCATAAGTTAATAAGATCTACATACGATCGATCACCTTACGACAGCTGTCTCACACACAACTTTTAATAAGTTTTATGAATTTAATTGTCTTTTTTGTTTTGTTTTAGAGTAAAAATCTCCAGAACAATGAGCATTATAATAAAACAACACTCTAAGATGTATGTCAGTACATCCAACCACATACACACTACTACCACTTTGCTGTCACCCGGAATTGAGTATGAGGAACATCCAGTGATGACAAAATGATACAAGTTATTAGTGATATTTCCTTCGTAGGTGGCTTAACAGACTGATATAGGACCAGCAGAGACATCTGCAGATGTTGCATGTGTAGAAGGGTACATACTGTATAGTGCTGGAGGGGAATCAGCAGTCATCTTTCCGGCACTAGTACTTGTCTACCTCGATATACAGTTGAGCTAACTCAAAGTATTAACACCTCATGTGGTGCTCCTCCAAACTATCCTTATACCTTATCCATTGCCCACCAGCTTTACATTGGCAGTCTACTGTCGTCCATGCAGGTAATATGGCTCATCCAACATAGTTGTTCATGAATAATATCACTCTCAATGCTCCAAATTGGTGTGAGAAAAGTGGCTTTGAATTCTTGTCTTCCCAGCAGACCCAGAATGGAATGAAATCTACATTGGTGATAGTTTTCAAGAGCCTTGATGTGTCTCCTGTAAGTGACCCATGTCTCATTGCCATACAGCAAGTACAGGTTGACAATCCCTTATCCGAAATCCTTGGGGCCAGAGGCATTTCGGATTTCGGAATTTTTCGGTTTTCAGAATTTTTTTTTTTTTTTTTTTAAACAGGGATTAGCCTACCCGGGTACAAGTCACTGACCCACATTGGGGCCTGGGTGGCAAAAATATAATAAAAATTATAATAATAATAACAATTCATAGGTCAAGGTCGTGTTTCTCACTTTTGATCTTTTTTTCATTCTTGTATTTCTTTATTATTATTATTTTATTATTACAGGATTATTGTTATAATTATTATTATTATTAATTTTATTATTACGTATATTTTATCATTATTATTACTGTTATCATTATTTTATTTTGGTGTATTTTTTATTAAATTTTTTATTTACTATGAATAATTATCATAATTATTATTACTATTACATTTTCGCCCCCCAGGCCCCGATGTGGGTCAGTGGTCTATGCCCGGGTGGGCTAATCCCTGTTTAAAAAAAAAAAAAAAAAAAAAAAAAAAAAAAAAAAAAAAAAAAAAAAAAATCTTTCGGTTTTTAGAGCTTTTCGGTTTTTGGAATTTCGGATGAAGGGTTGCCAACCTGTATGTATTACTTTGTAGATAATTTCAGCTTTACTGCTCCACTATGAACTCTGTGTTTTGTTCATGTTTAGTGCTTCCCTGGTGTATTATTATGGCCTCTCAAACAACCATAGACATAACAACACCAGTGAAAACCACTGGTAGAAGAGGAATGGTGTTCAGAACTTTACTAATTGAAGAGAAGCTCAAGTTATGAGTCAGAATCGATGTTTGGGTCTCCATGAATGTTATTTGTGAAGAGTTTGGGCTTCAGCAGGGTAAATTTTATAACATTAGCTAGATTTAAGTGCATACTGCCATAAATATAAGTTTAACTAAATATAAACTGTGGAAGACAATGAGGAGTGGGGGCCCATCTTCCACCTCAAAATTCATGAGCTACAATTTAAGTGCTGTGTTAATATATACCTGTACGGTTAGAAACACCAAGCAGGAGGCTATGTCTTAAGTCAGAATTCTAGATAAGTCTGACAGCCTTGAGCCCCATATAGTCCGACTTGGAGGGGTCTTACTGTGTCCAATATCTGCCTCATAAGCCTGAGCCAGTTTTCTGTCTGGAGCTATGAATTATGAAGGTTTAAGTTTATATATTCCAGTACTGTACTTTTCAGTATACTATACATACCAGTACACATACTGTATCTGGAAAAATTCCATTCCCTTTCATGAAATAAAATTTTAAGCCACATACTGAACCAGAGTTAAAAAAAAACATGCCCTAATCAAAGATATTACAATACAGTACTACAAAAAATATAAGTACACACAAAAAACTCACCTTGTAATTAAAAATAAGATCACTGGACTCATAATGCTGACTTATTTGGTTTTCCAGACATTCTGAAGTCATGACAGGGTCTATATCATTTTTCATAGTTCCATTGTACTTGATGCCTGAAGACAATGGTATAAGTTAACTTTAAAGGTTCACAGGACTATCCATATAAATGCAATGTTTTGAAATAAACCAAATACCTGTACTATACTATACAGTAATAAAATGTATCAGAGCTAAAAGATCAACATCACTAACCTGTAACATCAAAGCCATGAGCGATCGCTTCAGCAATCATGTGGCCTATCCCGGCATAGTTCATGTAGAGCGGTACATTATCGAAGAAGAATGGAGCCTCTAAAGCTCCATATGGGATCACTGTAGTAACAAAATTGCCTTATGAGATGTGACACTGTGCTGTAGGTACAAGTGCTTATGTATGGTAGACCACACATACTAGACCATGATAGTAGACCACACATACTAGACCATGATAGTAGACCACACATACTAGACCATGATAGTAGACCACACATACTAGACCATGATAGTAGATCACGCATACTAGACCATGATAGTAGATCACGCCTACTAGACCATGATAGTAGACCACACATACTAGACTATGATAGTAGACTGCACATACTATACCAAGGGTTCTCAACCAGGGGGGAATTTCCCCCCTCAGGTTTTCAAGGGGGGGGGGGGGGGAACTGATACTAATATGGAAAAAATAAAGGATTTTCAGTATTATATGCATATTATTTGGAATGCACTTTTTGAGGCAGACAATCTTGGAAAGGAGGGGGGAATGACATTCTGACATATGGTGAAAGGGGTGCATGGGGCAAACAAGGTTGAGAACCACTGTACTAGACCACGATAGTAGACCACACATACTAGACCATGATAGTAGACCACACATACTAGACCATAATAAAACATTGGGAATTTATTAAGAATAACTCAACTGAGGGGAATGTGGGAGTTTTATTCAAAAAAATTTATTAAGTATTTTATGATAATATTTCTTTAATGCAGCACCAAATGAACCTACCGGGTAAATAATATGGGAATTATGATGAGATTGCATACTGATGTATTAAAGGGGGTGCAATGTAACAATGACAAGTGATGGGAGTTGTCCTCACCTTCCACCCACCCACCTGGTCTACCTCCCACCTCTTCCACAGAAAACTCACTTCCAATTCTCCATTATTTTCACTTCATACTTTTACATTATATTTTCTTTATTTCTAAATCACATTAGAGTACAGTACTGAAATGATATTTCCACAACTTTTGTCATTTCTTTTGTAGAATTGGCATGCACAGAGAGTCAAACACTCACAAATTATGAATATTTGACTGCAAAATCTTTAAAAGAGGTAGTAATAGATACGTACCAGCAAATTTATGGACATGAATTTGTATTTCACGAGTAATTGCATCTCTACTGTGTTAAAATATTACAATGTACAGTATATGAAATATTTAAAGGGTGAATTAATCTGGAGCTTCTTTCAATTTTGAGAGCCACTTACAGAATGTGTTAAGAGGATACACAGTAACTGCATGAACATCATCTGGCAGGAGGAAGTGATTCCACCTGGAATAAGGTTACCTGATTAATATACTAAATACTGTATTTAAATAACTTCCATCTGCAGATACAGTGAAAACAATTTACTTCTCTAAGTTTCAATTAACTAAATAAAATAGTAGTACAGTACCAGGTTAAATGTTTTATTTTACTGGATTAAACTTAAAAATTGAGCTTGTGAGGTAATGACTAATGCTGGGGAAGCACAAGAGGAGACCCACAACATTTTATCATCACTTTGCCAGATGGTGATTGTAACCATTAATAAAGTGTAAAACTGATAACGTTTATAAAAAGCTGAAACAATGACTTGATGGTGTAAATCCAGATTACTATATTATGGATGGATGTATTGTTAATACATTCATATAAATATTTTGTTTTATATAATTTCAGTAATATCAGGAAATAGAAGACATATAAAAAACAATTATAACATACAATACTTCAGGGTTTTTTGCTGAATTATAATACATAGTGTACATCAGGGTTCGGTAGCGCTTGAGCAGAGTGACGCTGTTCTGTAGGAAGTCATCAGTCAAGTCTTCCTGTGGGAAGAAATATATGTCAATCACAACAAAAAGGAAAAAAAATACTGTCATTAATTAAAATTTTGTTTAAAACTTAAAGATGCACATACAGTAGGTACAAAAAGAAGCAGCAATATGAAACTACAGTAGAAAGGGGATGGCAATGCATTGTGGATTAGGCAGTGTAGATGCAACCCAGGAATAACTGGCCAATTTGTTTCAGCACTACCCAGCTTGAAGTTCAATTCAGAGCAAAGATGCTGGTATCTAATATTGTAACTCAGAATTTTTTGTTAATGTGAACTGATTCACCTCTTGTATACCACATCCTGAGGATGGAATACCCCTACACATAAAGGTCACAAACTAGGTGAATTATGGAGTTGTACCAGTATACCTATCAGGAATGTGTAGAGATGTGTAGTGGGATAATCAACATATTGATTAGAAGACCCCATAAGCTTGACTGATAGGGATTTTGCATTATTAAGTGGTCAGCAGAATGATTCTGGAACCTAATAATCACAAGGACCCAGTACAGTATTGTTGCTGGTATGTTACCCAATTGACATAGAGTAAAAAACCCATAAATCCAAACAATAGGGGCTCTATCCCATATAAATTATGAGATTTTACGAATTATGAGGGACACCTTCTCCCGAAGGAATAACAAACAAAACAACAGTACTTCTCCGTTATTTACCCCAATCAAAATTTAAAAATTTCTAAGTACAGTACCAGATTTAGGGTTATGAGACATAATGGGTCAAACACTGGGCAATGATGGAAAATCAAGTGGAAAAAGCTTGCGTGGTACACCATAGACGTGCACTCCATGAGTGACCCACGTGAACTGATCGACACGCATGCAGTGGAGTCTGCATTTACGCGGTCAATTGAACCCGTGGAGGCCCGCGTAAAATGAGAAACGCGTAAATGAAATAACAGGACATATGGGATTAATTGAAATAGAGACTGGGCCGACCCCCAAACTCATTTATTCCGGCACAATACGTACGTTGTAGTGAAAATAGCATCTTAATTTTATGATGGTATGCACACACAATTAATATTTAAGAGAAATACAGTCGCTCAGTTAATGTCCATTCTAATAATGGACTCAACTCCCCCCCCCCCTTCCCACGCTCGCTGGCTCCCCCCTCTCTGAGAAATGTTTGGGTGAAAACAGTAGGCTTACATTTTTAGTAATAAATAATACCTCAGACTAAAGTTAGGATAATATAATTGACATTGCTGGATTCCTTGCAAGACCAGGAATATTTTTAATATAAACGTCATATATTTTGCACAAAAGATAAAATTTTTGCTCTTTCTAATCAAAATTCTTACTTTAGATCTAAAATTTGTATGTACAGTATAATGCAAATTCCATGATGTTTATATTTAAAATAATCACAATCTTATAAGAATTCCAGCAATGTAAATTATATTCTGGCCGGGTAATTTGTATGAATTTTATGTGCTAAAACAAATATCTTCAGTAAATACAGTAAACAAATTATACTTCACCCGCGTAAATGACCAAATTTACCGCGTAATTAAAGCATTTCATTCTGGCAAGGCACCGCGTAAATGCGTAAATGACCAAACGCGTAAACAAAAGCCGTGTAAATGCAGACTCCACTGTATACTTGTCTACACTAAGGTGGGCGGCTGCATCCAATGGCAATGTGTGCATCAAACATATTTGTAAGTGCCTCTAATATACTGTAGTAATTCGAAATTTGACCAAATAATTAAAAAAACTGCAATACTGTATACATACCGTATTGTAATATTTTACCAAATATTACGAAATTTTAACATATTTTGTAACAACAAAACATTACGAATTATGAGTGACTTTGAATAAGGGGAGTACGAATCATGTTTTTTTTTACTGTACTGTAGAGTTAACTTGGTGAAAAGTGAAATCAAATATTACAGATTTAATGCAACAGGTAAGGATCACATCAATGTCTACAGACATAGCAATTTGTCCAAAACTTAAGAATACTGTACAAGTACAGTACAGTACTATGAAGTTCATCAGTACATTCAGTGGATCTCACAATTTATGAACTTTTAATAAATTGGAAGGATAGTGCGAGTTGTAGTCTAGAAATCAACAGCTATTTCACATGACTTGAGTGTCAACTAGATATGTACAATGGGTTAGTCAGCTTTAATTAGGGTGTGTGACTTAGAAAATTTAACCACTGCAATGTTAATATAATTATCAAACATGTGCCTCATTAAACCAGTAGCTGACAAGCTCATGGGATGTATTGAGTCCCACACCAGTTACAGACATGAGTGTAAAATAGTGCTGTCAATCATATCTTACCTGGAGCTTCTTATTGGTAAGATGTGGAGTCATCACTCGTATATCAGGAACCCCATGAGTCATTTCTTCAAGTTTCTCCAACCAGAGATCGTAAGCTGTTATTTTGGTTCTTCGTTCAAGTTGGCTTTTAGCCATCTGCTTGGTGATTTTTACCATATTATCAATCTGAAACGTCATTATTTATTAAATAATAGTAAAATAGGAATATTTATTTATTCAAAGTTAAAATCAAAACAACTTGCTAAATGTAAACTAATGTTGATACTGCAATTGGACACCCAGCCCACAAGCCAATCTGCCTCCATGACGCTCTGAAGTATCACGGAAGAAATAAAAAGAGCGAGCACCCTCCAGTGATCCAAGAACAGAATCCATGGATTGAATTCTAAACAAGTCTCCAACATAGTAGTAAGTACTGTTTATTGGTGAGTATCCCTGACTGTCACACAGGAGACCGGGGTTCAATTCCCTGCCAGGAAGGATGCATTTTGGTGTCTTGGTGGTACAGCAGTTTCCTCCTATACTGTACTAACACTGGATAGACTGCCCAAATGGCTAGTAAGCATCTCAAGGGGCACTACTCAGTTGAATGTCCTTACATGGAGCTGGCGGATGCTCGCCCCACAAGGGGTCACAGCTCAAGGTTGAAGAAGCCGCAAGCCCATTCTGTCTTATCACATTTGTCAGTGGTTCACCATCCTTAGAGATTTAGAAAATTATTCAGAGTACAGTACTGTACTCTATTTTTAGTAACTACAGTAGACCCCTGATTCAACATGATTCAATTCAATTATTTTGATGCAACACGACACCCTAAATTATTTTTTTTATTTAATTTTTTTTAATGCACTCAAATTAAATTTTGTTCGGTGTAAACCCAGAACTCCAGTTACTAAACCAAAAAATTGAAAAGTAAAATATGAAAAATATCAGCATTTGCATTACACATTGAGATTCACCTTGAATGAGGCTTTATGAATGTCTAAAAAAAAAAAAATCAGAAATTACGTGAAACATCCCGATATGTGAAGGTTTACTTTAATTGATGGTTAAAAAAATTGGGGGACTAAACAAAAATAAAGGATGAAAAAATATGAAAATGTGTGATATAATGCTAAAAGTTAAGTGTAAGGCTCTAGTGATATCCACAACTTATTCTCCCTTTACAAAATACCTTACCACCTCCAATTTCACATCTAAACTAACACTTCCTTTGTCTGTTTTGCACATGACAACAATGTGTGCTCAGATTTCACATTCGGTCATACTTTAAGGTGTGTGAGCCAGTTGTATATACATTATACAGTATAATACAAGGTATAGTGTAGAGTTGTTCTAGTTTTGAATCTGGTTGGGTAAAATATATGTCTAAAAGGAACTTATTGGTGTACAGTATAGTCTGGGTTTACGTGGTCAATTAAACCCACGGAGGTCCGCGTATAACACGAAACGCCTAAACAAAATAACAGAACACATGGGATTAATTGAAATAGAGACTGGGCTGACCCCCAAACTACCCTTTTCCCGACACAATACGTACGTTGTAGTAAAAATAACATATTAATTTTATGATGGTATGCACACACAATTAATATTTAAGAAAAATATCACTAATATTAGGTTTTTTAACACTGACGTTAGTAGAAGAGATGGCTGGCCACACGGGGATGGGGGGTTGGTTCCGAGGCAGAGGGCAGATTATTGGCCCTCACCTGTATCACTTGTATCACCTGTAACACTAACCACCACAGAGGCTAGCAGGGCCTCCTTGTCAAACCCCTCAAAGTCAATATCCTCACTATCACTGACTTGGGCTGGCTGTGGTGGGTGGCAGGCACGAGGGAGTATACGCGGAGACGGGAGACAATGGGACTGACGCAGTCAAGGTCATCGACTCATCGCCCCTGGTGGCAGGGCAAGCAAAGTTAAATAGAACAATCACAGCTCGCGGCTGAGGGAATGCGTGGGTGGTAAGGATGCGTGGCCAAATCATAGTCCGAAACGTCATCGTCACGAGTCTGATGTCAGTGGTGACGTAAGAGCGACCTAGCGCGCAGTTTGCCTGCGCCGCTTCCCGCGTAAATTCAGGAATGTACCGCGTAACTAATAATTGGTGCGTCTGGACAGGTGCCGCGTAAATGACCAACTGCGTATAAAAAATCCGCGTAAACCGAGACTATACTGTATTTTGGGGGAATTGCAGTTCCATACCCTACACAGTATTTCCTATTGAAATACATAGAACATATAATGTAATTTGATTTTCGTATTAAATATGGCCCGCTCGAGCAGATGAATTTGACACCCCTGCTTTAGAATGTGCCAGAACATGTACCAGTGTTGGTCAAATATGATGGTAAATGACCTCACACTTATTTTTATTATTTTTATTTTATCCTCTTCACCACTGATCGGCTCGTTAGCCGCTTGGGCGATCGGTCACGTCTCTGTTACGCACTGTTGGCAAGTACTGGGCATGCACCGGCTCCTGAATGTACCTGAACCTGCTCCAGTGTTGGTCAAGTTTGGTCTTGAAAGAGCTCACATTCGGTGCCGTCACAACACTTTCTGGTAGATTGTTCCAAGAGTTCACAACTCTCACTCCGAAAAAGTTTGCCCTCACAGTTTTCTGGACTTGCGGCATTTTCAATCTTGAGCTGTGACCACTTGTGGGGCGAGCGTCCGCCGGCTCCAGGTAAGGACACTCGACTGAGTAGTGCCCCTTGAGATGCTTATACACCTCAATTAGGTCTCCCCTTGCCCATCTGTAGTATAAGCAAGGCAAGTTCAGGTGCTCCAATCTCTCAGGGTAGCTGAGGTGCCGAAGTGCAGGCACCAGTCTGGTGGCCCTCCTTTGAACATTTTCAACCAACTGACAGTCCCTAGCATATCTCGGGGACCAGACAGGGTGACAATATTCCAGATGGGGAAGCACTTCACTCCTGAAGATCATTATTCAAAGAGTTCACAACTCTTACTCCAAAGACATTATATTTTATAGATTTCTGTTCTTGTGTCATATTTAAAAATAATTTTAAAGGTTTTATACAGTATAAACAAAGAAAATTTATCAGCTGATGAAAATGTAACGTTCCCCGCACTCAATAAATGGCAGCATGGTTGGGCTTAGTTCATTTAAGCTACACCCAGTAAGTGTGGCTCATGGTAACATCTTATTGAAACCATCCTTATACAATTTCATCTTCTAATAAGTACCTTAAATACTTATGAATTATGTTGATGTACCTTACTGAATTTACTGTTACTGTGAAGACAATTGGGCTAATAATTCTTTGGCAGTTTACAGCACACCAATCACCAATTTTCCAGGAAAATAAAGACATTTTTTGCATTTCATAAAGCTGTTCACTGAGCAATAAAAGTATGCTTTGCAATTTTACATACCCAGCAAGATGAAACCATGCTTTGTCTGTAGAAAAAACATGACACTATCTTGGTGTCTTACCAGCTTTTAGAGCCACTCACAATAAGATACATATTTCTCTTTATCTGGCTCCAGTCACTGATGCACTGTATGAATTGTGTAGAGATAAAGCTTAAGTGTCTTGACCACCTTCGTTGCACTTGAGAAAGAACAATGAACTTGTTGTGTTAAACATCTCAAGAATCTTTTAAGGTTTATCTCAATTACTTCCTGCACATGATCCAGTTTAACTGACATAACAACAATTGGTCAGTGCAGGTCTTGTTTAATTTTCGCACTTTGTTTCTCTGAATTACTTCCCTAGTATCCACATCAGACTGTATCCAATGATATACATAGGGGAAAGGATGATTGGTGGATGGTGGTACTACTGTGTCCTGAGCTTAATCATCAGCCTGGATCAGGTGTGAGGAGGGTGTTACCCTGTCTGGCATTAACAAACATGGCAGGATTTCACCGAGTACTCTGGTTTCCTCTGTACAAACATAGGACAATAAAGGTCATAACAAAGTAACAAAGAACAAACCAACCACTTGAATGGCTAGTAAGCTGATAAGTGGTGAAATAGTAAATACAAAAAATAAATAATAGCTTACCGTATATAAAATTGAAAATATTATTCATTCTCCCAGCCTTTTTTTTTATTGCAGTATTCTTATTCCCTTTTAACTATCCTGAGTATGAAATCTAACAAAGGTGTGAGTTTAAAGTACAGTATTGTTTATTCTTTAAGTTACGAAAGAGGACCAAGTGTATATAAAAAGGAAATACTACTTGACAACTACAGCAGTGTGTGTGTGTGTCTTACTGGGGGTACAGGTTGGCAAGTGTCCACAATTACTCCTTTATTTTATTTGAAATATTATGTCTTTTAATACTCAGGTCATTAAACTGAGTTCTCGGTAAGTGGTTACTTCTTAAGCAGGACATTTCAATGCATACATGTGTGCGTATGTGTAGTTTATTATATATGGTTATGCTGAGAGAGTATTCATGGTCATACTGGGATAATATGGTATACTGGTTCCTATTGGAATTACAAACCTCATCTTTGATATTATTGTCAGGCAGGGCATCAAGGTAGAGGTGAGAGGTAAAGTCTTTCATGAGAGAAGTTGTGGCACGATAGCAGTATTCTCTTGAGCCAAAGTTAGCTCCTTCGGGCTTCACCAGGTCTATATATATCTTCTCACTCCACAAGAGAAGAAATATATCCAGTAGATCTTTCGGATACCTGGAAAAAACAAGAACACTCTTATGCAAAGAATATGTCGGATACAGGTACAGTATACCCAGAAAACAGATGCCCCAATAACCACCAATTCAACTAATTGATGATTACATATAGGAGAAGTACCCCACAAGTTTTGCTGATATCCCAGAGATCCAACAATTGGAAGAGGAGTGGCAGAGCTGTTTTGAATTTGGCGGGTGGTGGCGTGGTGCAAATTCCTGCCTAAAGAAAGCTCTGTGTGCTGCCTTGGACTCATTCCCGCCTATTTGCTCTTGTTTACACTTACCTTGTGTCTTTGACTTTGTATTTTTTTTTTTATTTCCGACTTTGTGTTATGCAATTATGCCTAAATGCCTCAGTGATAGTTTCTCTTGTACTGCCTTATGTGATGCGATAAGGCATAATAAGAGTGGTGATGGACCAGCAAGGATTGGTGGAAACTTGAACTGGCCATGCTAGACTGTCTCTACCATCCTCAACACAGGTAAATAACAGTCTCAATTTGTGCTTTACATTCCTTATTTAAGGCTAATTATACTTGCTTCATTTTCTTGCTTGACAGTATGCATGACGAAGATATATCAAGGGTAGATGGGAGATTTTTGGAGGGTGCCTGGTCCCTAAACCCCTGAATTTGGTATATTCTTATGGGATTAATTGCTTCGATAACTGTTGATTCACTAACCAACGCCTTTTCTCGGTCCCTATATGCGCCAGTTATTGGGGTATGCTTGTACATGTTATACAGTACAGTATATCTTGTAGCAGTGTGGAAAACAAGAATACTTTTTCATTGATAACACTAACAAAGAGAATTTATACAGTATAAAAAAAATATACTGACAATCCAATACATACTACAACATCAATGTGGATTGACAGAAAAATGTACAATAATTCCTCACCATCCACGGTGTATTTATGTTCTAGAATTCACTTATGGAAAGCAGACATGTGGTTGGCAAGGGGTAGGTCTGATATGAAATAATAAGTTGGGGCAGTGACCCTTCAGAGACACACCTTAAGTTCAAAGCTATAAAAAAATACAGGGTGTGTGTGTGTGTGTTACAGGGAATTTGTGTAACCAGTGATGTCATATAATCCCTAGAAATATTAGGGATTACGTGAAATCATTGGTTACACAATTCCCTGTGACATATACAGTACGTACGGCACAATGAAAATCTCACTCACCACCTTTCATTCATTTTTTTCAGGAGGGCAACAAGCTCCTCCTTGAAGTAGACATGCACCTTCATTGTCCCAGGGTCCACAGTCCTATCCAACAGGTCATCCACCAGTTCTCTCCACCCAATCTGAAGATGCATAATATAATGCATTACTCACTTCAATTCTGTGTGTGTGTGTGTGTGTGTGTGGTAAAAATGCAGGACAAGCATTCGGGCAGTAACCATCTTTAACCATCACCTAGCGGTAAATGGTGTTAATTTTTCAACATCATAAAACTGGTCAGACGTACATAGTGTATAAATATATCCATCGTAAACGATCATTGTCTGTAGAGGCAACCCACACAGGCTGCTGGCCTCCTTCCTTCAGTAAATAAGATGAAGTAATTATCCCCGGAGTTGTAAGATTGGTAGTTTTCACACCAAATTGGGCTAGTTTAGAGTCTAGTTGAAGGTAAACTTTTGGCCGAGGTGGGTTAGCATTTTGGGAGGGGGGTGGGGGGTTATTTCCTACTTAAGTTGGAGTTCTTTTTAGGGATGGTTAATCAGTAAAGTGTAATTTCTAATAGATGCAAGAACAGTATCAGGAATGTGGCACTTTTATAAAGTTTTGATTCAACGTTCCCACAGCGGTCACTCAACGACCCAAGGACTGCCACCCCCCCTGGGCCCCTCCCTAACCACGCCACTAAAGTGAAGTAATTCGGTACCTTTGACAATTCCTCCAAGTATGAGAACTGCAATGTCACTGGCCAGGTAATTAACGACAACTGGCGGCTGTGCCTGGCTGGCCAAGACCTTAATGGAATGGAGATGACAAAAGAACCGTGTATACCTAGTGTTAGGTCATTATGAGATAATATTCTTAAATATTATTTACGCCTACTGCCATGGAAACTACTGACAGTAATAAATGTGGTTAAAAAAATCTGCTACAATAGGTTCACGTATGCCAGGAATGCCACTCACAAAACAAAGTTGTGGTGCAAATGTGTGAAAGATTCATTGGTCGTTGTCGGGGCAGTATGACAACAAACTTTGTTTCAAGACTTAATGTCGTTAAAGGTATTTAATAAGATGTGACTTTTATTATGCAGTATACAGTGAACCCCCGCCCAACGCTGGTTTGTCCAACGCACTTTTGACCGTAAATGTATTAATATGTTACCAAATAATTTGCCCAACACAGAAAATTTGAATATAAACAGGTTAACAATGCGCCGCCTCTGCTGTCTTACCTCCGCTCTGCTTCCGCCATGTGCCAGTTGGAGATGCCCACTAGTCTCGCTTATGCACTCTTACCACCAACATTGTACTAAAGCAGTTTTGGAACTTTGTGTTTTTGCCCTTACAGCATAGCCCCCAAACACAGAGGTGATGCTAGTGATGGTAGCACACCCAAGAAAAGTAGAAAAGTGATGACATTAGCCGAGAAAATAAAGATTTTAGATTGAATATGTGATGGAGCGCGTGTTGCAATGCTTGCCATTGAGAACTCTGAAAACGAATCCACCATGCCCACAATTTGTAGTTGTGAGGACAAAATACGTGCAAGTGTGAAAGCATCTTTCCAGTTTCATCATCATCGAAGTCTTCTTCATCAATCACCATCATCAGAAGGCTTCACAACATCTACGATATCATCGTCATCATAGTTACACTACAATCATCTAACCATGGATTGGTGAGTACAGTAATATGGTTTTATAATGCTTATCATTAATATTTTTAATTTTTTAAGGTACAGTATGTTAGTTCTATTATTATAATAGTTGTGCATTATGTAAATGTTTAAAAGGTATGCATTTCACGTGGTAAGAGTCCATATGTGGCCACGATCTCGCCACCCCATTTTTCCCATAAGAAGTTATGTTTGCCCAATGCAATTTTGCCCAATAAGCCATTTTCGAGGAACCTAACCCCCGCGTTGGGTGAGGGTTTACTGTATCTATAATGCCATGATGTATTGTTTTGTAAACCTGTGGAATTCAAGTGCAGTACAGTATTGTTAATTAACAACCACTTTAAACTGCTCTGGGTGTATACTTTACTTGTTAATGGTATTTAAATAAAATGTGAATGTCTTCTAGTTAAAACTTACTTTTTTTCTGTAACCCTTTTCTTTTCTTGTGACTTTATTTCTACTCAGTCTAAACCCAAACCTTCCCCTTATAAAATCCTGGATCCACCTGTTGTATCCACTTATTTAAGAACTGTGCATCATATACAGTAGTACACAACCAGAGGAAAGGAAAAATTCCTGTCCTTCTTACTTTTGACCTACAATACACCTATGACTTTGAGGTTAATTACTCAAACTTACCTTTATATCATTATTAAGTTACTCTACCTTTCTAACAGCAAAGAAACACTCAATAACCACAACTACAAATTTAGTTAATCTACAGGTTGGACCCCACTAATCCGGGGACTGATAGTCCAGCAGCTTTGATGGTTTGGGACGGTGTCATAGCTCACTTCTAGTGGCTGTTGCCACTATTTTACCTTTAAATACTTATAATTTACCCCTAAATATGCCTCCTAAGGGACCAGCAAGCAGTGGAAGTGGTTGTTATGTGGTGAAATGTAAGCATGTGACATTAACTATTTTATAAAAGATGTCTATACTGAAGAAATTAGACAGTAGTAGTACACTTTATGCATTATTTTGCCATTTTTAACCTCGGCTTTGATGGTTCAGAATTTTTGCTAATCCGAAACCGGTCTGGTCCCAAGCTTCCCGGATTAGCGTGGTCCAACCTGTATTAATAATGAACGGACAGAAAAGAAATAATCTTCAAGGAAAAATTCAATTTTGGACGGTATTTCAGAATAAGCTATGCTTAGAAAAATACTAAGTTTATAAAAAAAAATACTTGTGCACTACTAACAGTTTTTTCTGTGAAGACTTCATCCAGGTCCTCTAGAGTCATCTCCTCATATTCCTTTTGGACGTGATACATTCGTAATTTTGGAACATCTGGCAGCATCTGTAGTGATAAAAGTGTACACTATAGGGAGGATCACAGGGTCAACCCTACTGTATACAGTACTGTATATACTGTAGTCAGGTACAAACAACTTAATACAAAAAAAGGAACAACAATGAAAATACAGGAAATAAATTAAGTCTTACCTCTGCTGAAAGTTCTATGAAGTTATTAGCATCCAACAAGGCATTTGTTAAATGGTCGTCTCTGACAGTTGCATTGGTAATGTTCTCCATAAGGTTAAGATCATTGACGGCCATTTTCATCATCTTCACTCGAGTTTCAACTCCAAGTCCTTTCTGATAAGACAAATATAGATACCTGTATCAGTTGGACCAAGTTTACATTCAGCTTACACCTATAGGTCAAACAGTCCATTAAGGGAAGTGAGAATACAGCAAACTGACTACTGTATTAGGTTACCTTTCTGTACATTTTTTACCCATTTTATATATTTCTCAAAATTGTTCTAACTAAAAAAATTACAAATTTTCATATCCTGTATATCAGGCATGGGCAACCCACAGCCAGTGGACCGCATGCAGCCTGAATGCATGGTGTAGGCATATGCAGCCAGCTTTAGTGATTAAAGCAATATTTGTTAAAAGAATAATCTTCACACACAATTCATTACGGTTTCATCAGCCAAGAGTAAGTAGCTACAAAAATGTAACATTGAAATAAGTACAGGTTGACAACCCTTTATCCGAAATTCCGAAAACCGAAAGCTCTGAAAACTGAAAGTTTTTAAGTGGAACAATTTTTTTTTTTTTTTTTTTTCTTAAACGGGGATTAGCCCACCCAGGCATAGATCACTGACCCACATCGGGGCCTGGAGGGCGAAAATGTAATAGTAATACTAATTACAATAATAATAATTATTCATAGTAAATAAATATTTTAATAAAAAATACGTCAAAATAAAATAATAATGATAACAATAATAATAATAAGAAAATATAATAATAAAATTAATAATAATAACAATAATACTGTATTAATAAAATAATAATAATAATAATAAAGAAATACAAGAATGAAAAAAGATAAAAAGTGAGAAACACGACCTAGAGTCCAGTGGTTCTCAACCTGGGAGCCACGGCAAGAATTTAGGGGAGCGACGGCGAGCTGTTATAAATTGTACATTTCCAAATAATGTTGGGAATCTGAATTAAACAAAACTTGTATTACTTATTTTGACTTGGCAGAAGAGAATTTTCATTCTTTTTTGTCATTTTGTTTAATCATAATGACAATATAATTTTAATATTTACATACTCTGGTGCTATTTTTTTTTATGGATAATTTAAGATTTCACAGGTCCAGTCCCTGTCTGTGTGACAGGCGCTGAACCGAGTTGCTGAACTGCCTTGTTCAGTACGTGTCCGTTTGTCATCCCTTTGCAAGTGGTGATAGGACCGAATGATCTCAGTCTGGCCTGGGATACCATCACGAAAACAGTGGAGTGTATTGTCTCTGAACCATATATTGTGTTTGAGCTTGACTCAAGCATAATATACTCCGTAATTGGTGTTACTTATTTTGTTTCATAATTCATGTGGTCGCTGCTTTACGTGGGTGAAATATTTGTACACCTTTATTAATTATTTCCTTATTTATTGGTGCCATTGTTGTTCATACTCATTCTTTACTTATATAATCCTACCATACAGGTATTCGTCGACTTACGACCTATGCGACTTACGTCTGTTCGACTTTACGACCGGCGGTACGACAGTTTTGGCCCCAGCCCCAGTGTAAATAATAAACCAATTGTACTGTAGTATGCAGTGATTTACTTAAACCTGACGACCGTAACAATAATGAACAAAGAAAATGTTGATAAAATATGACTTAAAGATGATTATATTATCATTACACATTACAGTATAATATACGTAAGGTAATTATAACATAGGCCGACTTACGACCAGATCAACTTACGACCGGTCGGCCGTAACCAATCTAGGTCGTAAGTCGACGACTACCTGTATTTAGTGCAAAATTGGTATGACTCACTATTCTTCTCATTCTTCCAAGTTGGGCAGTGGTTGTCAAAGGAGGAGTGTTCTTGCTTACAGTAAGTACACTTCAGCTTGCTAGCTTGAGGGTGAATGTTTACCTGTGTGCATGTTTGTGTATGACTGTATGTGTGCTTTATGTGTGAGTGCATGGGCGTGTTATGTATGTGAATGTGTATTTGCTATTCTAACTCTTGTCCTATTTATCTGTCCTTCTTTAGTCTTTATCACTTGTCTGTTTGTCTGTTCTGGGAGAAAAATGAAGGAGGCCACGAGGCTGTTGAAAATTCCTCAAGGGGGGAATGGAGTGATAAAGGTTGAGAACCACTGACCTAGACCTATGAATATTATTATTACTGTATTATTATTATTATTATTATTATTATTATTATTATTATTATTATTATTATTATTATAATATTTTCGCCTCCCAGGCCCCAATGTGGGTCAGTGACTTGTGCTCGGGTGGGCTAATACACATTAAAAAAAAAAAAAAAATTCTGAAAACCGAAAAATTCCGAAATCCGAAATGCCTCTGGTCCCAAGGATTTCGGATAAGGGATTGTCAACCTGTACTGTATATACAATACAGTATAGTCAACAATACTGTATAAACATTTTAACTTGTGTGAGTTTACAGGCCAAGTTCAGAACGGCCTGTTTGACAGATTAGCTGCCATGTGGCAGTGGGTCACTTGGGAATTAACTAAGGTTGGGTAAGTCCAAGTGAGGTCACGGGCTGTGGTCACACAGGTCAAGGTAAAGGTCTCTTCCTTGTTGACAGACTCTCTCTCCATAGTACCTCATCCTTCATGCCTGGCTGTCTGGTCTATCTATTTATTCTTGTCTAATTAGGTGGTGGACAGGTGGGAGCAGAGATACCGAAAGTGGGTAACATTAGAGAGGGTAGTACCGTTAAGCTGGATGGATGGTGGAGGTGTGGCTGAACCAGGGGCAAGTTAAAAGAGACTCTGAGTCTTAGATACATTCACCTCAAGGCCAAAGTGTGCAAATGCATCTGAGTAGGTGTTCAGGATCTCCTGTAGGTTGCATTCAGTGTGAGCGACAAGGGTAAGATCGTCTGCTTACTGAAGTTCAGTAATAGAAGCTGCCGACACCTTTGTTCCTGCCTGGAGTCGTCTTATATTGAAAAGACCCTTCATCCGGTACCGTATGTCCACCCAGCTGGCACTGGCACGAATAAGGAAGGCAGCCAAGAAAATGGAAAAGAGAGTTAGTGCCAGTGTGCACCCTTGTTTAACCCCCATTTGGATGGGGAAGAACTCAGACTGGGTGCCATTGTGCAGGATACTGCTGTTCATGCCATCGTAGAGTTGCCTCACAATGGCGATGAACTTTGGTGGGCAGCCAAAACAGCTGAGGGTCACACGAGAGAGCTTCCCTGTTGACCGAGTCAAAGGCCTTAGTTAGGTTGATGAAAGCCATGTACAGGTCACGACGCTGTTTTCTGCACTTTTTCTGTATCTGACAGGCAGCAAAGATCATGTCAGTGGTGTCATGTGATGCTCTTACGCCACATTGAGATTCTGGGAGGAAGTTTTCCACCTCAAGAAGAAGTCTGTTTAGGAGGACTTGGGCGATAATCTTGCCAGCTACAGACAGCAGCGAGATCCCGTGGTACTTGCCACAGTCTGACCGGTCTCCCTTGTTCTTATAAATACTGTATTGATGATGGAGGCATTTTTTAGAGCTTGGGGGAATTCCTCCTTTTCCCATATATTCTCTAGGAGAGAGTGGAGACGGCTGGTAAGCAGAGGTCCTCCTGCTATATAGACCTCAGCTGGGATTCCATCAGGCCCTGAGGCTTTGCTATTTTTCATCTGTTTGATGGCAGTAGCTACCTCATCCAGGGATGGAGGATAGCTGAGGTGGGTCAGCTCTGGCTGCTGAGGGACCTGCTGGGCAACCAAGACATCCACATTGGTGTTTTGGTTGAGCAGTGAATGGTAGTGCCCTTTCCAGCGCTGAAGATGGCCTTCATCGTCTTTAATTATGGAGTTACCATTGGATGAGCGAAGGGGGACTGCGCCACGAGTGATTGGCCCTTAAAATGATTTAGTGGGATTGAAAAAGTTGCACATCTTGTGCTGATCTGCAAATTTTTGTATTTCATATGCTTTATTTCTAAGCCAGTTGTTCTTTAGATTACAAAGTTCCCGCTGGACCGCCACTTTCTTCTTGCAGAAGGTATCAGCCTTGGTCCGAGACTGAGGGTTGTTCTGCCAGTCAGTTAAAGCAGCACATTTATCATCGACGAGTACATTGATTGCCAGGTCATTTTCATCAAACCAGTCCTGGTGTATTCTTCGATCTGGCCAAGGTTCTCTCTGCATGTTTTTGTCATGACAGTGTCGAGAGTTTCCCATTCGGCACTGGGATTTGGGTTGTTTGTTGTTGGGTTGCTTATCAGCCCATATTCGAGCTGCTTTTTGAAGGCATGTGCTACCTCTGGATTCTCCAGATGCTTAGTGTTAAAATCTCTTCTGGAGGCTTGCTGCCTTCGCCGTTTTGGGGCGACATGAAGTGAGAGCTTGGCTCTGACGAGCTGATGATCAGTGTCGCAGTGGTCTGAGCCATGCATGGCATGGATGATGAGGACATCTCGGCGATCTCTTTCTCTGACAATGATGTAGTCAATAAGATGCCAGTGTTTGGATCGTGGGTGTTGCCATGAACCCTAGAACTTGTCGGTCTGCCTAAACAAGGTATTGGTTATAGTGAGGTTGTGTGCAGCACATTTGCTGAGGAGGAGTAGGCCGTTAGGATTACACATCCCTAGTCCATTTCTCCCTATGATTCCCTGCCAAATGTCAGCATCTCTGCCAACTCTGGCATTAAAGTCACCAAGGAGCAACTTTATCTTCTCTAGGGATAGAGGTTAGCACTCTGTCGAGGTCGGCATAAAAGGCCTCTTTGATGTCATCCTCTGCATCCAGTGTTGGGGCGCATGTACTGGCGAAGAAGGCATGACGTGAGTGATTCAGTGGGGCTCGGGGCGTCAAGAGGCACTCGTTGATCCCAATAGGCATTTCAGCTAGCCTGTGAAGGATGCGTTGGTGGATGGCAAAGTCAACTCCATAAATGCATTTTCTCTCCTCAGCAGGCTTACCCTTCCAGAAGGTGTAGTCAGACCCCCAGTTCTGTAAGTTGACCCTCGTCTGGGAGCCAGGCCTCACTGATGGCTGCCATGTCGATGTTATGCCTAGCCAGCTCTTTTGCCACAAGGGCAGTTCTGCTTTCAAGATGCTCATTTGTGCCAGTATCCAGAAGGGTCCTGACATTCCATGCAGCGACCATTAGAGGTTGTGTAGTTTGTTTTTGTTTGGATCTGTCATTTTGATTGTGTTTTTGACCACATAAGGATGACCTTACTGGGTGCAGTTGCCCAGTCAAGTAGTTTTTTTAGGCAGGCTATGTTTAGGGCACTTTTTCTAGCCCCCTCCTCATGTGGGGTGAGCAGAGTAGCTCCTCGAAAGGGCTGATCAGTCGCAGACAGGATTGGATTGCACTGCTGCATAGATCCCAGTGCATAAATGACCATCTTATCTGTGCCGCCCACGTGCAGAGTTGTGACTACAGAGTAGAGACTCCCAGCAGTCATCCCTGCCTGTCCCCGTCACCACTCGTCCATCGCCATAGGACTTTTGAGGGGTATAGTGGTTTTGATGATGATGAGAGGTATGATGAGTTGGGTGATGGCTATGCTTGAGTTGATTTATGTGGTGAGGCAGGAGCGCAGGCTACAACAACACATCTTGGCTCCCCCTTTTCCTAATCCAGTGGTGCAAGTGTTGCAACGACTGGGGAGAGGGAGAGTTGCAATGGACTGCCGATAGCGCAGTTTGTTGGGTTTCGCCTTAGTAGCCTGTCCATCATGCTTTGCCTTCGTCCACCCAGTGTAGTCGTTGGGTTTCCATGGTGGTCACCTCTTCCGCCTATACCGCCGTTGGAGTTTTGTTGGAGCTCTGTAAGCATGTCTGCCTGATGTGGGGCTCCAATGAATATTTTTCGTTCGGTGTTTACTCCTGTAGCCTTATACCTGACAAGATTAATCTGCAAGACAGTGGGGCAGTGGTTGTTAAGTGCCAAAACGTGTCCACATGTCTTTGGGCCAATGTGCCGTCCCCTCTGGGGTCCACTGCTACTCCGAGATTCCCTGCTGGTCTAGCCTGGGCCCACGAGGCACCCAGTTACTGTGTATTGCCACGAGGAGTCTTGATGGTGAAGAGGCTGTGTAATGGCAGGGGAAGACTTAAGCAAGTTGCTTACCTGTTTGCCATGAGGGCTAGTCAGCGGTGGCAGCAACATAATGCTGCCACCCACCCACACACACACACACATATATATATTAATAGTTCAAAAGTCACAGGAATCTAAAACACTTATAATCCATTATGGTTCTTTAAATTTTCAAAGCACTTATTTTTTGAGGGGATCATAACCTGTCATAAAGTGCTGGTTCTGCTCCTGATATTTTTTATTTATCTATATATTTTTTTTTTTTTTACGGGGATTAGTCCCACCCGGGCACAGGTCACTGACCCACATCAGCGCCTGGGGGCGAAAATATTATAATTATAATTATAATAATAATAATAATAATAATAATAATAATAATAATAATAATCATATTAATAATAATAATAATAATAATAATAATAATAATAATAATAACTATTATTATTTTTATAATAATTCATAAAAATTAATAACAAAATACTAAAAATACAAATAAAACACTAAAAATAATAATAATAACCATAAATAAATACAAAAGCGAAAAAATAAATCAAGAATGAGAAACGATATACATTATGTATGTTGTGTTGTCGAAGTAAGAGAAACAATTGAGACCCTGCAATTGTGTGTAAATGAAGCAGAAAGTCAGATCAGCAACCTGGGACTTGATCACAATTTTTGTGATGCCATATAGCAGCAGGGTCCACCATTACACAACACATTATGCTTCCAATATCTTCCCAGGCGGTAGCACCTCCCAGTTTAGTAGCTGCCTACTACCTATTGATAATACTAAATACTTATATGTATACAACATAAATATTCATGTCTACTCACCTTCATACACAACTTATGCTTTTCATATTCATCAGTGATATTTATCTTTCCATTTTTCCATTTAGCATTTTCTACATGTTGTTTGTACTCCTGGAGGCACCTGGATTTGGCTAAGTCATCACTAAATGGCGAGTTGAACAATGGTGGTGTGAGTTTAAGTACAAATTTTGCGGGGTCAGACTCATCAAGATCTAAACCTATATCAAACAATGGAGTGCTGTAAAGAAAGAGAATGGTAAAAATTTTGTCAAATGAAAACATCATTTATTAATACAGTACTATATTTTTATTTTCACCTTTTTATATTGGTTATATACTTTTTATTAATTCTTAATTCATGGCTTATAGTACATCAACAAGTGACCCACAAGATCACCTGCAAAGGCATCCCAATTTTTGCCTGCATTATACAGGTGGCTGTTTGGATTCTTAAGTCACATACGTACACAGTCCGTTCAGATTAGTGCAACAGTTACAGACATGCCAGCTTTGTAAGGGCCTGACTTGCACTGTTACCGCAAGCAGCAATGAGTAGGATGACACATAAACAAACATTATGTTAGGCGGTAAGTCATGTCATGTTTATTGGGTGTGCCTGCCCGTATACAGCATGTAGAGTACGAAGATGGTGGAGATGAGAGGCCCAGAAGGAGGTTGGAGTGTGTGAAAGGAGTTTGTTTATGTATAATTATAATCACCTGACTCAACCATAGCTGACCAGCCAGGGGGCCAGGCTATCAGGTGGGCATTTCAGTGTAGCTACCCATATCTTAGAGGCAACACCTAACCTGGCTTCTCTCTAGACTTTCAACACATAAGTTTAACTAGTACTTATTGTGTACACAGGTAGACTGTGGCCATTGCATCATTTATCAGTGTGACAATATAGAAATATGGCAAATTGAGTACTCATTGTAAGTGTTAAGATTAGACTAATTACATAGCCATGATTGTTATGTAAATATATATTGGATTAAACATTTATGTAGGAGTGCCTATGTATGACTTATTTGAAATACTAAATGAATTGTATTCAACAGGTTTGACCGAATTATAGTGTTCGTGAACAACGTCAGAAGTCTTATTCTTCCTTTAACCGCCCGGATGGCGGTTATATGCACTAACACATTTTATTTTCCATTACCCAAATTTCATTTATGCTGGACTTAGGTTTACATGTAGTATACTGACCTGCAACATGTTTTTCATCTTTTCCACATGTAATGCATTGTGGGAAAACATTTTGTATGTGAGAAAGCACCTAGAGCCAGGTGCATGGAGACATTTGTTTTACTCAAAGACATGTTCTTATCTTTTTGTCACTGCCAATGGTCAATCCTTCAAGTTCTGCATGTCAAGAATTCTCAAGAAATTATGAAGATGTTAACATTAAAAACTGTGGAATACTGAAAAGTTATTAAAATTTTGACACAGTTGGAGAGCTTGGCAGGGCACACCTAGTGAATGAGTCAAGCATACTTTTATCAAGAGGAAACTAGTCATACTTAGCAATGCTGTTAACCATTATAGTTCTGCAGATGTACAGTCTCGTTCAAGATTCTTCGAACACTGTTGGAGAAAGCTGGCAACTCAAGGCCGTTTGTTTACTCTAGTACGTAGTATATATATAATATGAAACAACAAAGCCCAAACATTAATTAAGCAATGGGGAACTAAGTAACCAATCACCGATAACCTTTACATTTACTCATAACTTTTACTACGTACTATACTAACCAAACGGCCTTGACTTGCCAGTTGTCTCCAGCAGTGTTAAAACAATCTTGAACGAGACTGTACCTCATACACTTGACACCGGAATCTTACACAATGATGACAAACCTCTTCACCCCCCCCCCCCCGAATATGTCACCATCTACGTATAATAATTCATGCAAAAAAATTTCATGGTGGCAGGACATTTAACAGAACATGTATCTGGCAGTCATGAGCGATACTCGTGCATCAGGTAGACATAAACATAAATGCACAGCAATATGGGAAGAGAGATATAATTTTGATGGCAAATATTGACACAGAGGAATATGATGAAGATAGTGGTGGAAGTTCAGCTAATGTCTTTAACCAATTTGTCTTCACAGGAAAATTCAGGAAGACAAAGCTGTCCAATCCATTGTACCACCAAGGAAATATACCATATTTTGTGGCGTAGAAGACGCACTTTTTATTACAAAAATATACCTTGAAAATTACCATGCGTCTTCCATGACGCTAGTTGATGGGTTGTAGCGGAGGTTTTCTTAGGGTCAACTGAAATCAGCCCCTTACAAAGACTGTTACCTCATTACTTAGCAATTACAAGTATTCTCTGTACTACAAAACAATTGATTTAACTAATATTGTTGATATACTGCAAAAAATACGATTACAGTGGTCCCTCGGTTAACGAATGGTTTGATTAACGAAATTTTGGTTAACGAATTAGCTCCCATAAAAATTTTCAGTTCAATTAACGAAATCCTTATGACAAACACGTTTTGTTGTGCTCATCAGCTGATCAGCTAGTCCGCCAATACAGTACAGTAATTGGTTCTATGTTTACATTCGTTTCCAGTGAAGTAAATATCAAGAAAGTTGGTCTCTTGAATATTTCTGCATTTTTTATATTAAAATTATTGTACAGTATACTGTACAGTAAAGTACTGTATTTAGTTTATATTTAATGTTTTGTTAATTCTATTACCGGTAAACAGTACTTTGTATGTACTTTTTCTGTGAGTTGGAACCAATTACCCAATATCCCATTGAAATAATAGATTCGGTTAACGAACGACTCTGTGGAACGAATTGTGTTCGTTAACCGAGGGACTACTGTATTTACTTACTCAGTCAGTAAAATAAAATAAAAAAATTAAACGGCTGCAGCTACACAACCCATGCTGCTGTGCGGTTTGTTTACTAATGGCAGTGGTGCGGCAGCACCATCTATTGAGGAATTGCGAAAGATTGCCTGCTGGTCCCAAAGCGCAGGGATTTTTATTTCTTCACACTTGAGTGTCTAGAACTTTGTTCATTCACTACCAGGCCTTCACTGGTGTCACAAGCCATTTTCATTCCTGCAAATTATCTCCCTCACCTATGGCAGGTGTATCAAGGAGACATAAATGTAATATCACATTTAAACTTGAAGTAGTGCAATATGCCAAAGAACATGGAAACAGGGCAACAGAGAAAAACTTCGGACCACCACCTACTGAGAAGATGATTCGCCAGTGGAGGAAGCAGGAGGGAGAATTAAAAAAACGAATAAACAGAAGCATAATCTTCATATAGTACCAGCAAAATGGCCAAACGGTACTTAGAAGAAAACTTGAAAACACGGATATTAGACCAAAGAAACTTGGGTTTTGCGGTGACTACGAAGATGATTATTTTGGAAGCAAGAAGGTTTGTAGCAAACACAGGGGTGGATGACTTCAAAGGAACTGCTTGTTGGTGTTTTCGCTTCATGAAACGAAATTGATGAAAATGAAGACTGATAAGCAGTTCTAAGTGATAATATTCAAAGAGGTGTACTTGTGCCAAAAGGGCTGTATATCAAGCAACGGTTTCACTGGTGTCGGTTAGTAAGTATAAAAAAAAAAAATTCCTAGAATTACATTTCCAAAATCAGGGTGCGTATTCCATGATGCAGCGTCTTCTACACCTCAAAATACAACTATAGTGCGAACCAAGATTTTTTTCTTATTTTTTGATGTGATAGGTGCTATTATTGCATTCACAGCGAGGGTATACATAACACTGAGATAGCATGGCAAACTGGGGTGAGCAAGCCCACAGTATCACGATGGGTTAGGCGCCATGCAACAATTGGTGCCACATTGAAACTTACAACCACAAATGTCTCTTGATTTTAAACCTTATTTTGGTGTTAAACCAATGCAATTTGCATATCAGTAACATGGTGGGTCCCATGTAGACTGATATATTAGAGTGTGTCAATTTTGTCAACATGTTAAAAATCAAATTTGGTAGTCAAAATATTGTGCCTCTTTATGTCTAAACTTGAGATTAGCAAACAAAAATGAATTGAAATAACCCTCACCTACATCAATTATACCTTAAAGTTTCAAATATCAGTATTTCAACAAATTAATGAGACTTGATTAGAATTATTCACATGATATTAACTAATCTCATGTAAGCATATGGATTATGGAGTATTTTATGGTTCTATAGCTTGTGTACAATATGCATGTCAGAACATGAACATGAACAGGCTCTCCGTGTGGGACAATTTAATTCTTGTTTTGACTTGTACCAAGCGTGAGGATGAGGCGCCCGGCTCACTCTCCTTCTAGATATTATAGACGGTGGTTTGCTCTCATTGCACTTGCACCTACTCTACCAGACGAATTCTACATTTTAATTATTGTAAGTAGGGCATATTGATTGTCGCAGTTACTTATATCATTGTATAAAACATTATGTTCTAAGAAATTATTATGTTATTTCTGTTACAGCATTTTTGATAAACAAATTGATATTTTTTGAAATAACAATTGAATTATGAAACATTGAAATATTTTTCTATTTGTCAGATAGTGTGAAGATGTCAAAATTGAAGACAAGAAGTCAGTTGTCAACCCACTTGAGCCTGCTAGTTGGTAAAGGGAAGGAGCTTCCTGTATCAGAACTTCCAACAGTGAGAGACATGCTAAGATTAGGGTTACTCCTTCGAGAAAAAAATGCAAAGGACAGAAGGAACTATACAGATAAAGAACTCATAAATGACATGATAGTCCCTCTTCTGCATCAATGGACAAAAGCTAATGCACTATTCAAACCACCTGTGATTAATCAGTGTCGAACTATTGAGCTAAAACTAACGAAATTATGGCACAAAGCAGTTGAAACATCACTTGGTAAAGGAAACTTGGCCAGGAAAAATGAATTTCTGCACACACTTGATACTCTGTTTGACATTTTGACCTGCAAGTGCTCCATACAATTATGTTCTGAATCCAACTGTTCTCACTCAGGTAAGAGAGAAAATAATTCCCACATTGATTGTGGTTGTCCTCGTGAAAAGAAGATCCCTGTTTTAGAGCTTGAATTTATAAAGGCACAAAGGCAGAAGGCCAAGGAAGTATGCAAATGGGTTCAATAGATTATTCAGAAACAAAGAAGCAGATTGCTAATGCCAAGAAGAGAGAACAAATCCGAGAGAGGGAACAAAAGAAGAAAATGAAGAGTGAAGAAGCCATCCAAAGAGAGGAAGAGCTGTGTCAAGATGTTTATCACTTCTTTGATAGTTCTTCTGATGAACAGGAAGCAACATCAGATGATAGTTCCAAAGAGCCATCTGAACCTTTACCAAAGAAAATGAAATACAACACAAGAAATATTTCAAACATTGCTTTAGCTAGTATTCGCCACCATGCTGGACTTCGTGAGGCTGCAGAAATTGCAACTGCCGCTTGGATAGATGCAGGCCTCATCAGCCGAGAGGATGTATCTTTGGTGATAGATCATAATAAAATTAGAAGAGCACAAGAAAAAATAATGAAGGAAATATCTGATCAGCATGAAAAAGATTTAAGCGAGGGAGGGCTCTCCTGTCTTTTGTTTGATGGAAGAATAGATGACACAAAAGTTTTGCTAGAAGTAGAGGGAGTGAACAGAAAGTTTCCAGGTCTCATCAAAGAAGAACACTACTCTGTCTGTTCTGAGCCTGGTGGTCGGTTTTTGTTTCACTTTGCTCCCGAAACTGAAGTAGAAGGGAAGAAACATGCAGAGGTCATTGCTGATCATATTTTATGTTGGGTTCAGGAGAGAGGACTTGGCAGTTCACTGCAGGCTGTTGGTGGAGATTCAACTGCAGTGAACACCGGATGGCAGGGGGGTGTAATGACGCATTTAGAAAAAAAACTAGGAAGAAGACTTGTTTGGATTGTATGTGATTTACATACAGGCGAGCTACCTCTTCGTCATCTCATCCAGGAACTTGATGGTCCTACAAAGAGCAACAACAAGTGGTCAGGTCCCCTTGGCATCATGCTGGATGAAGCAACACAACTAGAAATAAATACAACCTTTCCAAAGGTCGAAGTTGGCCCTCCCCTTCCGGCGTTGTCTGAAGGAGTCATCAAAGATCTCAGCACAGATCAATCCTATGCTTATTGTATTGCCCAAGCAATAAGATCAGGAGAAGTGCCTCAGTCATTGGTTCTCTTGGAGATTGGACCTGTCAGTCACAGCCGTTGGTTAACTACAGCTCTTCGTTTCTGCAGGATTTGGATTTCCAAACACGAATTGAAGGGCAAAGTGCTGAAGAATTTGAGGTTAATTGTTGAATTTATTATTGGAGTTTATCTTCCCCAGTGGTTTAGTGTGAAACTTAATCCTATGTGGGTGGATGGGCCCAATCACCTTTTGTTTCAATTGCAGCTAGTAAGAACACAGAGGAAGGTAGTGAGGGACATCGTGTTACCTGTGGCAAGAAGGTCCGCTTGGTATGCTCGATCAGAAGCAGTTTTGCAAGCAATGCTTTGCAGTCAATGTACCAATCTCCGAACCGAGGCTGTAGAAGTCATTCTAAAGATTAGAGAAACGCTAATAGATGACGACCAGTTGGGAGACTGTTCGTTTCATTCAAGAAAAGTTCCCCCAATAAACGTCAATGCCACCAAATTGTCAGAATTGGTTGACTTGAGTTTGGAAGTCTTAGAGCCTCCATTGACAACAAGTCTAACTAGCCAAGAATTGAGAAACCTTAAAGAGACTCCAATGCAGGTGCCGAAGTGGCCTTCCCACACTCAAAGTGTGGAGAGATGTGTGAAAATGGTCACAGAAGCAGCGGGCCATGTTTACAGCCACGAGAGGCGAGAAGGTTACATCAAAGCACAAATAGCAAGCAGACTAGTGATGACAAGAAACCAAAGCAAAGAGAGTATGAAGGCATTGGTTACTTTCAAATAGACTACGGATAATAAAATATAATAATTTGAAACTTGAAACAGTAACATGTGTGCAAACGCTGGTTATGTTATAAATTCACAAATATGTACATTTAAAAATCCATTTGATGTAGGTAAGACTTATTATAAAAAAAAATTTATGCCAGAATATTGTTTTGCATGCTTAAAGACTACAATAAATTGCTACCAAATTACTCGATTTTCAATTTAGCCAGTTCACCCCCTAAATTGACACACCCTACTGATATATTGCTGTAGCTGTTCACTCTAATATCAAGTACTATTTGCTTAGTTACTCTTCATAAATCAGACATCATGAACAACATTAGTTGACATATTGTGAAACTCAGGGCTGTGGCTGGTGACAGTTACTTCATCAGTGAGGGAGAGGGAGGTGGTCTAGCGTACTCATAGACTCATTTTCTATACCAGCAACATTAGGGTGTGGGTAGGTGGTATGGCGGTAACGCACGTAACTCTCACCAATACTGTATGTCAAGGGTTCGAGCCTTGGCCCAGACACACGTGTGAAAGGTGTTATCCAGTGTGACCCTCACTACCAAACACCACAGGTTCCCCAGTCCCCAGTTTCCTCCTGTACTAACATGGGATAGAGCATCCAAATGGCTAGTAAGCTGATAAGTGGCAAAAATGATATGAAAATATAAAAAATAAATAAATAAAAGAAAATTAATACACTGTATAGGTCTTAAGGTTCAGTGAATAAATGAGTACAGTTTCCATTACCATATCAGTATTCAAGGTTAATAATGTACAGGGTATTGTTAAGTTAGGTTTTGGGGTCAAAATTGATTGAGCTGGTGACCACCTCTGTTTACAACAAGTATTTTTGGGGTTGAACATGTTAAAGCTGGAAAGCATCTTGGCTTGTACCATGGGTTTAGATAGTGCAAATTCACTTTATGAATGCTTTTTCAAGAACATTGTTGCTTGTTAAGTGGGACTACACTGTACTTGCTAACGATCACTGCTGAAACTCAAAGTGGGAGGCAATACTCACAAAAAAAAAATTCTGAATGGCACAGTCAATACACTGACTTTACAAAGCAGCCAGTTAGATTGGGTTAGGTTCATTAACTCCCTCTAAGAATGGATGTGAACTTTAGAATAATGTTATAGCTACACAGGTGACATTTGAAGAAGATATGCCTATCACACAGGTCACTTTGGAAGTCCCATACCAAGGCTGTGATAATGTTAAAAACAAGATGCTGCACCATATGACGAAAAAAATCTTAATATAATCTTATTCTTATGAAAGCAAATTAAGAATATCAACAGATATATAATAACTATATCACTAACAATACAGAAAGTTCATTATTAAAGTTGTTATGATAAAATTCTAAGAAGTGCAGAATACTTACAAGTGTAGCTTCATCATTTTGGCCAATACATTCCACATTTTAAAGTTGTCATTAGGAGCATTAAATGTATACCCAATATCCAGAAACAACTTCTTGACCTCGTTTTTATGATCACTTTCATTAACATTTTCATAATTCAGGCAGCTGTCATAAAACTTTTTGAGAGGATAAGTCAATGATGTAGGATCTATGCCAGCCAGCTTGTCTGTAGGAATAATGAATATGAAAGTGGTTAATTGTCCTATATTACGGTGAAGATGTGGTTTATGATGCTCTACCATAACATGATAGTTAGGTTAGGTTAATACAGTAATTAGATTTACTGCAATATAAGATATAATGAATTATCACATGACTTGTACAGTATACCATAATAAATACTTAACATATACTTAACATATATAAGATATCCAGTAACATTCAATAGGTATTTATATGAACAAATTTGAATACAGAACAGCACCATTAATCACAGTAGAGAATGTAGACTTGTAAGATCAAAATATAAAACACAGCTACATAATGACAGGTATATCTACAAAACATAATTGTACAGTAAACAGCATACTTATGTGATACATACCATAGAGTATAACCACATGACATACACACAAGAGTATTACCACATGACATATACACCAGCATATAACCATAATGACATACACACAAGAGTATAGCCACATGACATACACACCAGAGTATAACCACATGACATACACACAAGAGTATAGCCACATGACATACACACCAGAGTATAACCACATGACATACACACCAGAGTATAGCCACATGACATACACACCAGAGTATAGCCACATGACATACACACAAGAGTATAACCACATGACATACACACAAGAGTATAGCCACATGACATACACACAAGAGTATAGCCACATGACATACACACCAGAGTATAACCACATGACATACACTCAAGAGTATAGCCACATGACATACACACCAGAGTATAGCCACATGACATACACACAAGAGTATAGCCACATGACATACACACAAGAGTATAGCCACATGACATACACACAAGAGTATAGCCACATGACATACACACCAGAGTATAACCACATGACATACACACAAGAGTATAACCACATGACATACACACAAGAGTATAGCCACATGACATACACACCAGAGTATAGCCACATGACATACACACCAGAGTATAACCACATGACATACACACCAGAGTATAGCCACATGACATACACACCAGAGTATAGCCACATGACATACACACAAGAGTATAGCCACATGACATATACACCAGAGTATAGCCACAAGACATACACACCAGAGTATAGCCACATGACATACACACCAGAGTATACATGACATACACACCAGAGTATAGCCACATGACATACACACCAGAGTATAGCCACATGACATACACACCAGAGTATAGCCACATGACATACACACCAGAGTATACATGACATACACACCAGAGTATAGCCACATGACATACACACCAGAGTATAGCCACATGACATACACACCAGAGTATAGCCACATGACATACACACCAGAGTATACATGACATGCACACCAGAGTATAGCCACATGACATACACACCAGAGTATAGCCACATGACATACACACCAGAGTATAGCCACATGACAAACACACCAGAGTAGAGCATGACATACACCCCAGAGTATAGCCACATGACATACACACCAGAGTATAACCACATGACATACACACCAGAGTATAGCCACATGACATACACACCAGAGTATAACCACATGACATACACACCAGAGTATAGCCACATGACATGCACACCAGAGTATACATGACATACACACCAGAGTATAGCATGACATACACAACAGAGTATAGCCACATGACATACACACCAACATATAACCACATGACATACACACCAGCATATAACCACATGACATACACACCAGAGTATAGCCACATGACATACACACCAGAGTATAACCACATGACAGGTGTAAGCAAAACAGTGATTACCTTTGATAATTTTGGCAGCATTAACCTTTGGGTCATAAGGCTTCAGGAAAAGTTCATCCTCCACACCACCACATGCGTACTGATAGAAGTCCTGTGGAGAAAAAGAATGAATCAATTTCACTTTGGATTGCTCTATGATCTCATAGGATTATTTACTTCATATCCATATATTTTTGAAAGGATAATATACTGCATCAAGTTCCACAGATCCACTAAGCTCCATTGTTGTAAGAAGTGCTACTGACCTGACAGGGCTTCACACCGCTCTTGTCCATCCCATCCAACATACGTCCTGCTACTTTTTTGCACTCAGCTGAATGACACACCTCATCAGCTTTTACAGAAAGAGGAATAAGAATTAACCTATCATCCCTTTAGAGTTCAATTAATAGGACCAGGAAATGATTTGATGTGAAAGAGATAGAAGTAAAAATAATAACAGGTATCCAAGAAGTCCTTATCTCGCCACCACGTCAAAGATAAAAGAAAAAATTGCATCAAATAATAAATGCAACTGACACTGCTGATCGGAATATCAGGATAAGCTTAAGATAAAGGAATTCACACCAAATAATCCCCCCCCCCCCCCCCACAAAAAGAAAGTTCTCGTCTTCCATTTAGTTACAGTATTGCACATACCGGGATAACTACACATCAGATCTATCTATTAGCTTCCACTTGCCCACCATAAATGTCTCACCATATCTCAGACATTCATCAACTTCTGTAGAGTTAAAATATATGCAGCAACATAAATGTCATTTCAAAAATCCTGAAGGCATGTTGTTCTTGTTTCAGGCAACGTGAACTGTGTAGAATCCCATGTAGAGAACTCCTGTTAACCAGAGGCTGTTCCCACCATGCCCACTCTAGCTATTGGGAAAACATTCATTCATTCAGACACTGGCAGTGACCACGTTGAAGTAAGACATATGCCAGATATGTTGCCATGTGTAATAAAGAAGATACATTACAAATATGATACTAACTTTCTTTTTCCTTGAAAATGATGGGGACTTTTTGGACACCCAGTACAGTACAACAAAACTTATGCCAAAAAAGGGCTCTCTGTGAAAAGACATACGTATGCAGTTAATGAGACTCGTGCGTGACCAGCACAGAAATGATGGTCTCTTGTTTCTATCACAAAGAGGCAAAGAGACAGTCTCAAGTTTATTATTCTTTGTCCCTTTCTAACGATATACTTTTTTGAAATATTTTTAACATCTCAAAATAATACCCTCCCCTAATGCATATATACTGTATTTCTAATATCATGTAAATGACATGTGAAAGACTGGAGTGATTAAACTAAATAAAAAGTACAGTAATAGTATTCTAGTCTCTACCAGAGGGCAACAACTCAGTTTCACACAGCATAATTAACTATGTATAAAAGATACTAAAACTAAATACAATACTCAGCATTAAATAAAACATGATCGCAGCCACACTCACTCTCTGATGATGGACTTGAGGGTAGATAAACTATTGGTGTTTCAGTGGTTGATGTCGGTGTAGTTGACAGTTCAGTAGTTGGCATTTCAGTGGTTGATGTCAGTGTAGCTGGCAATTCAGTAGTTGGCATTTCAGTGGTTGATGTCAGTGTAGCTGGCAGTTCAGTAGTTGGCATTTCAGTGGTTGATGTCAGTGTAGTTGGCATTTCAGTGGTTGATGTCAGTGTAGCTGGCAGTTCAGTAGTTGGCATTTCAGTGGTTGATGTCAGTGTAGTTAGCAGTTCAGTAGTTGGCATTTCAGTGGTTGATGTCAGTGTAGCTGGCAGTTCAGTAGTTGGCATTTCAGTGGTTGATGTCAGTGTAGTTGGCATTTCAGTGGTTGATGTCAGTGTAGCAGGCAGTTCAGTCATTTCACTAGAATCTTCAGAGACAGTACTAGATGTAGAATCCCCAGAGACAGTATTAGATGTAAAATCCCCAGAGACAGTACTAGACGTAGAATCCCCAGAGACAGTACTAGATGTAGAATCCTCAGAGACAGTACTAGATGTAGAATCCCCAGAGACAGCACTAAATGTAGAATCCCCAGAGACAGTACTAGATGTAGAATCCCCAGAGACAGTACTAGTTGTAGAAACCTCAGAGACAGTACTAGATGTAGAATCTTTAGACAGAGTACTAAATGTAGAATCCTCAGAGACAGTACTAGATGTAGAATCCCCAGAGGCAGTACTAGATGTAGAATCCTCAGAGACAGTACTCGATGTAGAATCTTTAGACAGAGTACTAGATGTAGAATCCTCAGAGACAGTACTAGATATAGAATCCCCAGAGACAGTACTAGATGTAGAATCCTCAGAGACAGTACTAGGTGTAGTAGATGGGGTAATACTAGGTGTTGGTGTGGTTGTACTAGGTGTAGGTGTAGTTGTACTAGGTGTAGTTGTACTAGGTGTAGGTGTAGTTGTCCCAGGTGTAGTTGTTGAATCACTCGAAGTATTGCCAGGGTAGCCTCCTGCATGCTTGCCTGAGATTGGCTGGAGAATTAAAAACTAATGTAATACACATACATATACAAATTACATTCTAGAGAAAAATCTACAACAGTAAGTGTCTATTTCTTACAGCTTTAAAATATACAAATATTACATCACTGGCTAAGAAACTGTCTCTAAAATCTTATATTTCTGTATGTATTTAAATGCTACTATTCTGTATATGCCCATTATAGTACATCCTTCTTTCCTCACACAGCCAAAATGTGGAATGCTCTGCCTTCTTGTGTGTTTCCATATTTATACAATCTGTCTCACTTCAAAAAGATGGTTTTTCGGCACCTTTTTCTCTTTTATTTTTAATTTCTTTTTTACTCTTATTTTTTCGCCTCCTAGGCCACGTTGTGGGTCAATGACTTGTGCCCGGGTGGTCTCTTCCCCGTAAAAAAAAATACAGTTTCATACCAACTGAACTGAATGACTGACTGATTTGTATTTGGTGTGGAACAGTTAGTCCTATAATGCTGTATTAACTTGAAAAAGGTTTTCCATTCATAGTAGTTTAACAAACTGTGGCTAAAATACTCACACATAAATATATTGTAACTATTGTATACTTAAAAATATTATAAAAATAGCTAATGTATGCTAAGGGAGGTCAATGTCCAACGTAAAATGAAAATTTGGTTCCTCATATTATTGTTTAATTCATGAAACTGAACTTGTTATAGATAAATAAATGGAGAATCACTGGAGTAGAATCAAAATTAAATTATATGATGGACTCAGACTAGAAAAAATCCATATACATTATTAGTTTTATCAGAATTAATCTTGTGGATATTCAGGCTCCTAGTACAATGTTGATTAATTAAAAGAAAAAGATAAAAGAGAATGGAAAGATGTATTGAGGACAAATAACCTTAGGATAGCTCAGATGACACCCCCAATACATTTCTGCACCCGCCCCTGGTATGTTTATTTGTCCCACCAGACAAAGCATTTAACTTCACTGTTAAGGCTCAAGTATAGACTTATCCAAGTAGGTACTCTATGCAGTGCATCTTCACTTCCTTTAAAGTTATCAACAACAATTTCCTGTTCTTGTCTTTTGTATAATATCCTATGCATGTTCTGATAGCCACTTCTTCTGTTTATTTCTTTTTCCAAGAGTTTTCTTTCCAGCCCCCCCCCCCCCCCTTGATTACTGACTGTTGATTTTCTTCTGACATTTCAAGTGGTAGGAAACAATTTCTACATTAAAGAATAATATTCTCTTTCTCCTGTAGTTTTGTAGTGGATTCCTCCCCTACAAATGCTGTTTGTCGCTGGCTAGCCGACCCCGCGAATTCCCCAATGTATGCCTCGTGGTCTAGGTCAGCAACCAGCGCCGCCTTACATGACTGAAGTCAACTATTAAGCCACGCCTACCCCTGCTATATAAGACCTGACCTCGGCAACATCAATCAACACCTCCTCCTCCACTCCTGCCTGGTGGCCCTCGCTCCAGCCGGTGACCATGCCGACCCACAAGCTGCGTGTTCTCCTCTGAGCACCCTCACCAACCAGCTCTCTCTACTCAACGCTTGTAACCATGCTGCCTTCCCAGCACCAAGCTGCATTGTACATCCAATACAATATGTATACAGAGAGCACATTGTGAGTTTCCTTTCTCCATCCCATCCTGAGTGTGAACCAACATCTCGAAACCCCACAGTTTAACCTTTAAGGATTAGTGTTGCACTTTAGTACTCTACTGTATTTTATTCTGGCTAATACCCGATAATTTTAATCAGCTGAGAGAAACTCCTACCACTCAATGGGTTAAAACCTTTCTTAATTAATAGCTTTTTTGTGTCATTCTACAAAATTGTCATTTTTCTCCAGCTCTTAGCCATAGTGTAATAGAGTAACTACTGTACAACCAACTGACGATCACACCCAATATCTGCTCCTCTCCACATTGTAATATCATTCAGAGTGTTGCATCCATTCTTCGATATCTTAATACACTATGGTCAATTTAATTTTGTTATTTCCCATCTGGAGAGGTCCATGTACATGTATATTTATGGCTTTCTTTATGTTACAACCGAGTGCCTCCTATTATACGAGACTAACAGGGCACACTCTAGTTTCATTCCTTTCACTAACACTTTGATTTTAATTATTGTACTGAATGTGTTTAAGACCTTTATTAGCTGAACCAACTTTGGCATTAAAATCCCTAAGAACAATTAGCATATCACGCAGTGGAACATGTCTATTACTTCTTGAAACTTCTCTTACTATCTTTTCCTTCATCAGATGCCTCATTTGATGGTGAGATTTAACTGACAGGACTTAAGTCTTCCTTTTAATATTCTCTCAATTATGGGTTCCCTTTCAGTTAGTGCTTCAGATGAACATGAAAATTTTGAGTTGGGAATTTCTGAAAATAACCAGGTTATGAAAACTTACGAATTACCTATATGAAAGTTTTACTGTATCTTTTGTATGGCAACAAGAGCCAAGGGAGGAGTGAAACACTAACCTCCTTACAAGTGTCGTCATGGCAAGGGCGGGGCACCACACACAGGATGATAATGATGACCACAAACACCACAGCCAAGACACCCAGAATTGTGCCCGTCCTCTTAATCGGTCTCGCCATTCTGCCTCAACACCTGGGGAAACAAATGTTGTGAGAACAAGTTGTTGCATGAATGGAATATGTGGGGAGAAAGTAGAAGAAAGGGAGAGAATTTCCTTACTTTCTAGAAATGTGAGGGCAAATGATATCTGCACCAAAGAAAATTCTGTTCATTTTGTTGTCTAAGAACTTCCAATAATTATAACAGGAGTTAAGATTAGTTTGGTATTGATAATTAGATATGTCTATGTTCTATGTCAGAAAAATAACTTGAATAAAAGATGATTGGAATGAAAATGATTACACCAAAGGGACTGAAAATTGTATGGCAAAAGCTCAATAATCTGGCACAGTTGTGACCAAGCAGTTGGATTTTCTTAGAGTACTACTTTTATTTTTATTTTCTTGGCCACTAATTGGCTCATTAGCGGCTTGGGCGATCGATCATGTATGTTAGGCACTGTTGACAGTACTGGACATAACACTACCTCCAGAATGTATCTGTATCTGCACCAGTGATGGTCAAATCTCGTCTTGAATGAGCTCACATTTGGTGCCACCACAATGCTCTCTGGCAGATTGTTCCACACGTTTACATCTCTCACTCCGAAAAGTTGGCCCTGACAATTTTCTGAACTTGTTTCTTTTTCAATCTTGAGCTGTGACCCCTAGTGGGATTGGACAAGATTTAAGATCACCTTTGTTAAAGCACTCCTTGAATCATTCATAAAGCACTTTATAAATCTAGCAATACCTTCATTAGTTACACTTTCTGTATAAAATATCAGGTGGTCCATATTTCAGGTACAGGTATTTTGCTTTCCATAACCTTATCCTCTTCTCCATTTCTCAGCTTTTTACAGTCAGTCAGGCGATTTGTCAGTTGTCTGTCACAGTCCAGTAATGGCAAGTAATGGGTGTACTGTATATGGACTCCTCAATGTACCAGTGTTTGCCAAGCTTTGACTTAAAAAGAGCTCGTGCTTGGTGCTGTCACAACATTCTCTGGCAGTCAACCGGCTATGTCAAGCAGGAGCGTCCACATATAAATCCACGCTGGCATTCCTTCACGAGGTTGTTCTGTTGAAGATAGTCCGCCATGGCATTGAATATAATCTCTCTCGCAGTTGATATACTGTACTGTATTATGAACTTTAATTATTGTGCAGTGGTGATTGCCTTCGCTGAATATAGGACTCACACATGTAGCAATTAGTCCACCTAATGAGGATATCACTCCGAGTATGTTGTCTTCAAACAGTCATTGACACTTGGGTGAATAGTTGAAAAATATGCACATTTCAACCAGGGTACCTATCATATTCCGCACGTGCTATACCTGTAGCTGATTTAACTTAACTACAAGATTAAGTACATGTAAATTTCAATGAAAGTATGGTGCACATAAACACAATTCATCAATGATGGCAGCAACTCCTTTATTTTTACCAGACATATTTCCTGCACCATCATAACCCTGATCACACAGCAATTGTAGCACTGTCAACATGTAAAGCTCCTTGTAGGTACATATTTGGCTTGAGGATAGACAGTAAATTATACTATCTATCCTCAATGGTACCTGGATGTTTAAATTATGTGGACCATAAAATAATACTGTCAGGCCCTTGTAAACAGAACTATGTTTCAGAGTCACAAGGGCACATTTGCCTGTGTCTAGGGAGGCACATGCCCCCCAGCCCCCTGGGTCTGGGCCTTCTCTAGAGGGCAGATTCACAACACTGGATCAGGTAATGCTAAACCTCAACAAAATACAGGACAAGTCTATTGAGTCACTAACGAACAGTACAAAGACTTAAGAACACTCTCAACTCTGATGGTGAATCAGATATTGATGAAAAGCAACTCATATTAGAAATTAAAAATTTGCCATCACAGAACATGACAGCACTGGAAGAAATATCCTCTCTTTTAATCATGAAATAGCTAAACAAACAATATCCATACCTCTGTGTTACAGTGAGAAACACTCCCAGTGACAGTGGCTGCTGCACAGAGGAACTTCTTTAAGTTAAACCTCATCAATATATACCAGAGATCATCAACAACTAATGCTTACCTGAATTTGTTCACCATAATCAGCACCAACCATGCATAAGAAATGTTGGTGACAAAGCTTTGAAGGTACCAAACAATATTATGATATCTATTAATCTGTTGATCATCTCCCAAATGGTTATTGATCTGTTGCTTATCAAACAGTTATGATGTGAGAGAGAGATTCTTGTAGGAGGGAGAAGAGATCTCATAACTAATATTACCTTGAAGGGGGTGGCTCATTGATAAATTCCCTCAGTATCCTCAAAATGCTAAAGCTGACCCAAGGCCTGGTATTAGGTCCTGAGTCTCCAGTCGTCATAGTTTTGCTCTGTATATTAATTGTCTGAATTTTATTTATCAATATTTTCAACTTTCAGTGTTCAATTTAAGGACATTTGTCGTGGTTATAAATAACATATTCAAGGATGTACAGTAACAGATTTAATATCAACACATGGGCATATCTGGCTGGGGGGGGGGGGGGGTTAAGCCATCCCCTTGAGCCGACAATTTTTATTATTATTGAGAATGTATTCCCCAAGAGTTGGACAGGTAGATACTGTAGACTGATAAACAGATAACAACCAATTCATCTCTCCTAGACACCCAAGGTCAGGTTCTGATCAGCCACCCAAGGTCACATCCTGAAACAGCTAACCAAGGTCACGTCCTGACCAATCACCCAAGGTCAAGTTGGGGTCCTGACCAGTCACCCAATGTCAGGTCAGGTACTGACCAGCAATCCAAGGTCAGATCAGGTACTGACCAGCCACCCAAGGTCAGGTCAGGTACTGACCAGTCACCCAAGGTCAGGTCAGGTACTTACCAGTTACCCAAGGTCAGGTCAGGTCAGGTACTGACCAGCCACCCAAGGTCAGGTCAGGTACTGACTAGCAATCCAAGGTCACGTACTGACCAGCCACCCAAGGTCAGGTCAGGTTAGGTACTGACCAGCCACCCAAGGTCAGGTACTGACCAGCCACCCAAGGTAAGGTCAGGTACTGACCAGCCACCCAAGGTCAGGTCAGGTACTGACCAGTCACTCAAGGTCAGGTCAGGTACTGACCAGCCACCCAAGGTCAGGTCAGGTACTGACCAGCAATCCAAGGTAAGGTTAGTTACTGACCAGTCACCCAAGGTCAGGTTAGGTACTGACCAACCAGCCACCCAAGGTCAGGTCAGGTACTGACCAGCAATCCAAGGTAAGGTTAGTTACTGACCAGTCACCCAAGGTCAGGTCAGGTACTGACCAGCAATTCAAGGTCAGGACAAATACTGACCAGCCACCCAAGGTCAGGTCTGGTACTGACCAGCAATCCATGGTCAGTTACTGACCAGCCACCCAAGGTCAGGTCAGGTACTGACCAGCAATCCAAGGTAAGGTTAGTTACTGACCAGTCACCCAAGGTCAGGTCAGGTACTGACCAGCAATTCAAGGTCAGGACAAATACTGACCAGCCACCCAAGGTCAGGTCTGGTACTGACTAGCAATCCAAGGTCAGGTTAGGTGCTGACTAGCAATCCAAGGTCACGTACTGACCAGCCACCCAAGGTCAGGTCGGGGTACTGACCAGCCACCCAAGGTCAGGTCAGGTTAGGTACTGACCAGCCACCCAAGGTCAGGTACTGACCAGCCACCCAAGGTCAGGTACTGACCAGCCACCCAAGGTCAGGTACTGACCAGCCACCCAAGGTAAGGTCAGGTACTGACCAGCACACCCAAGGTCAGGTCAGGTACTGACCAGCCACCCAAGGTAAGGTTAGGTACTGACCAGCCACTCAAGGTAAGGTCAGGTACTGACCAGCCACCCAAGGTCAGGTCAGGTACTGACCAGCAATCCAAGGTAAGGTTAGGTACTGACCGGCCACCCAAGGTCAGGTCAAGTACTGACCATCAATCCAAGGTCAGGTTAGGTACTGACCAGTCACTCATGGTCAGGTCAGGTACTGACCAGCCACCCAAGGTCAGGTCAGGTACTGACCAGTCACTCAAGGTCAGGTCAGGTACTGACCAGCAATCCAAGGTAAGGTTAGTTACTGACCAGTCACCCAAGGTCAGGTCAGGTACTGACCAGCAATTCAAGGTCAGGTCAAATACTGACCAGCCACCCAAGGTCAGGTCAGGTACTGACCAGCAATCCAAGGTAAGGTTAGTTAATGACCAGTCACCCAAGGTCAGGTCAGGTACTGACCAGCAATTCAAGGTCAGGACAAATACTGACCAGCCACCCAAGGTCAGGTCTGGTACTGACCAGCAATCCAAGGTAAGGTTAGTTGCTGACCAGTCACCCAAGGTCAGGTCAGGTACTGACCAGCAATTCAAGGTCAGGACAAATACTGACCAGCCACCCAAGGTCAGGTCTGGTACTGACCAGTAATCCATGGTCAGGTACTGACCAGCAATCCAAGGTCAGTTACTGACCAGCCACCCAATGTCAGGTCAGGTACTGACCAGCAATCCAAGGTAAGGTTAGTTACTGACCAGTCACCCAAGGTCAGGTCAGGTACTGACCAGCAATTCAAGGTCAGGACAAATACTGACCAGCCACCCAAGGTCAGGTCTGGTACTGACTAGCAATCCAAGGTCAGGTTAGGTGCTGACTAGCAATCCAAGGTCACGTACTGACCAGCCACGCAAGGTCAGGTCAGGTACTGACCAGCCACCCAAGGTCAGGTCAGGTTAGGTACTGACCAGCCACCCAAGGTCAGGTACTGACCAGCCACCCAAGGTAAGGTCAGGTACTGACCAGCCACCCAAGGTAAGGTCAGGTACTGACCAGCACACCCAAGGTCAGGTCAGGTACTGACCAGCCACCCAAGGTAAGGTTAGGTACTGACCAGCCACTCAAGGTAAGGTCAGGTACTGACCAGCCACCCAAGGTCAGGTCAGGTACTGACCAGCAATCCAAGGTAAGGTTAGGTACTGACCGGCCACCCAAGGTCAGGTCAAGTACTGACCATCAATCCAAGGTCAGGTTAGGTACTGACCAGTCACTCAAGGTCAAGTCAGGTACTGACCAGCCACCCAAGGTCAGGTCAGGTACTGACCAGTCACTCAAGGTCAGGTCAGGTACTGACCAGCAATCCAAGGTAAGGTTAGTTACTGACCAGTCACCCAAGGTCAGGTCAGGTACTGACCAGCAATTCAAGGTCAGGTCAAATACTGACCAGCCACCCAAGGTCAGGTCAGGTATTGACCAGCAATCCAAGGTAAGGTTAGTTACTGACCAGTCACCCAAGGTCAGGTCAGGTACTGACCAGCAATTCAAGGTCAGGACAAATACTGACCAGCCACCCAAGGTCAGGTCTGGTACTGACCAGCAATTCAAGGTAAGGTTAGTTACTGACCAGTCACCCAAGGTCAGGTCAGGTACTGACCAGCAAATCAAGGTCAGGACAAATACTGACCAGCCACCCAAGGTCAGGTCTGGTACTGACCAGCAATCCATGGTCAGGTACTGACCAGCAATCCATGGTCAGTTACTGACCAGCCACCCAAGGTCAGGTCAGGTACTGACCAGCAATCCAAGGTAAGGTTAGTTACTGACCAGTCACCCAAGGTCAGGTCAGGTACTGACCAGCAATTCAAGGTCAGGACAAATACTGACCAGCCACCCAAAGTCAGGTCTGGTACTGACCAGCAATCCATGGTCAGGTACTGACCAGCAATCCAAGGTCAGTTACTGACCAGCCACCCAAGGTCAGGTCAGGTACTGACCAGCAATCCAAGGTAAGGTTAGTTACTGACCAGTCACCCAAGGTCAGGTCAGGTACTGACCAGCCACCCAAGGTCAGCTCAGGTACTGACCAGCCACCCAATGTCAGGTCAGGTACTGACCAGCCACCCAAGGTCAGGTCAGGATAGGTACTGACCAGCCACCCAAGGTCAGGTCAGGATAGGTACTGACCAGCCACCCAAGGTCAGGTCAGGATAGGTACTGACCAGCCACCCAAGGTCAGGTCAGGATAGGTACTGACCAGCCACCCAAGGTCAGGTCAGGTACTGACCAGCCACCCAAGGTCAGGTTAGGTACTGACCAGCCACCCAAGGTCAGGTCAGGTACTGACTAGCAATCCAAGGTCAGGTCAGGTAACTGATCAGTCACCCAAGGTCAGGTCAGGTACTGACCAGCCACCCAATGTCAGGTCAGGTACTGACCAGCCACACAAGGTCAGTTCAGGTACTGACCAGCCCTAACCAGCCACCCTAGGTCAGGTTAGGTACTGACCAGCAATCCAAGGTCAGGTCCTGACCAGCCACCCAAGATCAGGTCCTGACCAGCCACCCAAGATCAGGTCCTGACCAGCCACCCAAGGTCAGGAACTGACCAACATTCCAAGGTAAGGTCAGGTACTGACCAGCCACCCAAGTTCAGATTAGGTACTGACCAGCAACCCAAGGTCAGGTATAGTATCTTAAGATTAATCTTGTTTTGTTTCAGAATGACCATGACTGGTGGCACAGGTACTGGAATAACAATAGGAATGTTAACAATAAGACAAATACTCACCGTTACCCTACCTTGCGCCCGCGAGGATTTCTTTCCAAATATCAGACCACTTTTAATGATAGGATGAGTATTTCCCCATAGAAGCTGTTAAGCAGAGAAAGCTTTCCCAATATTGCAAAGAGTTAAACCCTCCAGGTTAAATTGGGCTGTTAGATTTGTGTTGGTTCGTTAGATTGACTGTTTAAATTAGGTTTGATTAGATTATTGGGTCAAGTAAGGTCACATTATTAGGTTAACTTGGAATGTTAGGTTAGATCTTTACAAGAGAGAGTAACAGAGCCCCAGGATGTCACGAGTTATCTCTCTTATCCCTATCCATCCGTCACCCAGCTGTTTATCATCTTCATGCATAAACTAACTATATATATATATATATGTATATGTATATGTATATATATATGTATATATATATATGTATATATATATATATATATATATATATACATATATATATATATATATTAGAAAATCGTAATAAACGATTGGTAATATTAACTTGAATCTGTTACTTCGAACCTTTAGATTCATTCGTATTGTTTTCATGTTCTGGTTTGTACTGAGACAGTTTCAAACATCTGAAGCAGGCAGTGCAGCAATTGCTGGCTGGGAGAGTTATCGAACTTTTGGGTGAGACCGTACTTCGTGATGATGGTTACTGCAACCCAAGTACAGTACAAGCTACTTTACTTATTTTATCCTCTTCGCCACTGATCGGCCTGCTACTCAATGGGCAATCGGTCACGTCTGTGTTACGAACTGTAGGCAAGTACTGGCTCTAGAATGTATCTGAACTTGCATCGGTGTTGGTTAAATCTGCTGAGCTCACTTGGTGGCGACACAACTCCCTGGTTGGTTATTCCAAAAGCTTACAGCTCTTAATACAAAGAAGATCGCTCTGACAGTTCTCTGTGTGTGGTTTCTTTAACCTGAAGTGACCTTTAGTGGGGCAAGCATCCGCTAGTTCCAGATATGAACACTCGACTGAGATATGTTCTCTGTGGTGCTTATAAACTTCTGTTAAGTCACCAATTACCCATCTATAGTATAGATAGGCAACTGCAGGCGTTCTAATTTCTCAGGCTAAAGTATACCTGATGTACCGTAGTGCAGGCAACAGTCTGGAGTGGTGGCTCCCTTATCATTATGAACGCTCTACAACTACTAACAGTCTCCCAACATATCTCGGGGACCAAGCGGGATGACAGCACTCATGGCGGGGATCTCACTGTTGAAGAACGTTATGAGGGGCGGACCATCTACAGTATATACTGTAAGCGTGTGAACGATCATTTATTTACTAGACCTAACTTTTGTCACAATACATGTGGTCCGAGAATTTCAGGTCCTTTTCACATTTAACCTCAGTTTACAAATAATTTACAAGCTACTGCTATACAAACAATTTACAAGTTACTACTGGTGTACCCGTTAATAGATTAGTGGAAAGAGGTGAAAAATATGGTTTAAGAGTTAATGCTGCAAAGACTAAAGTAATGGTTGTTTCCAAGTTGGAAATAAATCCTAAACTCAAAAATATGGTAAGCAACAGCGAACTTAAACAAGTGGAAAATTTAGTGTAGTTGGGAAGTTAACATCATCTGTGATGGTGGATGTATGGGGATATAACATGAATAGGGCAAGGAAAATAGCATTCAGTAATCTAAAATACCTGATACAAAGGGACAATAACTTCAACTTGAGAAAAAGGCTTCTTATACTAAGGACTGATGTATGGGTAGGAAGCGTAAACACTCGGCAGACACCAGAAAGAGATTACTCAGATTAAAGGCCTTTGAAATGTGGTGTTATAGGCGAATGCTAAGAATAAGCTTCACTGACAGGAAAACAAATGAAGTACTAAGATTAACAAAAAAAAAAAAAAAAAGAGAAATACTTGAAATTTACAGAAAATAGAAAATTGAGATAAGTTGCTCATATAATTAGGAAGGTGACCGGATAAAACCCCAACGGACAAAACCCCAGTCTCACGTATAAAATATAAAATAAAACACTTTTATGTTTAAGTTAGGTTAGGTTTGTGTTGACAAATGACAACCCCGTTGGGGTTTTGTCATGGAACCAATTAGGAATGAGGGGGATAATAGAAATATTAATGGGCATAGTTGAGGGTAGGAGGGCCAGGGGAAGGCAGAGACTGGATGGATGAATGAAATTAAAAACTGGGTCCCCGGAGATACAAAACCTTGTAGGAATGGTAAAAACAGCCCCAGAACATTTAGAGTGGAGGACTGTGGTCGCCAACCCTCAGATATGAGTACGATACTCTGACTGGTGTACAAACAATCTACAAGCTACTGGTGTCAAGGGCGTCATTTCAGATTTTGCTTAGAGTGGACAACATCATTACATGCAAAGAGTAGGGGTCAAAATCCTGCTCCACCGTGGTGCCGCCGGGAGGTGCAGTAACAGGTGGAACACGTCCCAACACGCTTTATATTTTCAATTTGCATCTGCCCGGTGTGAACTGTGTGGTTGCTAGAAATATAACTTACTGCCTTCCTTGATGCTATTCAGTTTATAAATGATAGGCAATGGGAATGATGAAATAGATGAATACTCATCATTTTGTTTAATTATGCATAGTAAAAATACCATTGAGTTCTCACCAAATTCAAATTCGTCAAAATGAAAAAGGAATATAATGTACGACCTTTTCACCGCTTACCCAGCTTCCACCACTGGTTACCAGCGGCCAGGGTCGTATGTACAGAAGCAGTAGATATCTCACAAGAGTAGTCGAATTACCACTGGCTGTCCCGTTAGTCTCCGGTAATTCCCCAACTATCGGTTTCAGTGAACAGACAAACAACAGGCAGGTAGATTTCCACCAGGTCACAGAAACACTTTTGTGTACTGTAGTCTTCCTTAATAAACAGCAATTCTTCACAACACTGTAACAGGGTAATGGCTTCACAGCTTGACTCCACACTTCGAATATATACTGTAGTTATCACGCTGCCAGTTTACAATTCCTTAGTCATCTCACTTTATATTAATCACAACAGTTCCACAATAATATCACAACAATTGTCTTCAGTTGTTCTGCTAGGCGTAGTCTTTACACCAGGAAGTGAGGCAAGCGACTAACTGCCACTTGGCTTTGGAGTCATGAGTTATGAGGTGAAAGGAGATTATTAAGGATTGAAAAAAGTGATGAAACTGAAATACAGTAGGAGTAGAAAGAATCTGGGCTCAACCAGGCCGCTTCATCTTTTCTGTTTATTTGTTTTTTTTTATCTTTATTTTGCTCCATTGGGTCGTCAGACCTTTGTATTAGTATTGGTTTATTTATATAGTGCTGATTATTATACTCTTTATTTTTTTTACCAACTGCCCCTAGGCAGCCCGCCCAGTTTTTATACGCCTCGTCAGACGCTTCTCGAACATCGATCCTAGAATCACCCAGAGACGCCTGGAAGATTCTAGAACGTTCTACTCTGATCGAGGCTTACAATAAGTAAATCAGACCAAAAAAATTATGCAATACATTCTAGAATATTCTTAAATAATTAATACATCAATATCATCTATAGACGAAAATTTCATTAAATTTACCCAAAATAACTGCCACATGGGACAGAAAACAATCAAAACACCTAATTTACGAGATTATAATGCGAAATTATGACTCGGCATAACACTAATTACAATTTTCCTTGGAGAGGGGTAAGCCAGGTCTTGGGGGGTAAGCCAGGACTTGAGGGAGGAGGGATGACGCTCCTGATTGGTGTACAAACAATCTACAAGTTACTACTGGTGTACAAACAATCTACAAGTTACTACTGGTGTACAAACAATCTACAGGTTACTACTGGTGTACAAACAATCTACAAGTTACTACTGGTGTACAAACAATCTACAAGTTACTACTGGTGAACAAACAATCTACAAGTTACTACTGGTGTACAAACAATCTACAAGTTACTACTGGTGTACAAACAATCTACAAGTTACTACTGGTGAACAAACAATCTACAGGTTACTACTGGTGAACAAACAATCTACAAGTTACTACTGGTGAACAAACAATCTACAAGTTACTACTGGTGTACAAACAATCTACAGGTTACTACTGGTGTACAAACAATCTACAAGTTACTACTGGTGTACAAACAATCTACAAGTTACTACTGGTGTACAAACAATCTACAAGTTACTACTGGTGTACAAACCAATCCTCGCTATTCTTAATATTAAAAACGCAAGTGCCTAAAAAAACCCGGCCCCATATTAATTTAAAACTTAAGGCGCACTCAAATACAACATATATAAACACATAAGGACACAACGCTCTGGGTCTTCCACCTCTCTGAAGAGTGTGTACAAAACAGTTCATTCGGCAGCATTAAAGTCTTGAAAGATATAAAAAAAAACCACACACACACACACACAAAAAAAAAAACACGAAATAAATAAGAATAAATACAATAGAACACCCAAGAGGGAAAAAACTGACCTGACAAGACAGACAGCTCTACTCCCCTCCAAGTTTCTGGGCCAATTAAACATGGCGCATTTCCCCCGCTCTGGAGTCTTCACTAACCTCCCCCATCCAAACACAACCCCCTCCGACAAGTTCCCCAAGTCCCCCCCACATCCCCACCTTGTGACGAGGGAAAAGACGCGACGGATGCCAGGACGAGATAACTCGGTTGGTCAACTGTCCAGTGACGCCTTCATCACATCCACTACCACACTTGCACCACCACACATCCACTACCACGCATCCACCACCACACATCCTCCACTACACAACAAACCACCACACATCCTCCACTTCACAACAAACCACCACACATCCTCCACTACACAACAAACCACCACACATCCTCCACTACACAACAAACCACCACACATCCTCCACTACACAACAAACCACCACACATCCTCCACTACACAACAAACCACCACACATCCTCCACTACACAACAAACCACAACACATCCTCCACTACACAACAAACCACCACCACACATCCACTACTACACACACAAATAATTAAAGCAGAGAGAGAGAGATGGAGAGAGAGCAACCCAGAATTAATCACTGGACATTTTATCTAAAGCGACATATTTCAACAGTTTCCTAACCGACTAACGACACAAACTTCTCGTCCTAACCGATAAACACTAAACGACTTGTTTAATCTGAACTAGATAAAGTAGTGAGACAAGTTTCACAAAAAGTCGTAGTGAACAATCCTGATTAATTTTATAATGAACACCAAAATTTGAATCTTCTGTCTCAACTAGTTAGGTACAGTACGTTCGCCAGCTCCAGTTAGAATATAAGGTTGAGTTATATTAAAGTTATCTAGTTTAGGTAGATTTTCAATATAATTTGGAGTTAATTTTGTATTTCATAATTAAGTCAGTTATTTGTATTCTGACATCTTTTATCGTACATCCTTTGTGACTCTGAGCTGTAATTAAACCTTTATCTCTTAAAACGTAGCTTACCCAGATTAAGCTCACTCTATCTTTTCTACGTTCAACAATTATCTCACTATCTCCTTTCAATTATCAATGTTTTCCTATCATAACCCTGATGTATCCTCATTAAACAGCATATTTTTGTTTAACATGATAACTCAATCTCATGATTCTCATCTCCCTCCCTTTATATATATATTCAATACATGCACATAATTATCTCCCTTCCTTAGTTTTGTATCTCTTCTCTCGTTTCCTCCTCATATTTGTCACTTCTTCCAGCTACACTTCTTCCCCTTTGTACCTACCCCATTCTTTCTCTCTCCCCCTCCTATCATTGTTTGAAAATCCCACCCTACCTACCTACCTTCTTTCTTGTTAAACTCGCCACACATCACACATTGTTGACCCTATAGACGGCGCTGTGTCATGTCTCGGGGTTCATGGAGAGACACAGGACCTGACTAGGACACTTTATACCGTGACTATACGTGCAAGACTTGCAGATGTAGGCGTCATGGTGGATCCCAGGTGTGAACTATTTGTTTTGTTTTTCTCAGGATTATGTAAATAAAGTATGGTAGGTTAGTCGTTGTATACTGTACTGTGGTGGTGGTTGTATAAATCTCCCTGAACTGTGGTGGTAGTTGTATATATCCCCCTGAACTGTGGTGGTAGTTGTATATATCCCCCTGAACTGTGGTGGTGGTGGTAGTTGTATATATCCCCCTGAACTGTGGTGGTGGTGGTGGTTGTATATACCCCCCTGAACTGTGGTGGTGGTGGTTGTATATACCCCCTTGAACTGTGGTGGTGGTGGTTGTATATACCCCCCTGAACTGTGGTGGTGGTTGTATATATCCCCCTGAACTGTGGTGATGGTGGTTGTATATATCCCCCTGAACTGTGGTGGTGGTGGTTGTATATATCCCCCTGAACTGTGGTGGTGGTGGTTGTATATATCCCCCTGAACTGTGGTGGTGGTGGTTGTATATATCCCCCTGAACTGTGGTGGTGGTGGTTGTATATATCCCCCTGAACTGTGGTGGTGGTGGTTGTATACATCCCCCTGAACTGTGGTGGTGGTGGTTGTATATATCCCCCTGAACTGTGGTGGTGGTGGTTGTATATATCCCCCTGAACTGTGGTGGTGGTGGTGGTTGTATATATCCCCCTGAACTGTGGTGGTGGTGGTTGTATATATCCCCCTGAACTGTGGTGGTGGTGGTGGTTGTATATATCCCCCTGAACTGTGGTGGTGGTGGTTGTATATATCCCCCTGAACTGTGGTGGTGGTGGTTGTATATATCCCCCTGAACTGTGGTGGTGGTGGTTGTATATATCCCCCTGAACTGTGGTGGTGGTGGTTGTATATATCCCCCTGAACTGTGGTGGTGGTTGTATATATCCCCCTGAACTGTGGTGGTGGTTGTATATATCTCCCTGAACTGTGGTGGTGGTGGTTGTATATATCCCCCTGAACTGTGGTGGTGGTGGTTGTATATATCCCCCTGAACTGTGGTGGTGGTGGTTGTATATATCCCCCTGAACTGTGGTGGTAGTTGTATATATCCCCCTAAACTGTGGTGGTGGTAGTTGTATATACCCCCTGAACTGTGGTGGTGGTGGTTGTATATATCACCCTGAACTGTGGTGGTGGTTGTATACCCCCCTGAACTGTGGTGGTAGTTGTATATATCCCCCTAAACTGTGGTGGTGGTAGTTGTATATATCCCCCTGAACTGTGGTGGTGGTTGTATATATCTCCCTGAACTGTGGTGGTGGTTGTATATATCCCACTGAACTGTGGTGGTGGTGGTTGTATATACCCCCCTGAACTGTGGTGGTGATTGTATATACCCCCCCCCCCTGAACTGTGGTGGTGGTTGTATATATCCCCCTGAACTGTAGTGGTGGTTGTATATATCCCCCAGAACTGTGGTGGTGGTGGTTGTATATATCCCCCTGCACTGTGGTGGTGGTGGTTGTATATATCCCCCTGAACTGTGGTGGTGGTGGTTGTATATATCCCCCTGAACTGTGGTGGTAGTTGTATATATCCCCCTGAACTGTGGTGGTGGTGGTTGTATATATCCCCCTGAACTGTGGTGGTAGTTGTATATATCCCCCTAAACTGTGGTGGTGGTAGTTGTATATACCCCCTGAACTGTGGTGGTGGTGGTTGTATATATCCCCCTGAACTGTGGTGGTGATGGTTGTATATATCACCCTGAACTGTGGTGGTGGTTGTATACCCCCCTGAACTGTGGTGGTAGTAGTTGTATATATCCCCCTGAACTGTGGTGGTGGTGGTTGTATATATCACCCTGAACTGTGGTGGTGGTTGTATATATCCCCCTAAACTGTGGTGGTGGTTGTATATATCCCCCTGAACTGTGGTGGTGGTTGTATATATCCCCCTGAACTGTGGTGTGGTGGTTGTATATATCCCCCTGAACTGTGGTGGTGGTTGTATATATCCCCCTGAACTGTGGTGGTGGTTGTATATATCCCCCTGAACTGTGGTGGTGGTTGTATATATCCCCTGAACTGTGGTGGTGGTTGTATATATCCCCCTGAACTGTGGTGGTGGTGGTTGTATATATCCCCCTGAACTGTGGTGGTGGTTGTATATATCCCCCTGAACTGTGGTGGTGGTTGTATATATCCCCTGAACTGTGGTGGTGGTTGTATATATCCCCCTGAACTGTGGTGGTGGTTGTATATATCCCCCTGAACTGTGGTGGTGGTGGTTGTATATATCCCCCTGAACTGTGGTGGTGGTGGTTGTATATATCCCCCTGAACTGTGGTGGTGGTGGTTGTATATATCCCCCTGAACTGTGGTGGTGGTGGTTGTATATATCCCCCTGAACTGTGGTGGTGGTGGTTGTATATATCCCCCTGAACTGTGGTGGTGGTGGTTGTATATATCCCCCTGAACTGTGGTGGTGGTGGTTGTATATATCCCCCTGAACTGTGGTGGTGGTGGTTGTATATATCCCCTGAACTGTGGTGGTGGTGGTTGTATATATCCCCCTGAACTGTGGTGGTGGTGGTTGTATATATCCCCCTGAACTGTGGTGGTAGTTGTATATATCCCGCTAACTGTGTTGGTGGTTGTATATACCCCCTGAACTGTGGTGGTGGTGGTTGTATATATCACCCTGAACTGTGGTGGTGGTTGTATACCCCCTGAACTGTGGTGGTGTTGTATATATCCCCTAACTGTGGTGGTGGTTGTATATATCCCCCTGAACTGTGGTGGTGGTTGTATATATCTCCCTGAACTGTGGTGGTGGTTGTATATATCCCCTGAACTGTGGTGGTGGTAGTTGTATATACCCCCTGAACTGTGGTGGTGGTTGTATATACCCCCCTGAACTGTGGTGGTGGTTGTATATATCCCTCTGAACTGTAGTGGTGGTTGTATATATCCCCCGAACTGTGGTGGTGGTTGTATATATCCCCCTGCAATGTGGTGGTGGTGGTTGTATACATCCCCCTGAACTGTGGTGGTGGTGGTTGTATATATCCCCCTGAACTGTGGTGGTAGTTGTATATATCCCCCTGAACTGTGGTGGTGGTGGTTGTATATATCCCCCTGAACTGTGGTGGTAGTTGTATATATCCCCCTAAACTGTGGTGGTGGTAGTTGTATATACCCCCTGAACTGTGGTGGTGGTGGTTGTATATATCCCCCTGAACTGTGGTGGTGATGGTTGTATATATCACCCTGAACTGTGGTGGTGGTTGTATACCCCCCTGAACTGTGGTGGTAGTAGTTGTATATATCCCCCTGAACTGTGGTGGTGATGGTTGTATATATCACCCTGAACTGTGGTGGTGGTTGTATATATCCCCCTAAACTGTGGTGGTGGTTGTATATATCCCCCTGAACTGTGGTGGTGGTTGTATATATCCCCCTGAACTGTGGTGGTGGTTGTATATATCCCCCTGAACTGTGGTGGTTGTATATATCTCCGTGAACTGTGGTGGTGGTGGTTGTATATATCCCCCTGAACTGTGGTGGTGGTTGTATATATCTCGCTGAACTGTGGTGGTGGTTGTATATATCCCACTGAACTGTGGTGGTGGTGGTTGTATATACCCCCCTGAACTGTGGTGGTGGTTGTATATACCCCCCTGAACTGTGGTGGTGGTTGTATATATCCCCTGAACTGTAGTGGTGGTTGTATATATCCCCCAGAACTGTGGTGGTGGTGGTTGTATATATCCCCTGAACTGTGGTGGTGGTGGTTGTATATATCCCCCTGAACTGTGGTGGTGGTGGTTGTATATATCCCCCTGAACTGTGGTGGTAGTTGTATATATCCCCCTAAACTGTGGTGGTGGTAGTTGTATATACCCCCTGAACTGTGGTGGTGGTGGTAGCTGTATATACCCCCTGAACTGTGGTGGTGGTGGTTGTATATATCCCCCTGAACTGTGGTGGTGATGGTTGTATATATCACCCTGAACTGTGGTGGTGGGTGTATACCCCCCTGAACTGTGGTGGTAGTAGTTGTATATATCCCCCTGAACTGTGGTGGTGGTTGTATATATCCCCCTAAACTGTGGTGGTGGTTGTATATATCCCCCTGAACTGTGGTGGTGGTTGTATATATCCCCCTGAACTGTGGTGGTGGTTGTATATATCCCCCTGAACTGTGGTGGTGGTTGTATATATCCCCATTGAACTGTGGTGGTGGTTGTATATATCCCCTGAACTGTGGTGGTGGTGTTGTATATATCCCCTGAACTGTGGTGGTGGTGGTTGTATATATCACCCTGAACTGTGGTGGTGGTTGTATTACCCCCCTGAACTGTGGTGGTTGTTGTACATATCCCCCTAAACTGTGGTGGTGGTTGTTGTATATATCCCCCTGAACTGTGGTGGTGGTTGTATATATCCCCCTGAACTGTGGTGGTGGTTGTATATATCACCCTGAACTGTGGTGGTGGTTGTATACCCCCCTGAACTGTGGTGGTGGTTGTATATATCCCCCTGAACTGTTGTGGTGTTAGTTGTATATAACCCCTGAACTGTGGTGGTGGTTGTATATATCCCCCTGAACTGTGGTGGTGGTTGTATATATCCCCCTGAACTGTGGTGGTGGTTGTATATATCCCCCTGAACTGTGGTGGTGGTTGTATATATCCCCCTGAACTGTGGTGGTGGTGGTTGTATATATCTCCCTGAACTGTGGTGGTGGTTGTATATATCCCCTGAACTGTGGTGGTGGTTGTATATATCTCCCTGAACTGTGGTGGTGGTTGTATATATCCCCCTGAACTGTGGTGGTGGTGGTTGTATATACCCCCCTGAACTGTGGTGGTGGTTGTATATATCCCCCTGAACTGTGGTGGTGGTTGTATATAACCTCCTGAACTGTGGTGGTGGTTGTATATATCCCCTGAACTGTGGTGGTGGTGGTTGTATATATCACCCTGAACTGTGGTGGTGGTTGTATATATCCCCCTGAACTGTGGTGGTGGTGGTTGTATATATCCCCCTGAACTGTGGTGGTGGTTGTATATATCCCCTGAACTGTGGTGGTGGTTGTATATATCACCCTGAACTGTGGTGGTGGTTGTATATACCCCCTGAACTGTGGTGGTGGTTGTATATATCCCCCTGAACTGTGGTGGTGGTGGTTGTATATATCCCCCTGAACTGTGGTGGTGGTTGTATATATCCCCCTGAACTGTGGTGGTGGTGGTTGTATATATCCCCCTGAACTGTGGTGGTGGTTGTATATATCTCCCTGAACTGTGGTGGTGGTTGTATATATCTCCCTGAACTGTGGTGGTGGTTGTATATATCCCCCTGAACTGTGGTGGTGGTTGTATATATCCCCCTGAACTGTGGTGGTGGTTGTATATATCCCCCTGAACTGTGGTGGTGGTTGTATATATCTCGCTGAACTGTGGTGGTTGTGGTTGTATATATCCCCCTGAACTGTGGTGGTGGTGGTATATATCTCCCTGAACTGTGGTGGTGGTTGTATATATCCCCTGAACTGTGGTGGTGGTTGTATATATCCCCCTGAACTGTGGTGGTGGTTGTATATATCTCGCTGAACTGTGGTGGTGGTTGTATATATCTCGCTGAACTGTGGTGGTGGTGGTTGTATATATCCCCCTGAACTGTGGTGGTGGTGGTTGTATATATCCCCCTGAACTGTGGTGGTGGTGGTTGTATATATCCCCCTGAACTGTGGTGGTGGTTGTATATATCTCCCTGAACTGTGGTGGTGGTTGTATATATCCCCCTGAACTGTGGTGGTGGTTGTATATATCTCGCTGAACTGTGGTGGTGGTTGTATATATCTCCCTGAACTGTGGTGGTGGTTGTATATATCCCACTGAACTGTGGTGGTGGTGGTTGTATATACCCCCCTGAACTGTGGTGGTGATTGTATATACCCCCCCTGAACTGTGGTGGTGGTTGTATATATCCCCCTGAACTGTAGTGGTGGTTGTATATATCCCCCAGAACTGTGGTGGTGATGGTTGTATATATCCCCCTGCACTGTGGTGGTGGTGGTTGTATATATCCCCCTGAACTGTGGTGGTGGTGGTTGTATATATCCCCCTGAACTGTGGTGGTGGTAGTTGTATATATCCCCCTGAACTGTGGTGGTGGTGGTTGTATATATCCCCCTGAACTGTGGTGGTAGTTGTATATATCCCCCTAAACTGTGGTGGTGGTAGTTGTATATACCCCCTGAACTGTGGTGGTGGTTGTATATATCCCCTGAACTGTGGTGGTGGTTGTATATATCCCCTGAACTGTGGTGGTGTATATATCCCTGAACTGTGGTGGTGGTTGTATATATCTCCGTGAACTGTGGTGGTGGTTGTATATATCCCCCTGAACTGTGGTGGTGGTTGTATATATCTCGCTGAACTGTGGTGGTGGTTGTATATATCCCACTGAACTGTGGTGGTGGTGGTTGTATATACCCCCCTGAACTGTGGTGGTGGTTGTATATATCCCCCTGAACTGTAGTGGTGGTTGTATATATCCCCCAGAACTGTGGTGGTGGTGGTTGTATATATCCCCCTGCACTGTGGTGGTGGTGGTTGTATATATCCCCCTGAACTGTGGTGGTGGTGGTTGTATATATCCCCCTGAACTGTGGTGGTAGTTGTATATATCCCCCTAAACTGTGGTGGTGGTAGTTGTATATACCCCCTGAACTGTGGTGGTGGTGGTAGCTGTATATACCCCCTGAACTGTGGTGGTGGTGGTTGTATATATCCCCCTGAACTGTGGTGGTGATGGTTGTATATATCACCCTGAACTGTGGTGGTGGGTGTATACCCCCCTGAACTGTGGTGGTAGTAGTTGTATATATCCCCCTGAACTGTGGTGGTGGTTGTATATATCCCCCTGAACTGTGGTGGTGGTGGTAGCTGTATATACCCCCTGAACTGTGTGGTGGTGGTTGTATATATCCCCCTGAACTGTGGTGGTGATGGTTGTATATATCACCCTGAACTGTGGTGGTGGGTGTATACCCCCCTGAACTGTGGTGGTAGTAGTTGTATATATCCCCCTGAACTGTGGTGGTGGTTGTATATATCCCCCTAAACTGTGGTGGTGGTTGTATATATCCCCCTGAACTGTGGTGGTGGTTGTATATATCCCCCTGAACTGTGGTGGTGGTTGTATATATCCCCCTGAACTGTGGTGGTGGTTGTATATATCTCCCTGAACTGTGGTGGTGGTTGTATATATCTCCCTGAACTGTGATGGTGGTGGTTGTATATATCTCCCTGAACTGTGGTGGTGGTTGTATATATCACCCTGAACTGTGGTGGTGGTTGTATACCCCCCTGAACTGTGGTGGTAGTTGTATATATCCCCCTGAACTGTGGTGGTGGTTGTATATATCCCCCTAAACTGTGGTGGTGGTTGTATATATCCCCCTGAACTGTGGTGGTGGTTGTATATATCCCCCTGAACTGTGGTGGTGGTTGTATATATCCCCCTGAACTGTGGTGGTGGTTGTATATATCCCCCTGAACTGTGGTGGTGGTTGTATATATCTCCCTGAACTGTGGTGGTTGTATATATCCCCCTGAACTGTGGTGGTGGTTGTATATATCCCCCTGAACTGTGGTGGTGGTTGTATATATCTCCCTGAACTGTGGTGGTGGTTGTATATATCTCCCTGAACTGTGGTGGTGGTGGTTGTATATATCTCCCTGAACTGTGGTGGTGGTTGTATATATCTCCCTGAACTGTGGTGGTGGTTGTATATATCCTCCTGAACTGTGGTGGTGGTTGTATATATCTCCCTGAACTGTGGTGGTGGTTGTATATATCCCCCTGACCTGTGGTGGTGGTTGTATATATCTCCCTGAACTGTGGTGGTGGTAGTATATATCTCCCTGAACTGTGGTGGTGGTAGTATATATCTCCCTGAACTGTGGTGGTGGTGGTTGTATATATCTCCCTGAACTGTGGTGGTGGTTGTATATATCTCCCTGAACTGTGGTGGTGGTTGTATATATCTCCCTGAACTGTGGTGGTGGTTGTATATATCTCCCTGAACTGTGGTGGTGGTTGTATATATCTCCCTGAACTGTGGTGGTGGTTGTATATATCTCCCTGAACTGTGGTGGTGGTGGTTGTATATATCTCGCTGAACTGTGGTGGTGGTTGTATATATCCCCCTGAACTGTGGTGGGGGTGGTTGTATATATCTCCCTGAACTGTGGTGGTGGTTGTATATATCTCCCTGAACTGTGGTGGTAGTGGTTGTATATATCCCCCTGAACTGTGGTGGTGGTTGTATATATCTCCCTGAACTGTGGTGGTGGTTGTATATATCTCCCTGAACTGTGGTGGTGGTGGTTGTATATATCTCCCTGAACTGTGGTGGTGGTGGTGGTAGTATATATCTCCCTGAACTATGGTGGTGGTTGTATATATCTCCCTGAACTGTGGTGGTGGTTGTATATATCTCGCTGAACTGTGGTGGTGGTTGTATATATCTCCCTGAACTGTGGTGGTGGTTGTATAAATCTCGCTGAACTGTGGTGGTGGTTGTATATATCTCCCTGAACTGTGGTGGTGGTGGTGGTTGTATATATCTCGCTGAACTGTGGTGGTGGTTGTATATATCTCCCTGAACTGTGGTGGTGGTGGTTGTATATATCCCCCTGAACTGTGGTGGTGGTTGTATATATCTCCCTGAACTGTGGTGGTGGTTGTATATATCTCGCTGAACTGTGGTGGTGGTTGTATATATCTCCCTGAACTGTGGTGGTGGTTGTATATATCTCCCTGAACTGTGGTGGTGGTTGTATATATCCCCCTGAACTGTGGTGGTGGTGGTGGTTGTATATATCTCGCTGACCTGTGGTGGTGGTGGTTGTATATATCTCCCTGAACTGTGGTGGTGGTGGTTGTATATATCTCGCTGAACTGTGGTGGTGGTTGTATATATCTCCCTGAACTGTGGTGGTGGTGGTTGTATATATCTCCCTGAACTGTGGTGGTGGTGGTTGTATATATCCCCCTAAACTGTGGTGGTGGTTGTATATATCTCCCTGAACTGTGGTGGTGGTGGTTGTATATATCTCCCTGAACTGTGGTGGTGGTTGTATATATCTCCCTGAACTGTGGTGGTGGTTGTATATATCTCCCTGAACTGTGGTGGTGGTTGTATATATCCCCCTGAACTGTGGTGGTGGTTGTATATATCTCGCTGAACTGTGGTGGTGGTGGTTGTATATATCCCCCTGAACTGTGGTGGTGGTTGTATATATCTCCCTGAACTGTGGTGGTGGTTGTATATATCTCCCTGAACTGTGGTGGTGGTGGTTGTATATATCTCCCTGAACTGTGGTGGTGGTTGTATATATCTCCCTGAAGTGTGGTGGTGGTTGTATATATCCCCCTGAACTGTGGTGGTGGTTGTATATATCTCGCTGAACTGTGGTGGTGGTTGTATATATCTCCCAGAAATGTAATGGTAGTAGTTGTATATATCTCCCTGAACTGTGGTGGTGGTTGTATATATCCCCCTGAACTGTGGTGGTGGTTGTATATATCTCCCTGAACTGTGGTGGTGGTTGTATATATCCCCCTGAACTGTGGTGGTGGTTGTATATATCCCCCTGAACTGTGGTGGTGGTGGTTGTATATATCCCCCTGAACTGTGGTGGTGGTTGTATATATCCCCCTGAACTGTGGTGGTGGTTGTATATATCCCCCTCAACTGTGGTGGTGGTTGTATATATCTCCCTGAACTGTGGTGGTGGTTGTATATATCCCCCTGAACTGTGGTGGTGGTTGTATATATCCCCCTGAACTGTGGTGGTGGTTGTTGTATATACCCCCCTGAACTGTGGTGGTGGTTGTATATATCTCCCTGAACTGTGGTGGTGGTTGTATATATCTCCCTGAACTGTGGTGGTGGTTGTATATATCTCCCTGAACTGTGGTGGTGGTTGTATATATCTCCCTGAACTGTGGTGGTGGTTGTATATATCCCCCTGAACTGTGGTGGTGGTTGTATATATCTCCCTGAACTGTGGTGGTGGTTGTATATATCTCCCTAAACTGTGGTGGTGGTTGTATATATCTCCCTGAACTGTGGTGGTGGTTGTATATATCTCCCTGAACTGTGGTGGTGGTTGTATATATCCCCCTGAACTGTGGTGGTGGTTGTATATATCCCCCTGAACTGTGGTGGTGGTTGTATATATCTCCCTGAACAGTGGTGGTGATTGTATATATCTCCCTGAACTGTGGTGGTGGTAGTATATATCTCGCTGAACTGTGGTGGTGGTTGTATATATCTCCCTGAACTGTGGTGGTGGTTGTATATATCCCCCTGAACTGTGGTGGTTGTATATATCCCCCTGAACTGTGGTGGTGGTTGTATATATCCCCCTGAACTGTGGTGGTGGTTGTATATATCTCCCTGAACTGTGGTGGTGGTTGTATATATCTCCCTGAACTGTGGTGGTGGTTGTATATATCCCCCTGAACTGTGGTAGTGGTGGTAGTATATATCCCCCTGAACTGTGGTAGTGGTGGTAGTATATATCCCCCTAAACTGTGGTGGTGGTTGTATATATCCCCCTTAACTGTGGAGGTGGTGATTGTATATATCCCCCTTAACTGTGGTGGTGGTGATTGTATATATCTCCCTGAACTGTGGTGGTGGTTGTATATATCTCCCTGAACTGTGGTGGTGGTTGTATATATCCCCCTGAACTGTGGTGGTGGTTGTATATATCCCCCTGAACTGTGGTGGTGGTTGTATATATCCCCCTGAACTGTGGTGGTGGTTGTATATATCTCCCTGAACTGTGGTGGTGATTGTATATATCCCCCTTAACTGTGGTGGTGATTGTATATAACCCCCTTAACTGTGGTGGTGGTGATTGTATATATCCCCCTTAACTGTGGTGGTGGTGGCTGTATATATCTCCCTGAACTGTGGTGGTGGTTGTATATATCTCCCTGAACTGTGGTGGTGGTTGTATATATCTCCCTGAACTGTGGTGGTGGTTGTATATATCTCCCTGAACTGTGGTGGTGGTTGTATATATCTCCCTGAACTGTGGTGGTGGTTGTATATATCTCCCTGAACTGTGGTGGTGGTTGTATATATCCCCCTGAACTGTGGTGGTGGTTGTATATATCCCCCTGAACTGTGGTGGTGGTTGTATATATCCCCCTGAACTGTGGTGGTGGTTGTATATATCTCCCTGAACTGTGGTGGTGGTTGTATATATCCCCCTGAACTGTGGTGGTGGTGGTTGTATATATCCCCCTGAACTGTGGTGGTGGTTGTATATATCCCCCTGAACTGTGGTGGTGGTTGTATATATCCCCCTGAACTGTGGTGGTGGTTGTATATATCTCCCTGAACTGTGGTGGTGGTTGTATATATCTCCCTGAACTGTGGTGGTGGTTGTATATATCCCCTGAACTGTGGTGGTGGTTGTATATATCCCCCTGAACTGTGGTGGTGGTTGTATATATCTCCCTGAACTGTGGTGGTGGTTGTATATATCTCCCTGAACTGTGGTGGTGGTTGTATATATCTCCCTGAACTGTGGTGGTGGAGGTTGTATATATCTCCCTGAACTGTGGTGGTGGTGGTTGTATATATCTCCCTGAACTGTGGTGGTGGTGGTTGTATATATCTCCCTGAACTGTGGTGGTGGTTGTATATATCTCCCTGAACTGTGGTGGTGGTGGTTGTATATATCTCCCTGAACTGTGGTGGTGGTGGTTGTATATATCTCCCTGAACTGTGGTGGTGGTGGTTGTATATATCTCCCTGAACTGTGGTGGTGGTGGTTGTATATATCTCCCTGAACTGTGGTGGTGGTTGTATATATCTCCCTGAACTGTGGTGGTGGTGGTTGTATATATCTCCCTGAACTGTGGTGGTGGTTGTATATATCTCCCTGAACTGTGGTGGTGGTTGTATATATCTCCCTGAACTGTGGTGGTGGTGGTGGTTGTATATATCTCCCTGAACTGTGGTGGTGGTTGTATATATCTCCCTGAACTGTGGTGGTGGTTGTATATATCTCCCTGAACTGTGGTGGTGGTTGTATATATCTCCCTGAACTGTGGTGGTGGTTGTATATATCTCCCAGAAATGTAATGGTAGTAGTTGTATATATCCCCCTGAACTGTGGTGGTGGTTGTATATATCTCCCTGAACTGTGGTGGTGGTTGTATATATCCCCCTGAACTGTGGTGGTGGTGGTTGTATATATCTCCCTGAACTGTGGTGGTGGTGGTTGTATATATCTCCCTGAACTGTGGTGGTGGTTGTATATATCTCCCTGAACTGTGGTGGTGGTTGTATATATCTCCCTGAACTGTGTGGTGGTGGTTGTATATATCTCCCTGAACTGTGGTGGTGGTGGTTGTATATATCTCCCTGAACTGTGGTGGTGGTTGTATATATCTCCCTGAACTGTGGTGGTGGTTGTATATATCTCCCTGAACTGTGGTGGTGGTTGTATATATCTCCCTGAACTGTGGTGGTGGTTGTATATATCCCCCTGAACTGTGGTGGTGGTTGTATATATCCCCCTGAACTGTGGTGGTGATTGTATATATTCCCCTGAACTGTGGTGGTGATTGTTTATATCCCCCTGAACTGTGGTGGTGATTGTATATATTCCCCTGAACTGTGGTTGTGATTGTATATATTCCTCTGAACTGTGGTGGTGGTGGTGGTAGTTACATAAGAACACAAGAATGGAGGAAACTGCAGTCTGCCTATTAGCCCATACTGGGCAGTCCCATTTACACCCAACCCCTATTGCTCATATATCCATCCAACATTTGTTTGAAGCTATCCAGGGTATTCGATTTAATGATGATATTTGGTAACTTGTTCCGCTCATCCACTACTCTATTTCCAAACCAATGTTTACCTATTTTGCGCTAAATCTAAATCTGTCTAAATTAAAACCAATATTACGAGTTCACTCCTGGTTGGATAGTTTGAATACCTTTGTAATGTCCCCTTTGTTTAGCCCTGACTTCCATTTATACACCTCTACCATGTCGCCCCTCACTCTACGTTTCTGAAGGGAGTGCAAATTAAGATGCTTTAACCTGTTTCTGTACTCAAGGTTCCTAATACCCGGGATTAGTCTTGTCATTCTCCTCTGAATTGTTTCCAAGGATTCTATATCCATTTTGTAATACGGTGGCCAGAATTGAACTGCGTAATCCAAGTGAGGTCTCACAAGCGCAAGATATAGCTTTAAGATGACTTCGCTAGTCTTGTAACTAACACTCCTTTGTATGAACCCAAGTACTTTATTAGCCTTGTTTTGAGCAAATACACATTGTTTACTTGGCTTAAGATTCCTACTCGTCATTACTCCTAAATGTCTCTCGCAGTAGGATTTCTCAATAACATCGTTGTTCATAGGGTATCTGGTTTCCCTGTTTACATCTCCTACACCTATGCCATTTTTCAGACCATTCTAAAAATTTTTTTTAGATCTTCCTGTAGTTTTGCGAAGTCCTCGTCAGATTTAATTACACGTCCTATTTTAGTGTCATCAGCAAATTTACTTATGTTGCTGTCGACGCCGATATCTATGTCGTTTATGTATATAATAAATAATAATGGTCCAAGTACTGAGCCTTGGGGAACTCCACTAGTGACTGTCCTGTAACCACGCCCTAATCCATTTTAGAATATCACCTTTAATACCATGAGCCTCCACTTTTCTTATTAGTCTTTCGTGCGGGACTGTCGAAGGCTTTGCTAAAGTCGAGATATACCACATCATAATCGTGCCCCTCGTCCACTGATTCGAAAACTGATGAAAAGAATGTCAATAGATTAGTTAGACATGAACGCCCGCTTGTGAAGCCATGTTGGGAATCAATGATCAACTTGTGCTTCTCCAGGTGATTTCGAATAGAGTTTGAAAAGATTGCTTCCAGTAATTTGCCTACAATTGATGTTAGACTGATTGGACGGTAGTAAGAGGAAAGTGATCTACAGGTATCTCCCTTCTTGAAAATCGGTATTACATTCGCTATCCTCCAGGATTCTGGTACTACACCTATTTTTAATGACATGTTAAACAACTTTGCTAAGGGCATACTTAGCTCTTCCTTACATTCCTTTAATACTCTGGCAAATATCTCATCAGGACCTGGTGACTTATTAGGCTTTAGTTTGTCTATTTGCTTACTAACATCATTACTAGTCACTACTATCTACCTTAATTTATTTTCTTCACTATCTCTGTATAGAGTCGGTGCCTCGAGTAACGTGTTTATATTTTCGGTGGTGAAAACTGTTGAAAAATATTTATTCAGATTATTGCTCATTTCTCCGTCGTTATCAGTTAGCTCGCCGGTATCTGACTGTATTGGTCCAATCTTTTCTCGTGTTTTAGTTTGATACATTTGATAGAATCCCTTGGGGTTTGACTTCGAATCCCTTGCTATCTTCAGTTCATTATTCCTCTTTGCTTTTCTTATCTCGGTCTTAACCCTACCAGCCAATACCTTACAGTAATCTCGGAGGTAAACTTCACGATTTATTCTCCTACCTATAGCCTTCCTTTGTCCAATAATGTTCTTTAAATAATTATTTATCCATTAAGGGTCACTGTTGTTTGATCTGAGTTTTTGTATGGTATGTTCTGCTTTTGTGCATTAAGTAACTCATTATTTAAATTGTCGTGAAACTCGGCAACCTCAGATCTCGTTATCAGATCAACCTCGACCGTCAGGTCTTCAGGTAGGGTAAATTGTGTGAGGTCACCTCATATGAGGTCATGTAGTTCACCCGCAAGCGTGATACCCCTTCTCTCAGCTGCCTTTTCAAACTATCAAAGTTTGCCCTTCTGAAATCTGGGACTTAGTGGAATTTTCCTTGCAGCTGCCCTGAAATTCTAACTGGAATCTAATTTATTTGTGATCGCTGTTAGCAAGTTCGTTCCCTACCTCGACATTACTAATGCGGTTTTTTCTGTTTGGGGTATGCTATAACGAACGGATCCTACTACGAATATTCCTATAACGAACGGTTTTACCTATAAAATTGAGAATGCTATAACGAACAAAACTCCTACAACGAACATACAGTAATTTAAATTTTTTTTTTTTTCTAATTTATTGTTTTATTATTACAAATATTAATGATATTCTTTATTTCAGGGGTTTAGATGCATATTTATGCACTTTTTTACAATTTTATATTATATTTTTCAGTGTTAAGTGGTTGTATTTGGGGGCCTGGAACGGATTAATCCTATAACAAACGAATGCTATAACGAACAAGGTTCTAGAACCAATTAGATTCGTTATAGCATACCCCACTGTATATTATTACCCCGGGTGGGTTCGGTTATATTTTGGCTTAGGAAACACTCCTGGATCGTTTCAAGAAAATCCTCTGACTCTGTTACCCGTAAGGTCAATCTAATCTAGTTGGCTAAAGTTAAAGTCGCCTATTCTACAGACTTTGCTGTGTATGGAAGCCCTGTGCATTTCATCCCAAATCAGTAGCTCATTAACTCTATCAAGATTAGGAGGTCTATATATTATTCCTGTGATTAAATTTTCCCTACCATCGATTAATTCTATCCAAATTGTTTCTGTATTCTGCTCAGTTTTTATTTCCTTATTTATTTCACAATTCAGATTATCCCTGACATAGATTGCTACTCCGCCTCCTTTCCTAATCTGCCTATCAGTATGGAATAATTTGTAACCTGCAATTTGGTATTCGTCAGGTAACTCAGGTGAGTCTAGGTTTATCCATGTTTAGGTGAATGCTAATATATTGATTTTTTCGGTACATACCAAGGCCCTAATATCATCCATTTTGGCTCTCATACTTCAACTGTTTGCGTAGTAGACATTTAAGTTAGTTGTGTTCTGGGTCCTCTCTTTGTCAAGTTTAGGTTTTAACTCCCTGCCTAATTTAGTTTTGTCATAATTCCTAGCACTATTTCCCTGTAACCTTTCACTTTGTTTACCCGCTCCTACTGCAGTCTCCTCCACCCCCATTCTCATATGTTCCACTAGCAGTTTAAAGACTTCAACATCTTTTGAACTGCCCTCTCGAGAGACCCAGCCAGGGTTGCCACCCCACATATGATAGGGATCCCTCCCTTAGACATATGTTCTATAGCTGTCTTGAACTTATCAAGAAGCTCCTCACTCCTACACCGGCCAATATCATTGCCTCCTGCACTGAGGCAGATAATGGGTTTGTTCCCGTTACCAGACAAGATATTGTCCATCCTGTCAAATATATCCCCCACCCCAGTTCCTGGCAAACACAGCCTCATTCTATTTTTATTTTTACCACAAAAAGCTTTGTCCAGGTATCGTACCTGGGAGTCGCCAACAATTAAGGTTTTCGTACCTTTCTTGTCAGCCTTGTCCCTGACTGCCGTATACTAACGTCCAATTTGTCCACCAAAGGACTGAAAGGGTTGGTACACTTAGCTGTTGTTGTCGTATCCTTGGTGGGTTTTTTCACCACCAGTTTGGTCGTCCCTCTCCTCACAACCTTCCATTCTCCTGAGTTTTCGTCAGACACGGGCTTTCCTTGTCTAGTTTCTTCATTAACCCTCGCTATCTCTTCCTTTAATTTCAAGATTTCTTCCTTGGCCCTCTCCAACTCAGCCTTCAGAAGGGCACAGCCCTGTTCACAAGTAGCACTAGCCATTTATTGACAATTTATCCCCGGGAGCTAAGCTGCTGTGGCCTTTCCTCTAGTGAGGTCAAAACACAGTTGTATATATCTCCCTGAACTAAGGTGGTTGTATATATCCCCCTGAACTGTGGTTGTATATATTCCCCTGAACTGTAGTGGTGGTAGTTATACAAATAGTCTCCATGCTACTGGCCACTCCTGAGAATAGGACAACTAGCTTCCCTTTGCAGCTTCAACGAGATAATATGAATCAAAAGTGACTCTACACCAAACACATGTAATGTTTAACTCTACACCAAACTAAGAATTCATCTATGATACAATAAAGTCATTTAACTGGCAACAAAAAATCTCTCCTATGAAAGATGTGACCATTCAAAATAGGAAAATTTAAGAATATATATTAGGGTGTCATACGGAGGCGAATTTTTTTTTTTTTTTCTTTTGAAAAATCGGCCCATGGTATTAATGATGTAGTTCTATGTGCAGAATCATGTGATATCTTCAGATTTGAAAAGTTTTCTTTTTTTGCTAGGTAAATTTTAACTTGAAATCTTATGAAAATTCAGTATTCCCACCCTTTTACCAACACCACTAAATAGCTAATTTAAAGTAAAGTAAATGTATCAGGTTAATTTATTAGGATGAAAATGATCCAGAATAGTGAAACGAATGATCTTGACACATATATTAAATTTAATATTCCTTTAGAAAACAAAATCATCAAATACAAAAACCAGTTTTACTACTACGACCCGGTGTTGCTGCACACCATTGAGAACATGTCTTTCTTGCTTCTGTTTCTACTCATCACCTCCCTGCTGACCACCTGAGCTCGGATGTAGCCTTCCCTCCTCTCCTGGCTGTACACATGACTGCTGGCCTCGCTCACTTGCTGTACACAACGCTCTATACTCTGGGTGTACGAGGGCCAGGCAGGGACATGCATGGGGTTGTCCAGGAAAGCTCTGACTTGAACATTGGTGAGGCTGCAGGTAAGAGGGGGCTCACTGCCAGCCTGGATGTTATCCAAATCTATGAGATCAGTGAGGGTCTTGGCACCTTGATTGACTTCAGGAGTCTTCCTGACCCAGAAGGAATCGTCACCAACTGATTCGTCATGCCCAGATCCTCTCATAAGTCTCATATCCAAGATCTTTTTGACTGCCATTCTTCTCTCCTCCTCATCCTTACTGCAGAGCATTGTCTGCAGAACTGCCTCGGGATGAGCATACCAGGAAGATCTCCTCACAGTCTGCTCCACAATCTGAACAACCTTCCTTGGCTGACTCCTCAGGAGCTCAAGCTGGAAGAGAACATGCCTCGGACCTTCGGAGAACGATGACTTGACCTTGGTGTTGAACCAATTTGGCAAGTAGACACTCACGATGAATTGGACAATAAGTCTCAGGTTGTAAAGCTGGTTCCCTTTCAGTTTATGATGAGCGACCCAAATTCTGCAGAACCTGAGAGCCGTTGTGAGCCACCTAGAATGTGAGACTGGACCTATCTGCAGGTAAGCAAGTCTATCAGGCATGACCCCAGTTTTGATGGCACTGCAAATCATGTAACCATAGTACTGGTCAGTACTCAGGTCGTCAATGACAGTATGTGCAAGCTCAACGAGTGGAGGGCCAACTGTGATTTTTTCAAAGCTCGGATTTATTTCTAACTCAGTGGCAGAGTCCAGCATCTTGCCTAGAGGACCGGACCATCTGTTGTTTGAAAGAGTCTTGCCATCCAGCTCCTGGATCAGATGTCTGAGTGGCAACTCGTTGGTGTGGAGGTCACAAACAATCCAGACCAGCTTCCTCCCAATCTTCCGCTCTATCCACTGTATGACCCCCCCCCCCCTTGCCACCCTGTGTTCGTGTTGGTGCTGTCCCCTCCAATGACCTGCAGGGTCTGGTCTACGTTCCTCTCTCTGAGCCAGTTCACAATGTTATCTGCCACTATCTCAGCTGGTTTCCTGATGTCATCTTTCTCTGGAGTGAAATGCCACAAATACTTCCCTCCTGGTTCACTGCAGCAGGAGTAGCATTCCTCCTTCACCATGGCAGGGAACAACTTGTCAGAATCTCCAACTTTCATGAACACTTTAGTGTCATCACTTCTCCCATCAAAGAACAAACAATTGATTCCATTTTCTCTTATCCCCTTATCAAACTCCTCTTCTAGGTTACTGACAAGTTTCTCCTGAGCTCTCCTTACTTTGTTATGATCTATCATCAGGTGTTATCAAACCACCGTCAATCCAGGCAGCTGTTGCTATCTCTGCAGTTTCTCTGAGACCAGTGTGGTGTCGCATGCTGGCCAGAGCTATGCTCGGGATATCTTTCCTATTTCGAATCTTATGCCTGGAAGGTTTGGGATCATTATATTCTGGGTTAGGGACAAAGTCACCATTCTCCTGGTCAGCACTCGGATCAGCCATGGGGAAGTCATTAAACTCTGAATCAGCTTGACTCCAATCATCGGCCTTTTTTACCTCACCCTGGGCCTTCTCAAGTCTCTTTTCCTCGGCAACTCTTCTCCTCTTCTGTCTCTCTGTGGTAGCCTCCTGTCTCTTGGACTCCGGAATATCTTGGCTAGAAATCATGAGAGCCCCTATACTGCCAGTCTTCTCTCTCTGAGCTTTGACAAATGCCAGTTCGATCACAGGAATCTTCAGTTCACGCTTGCAAATACAGGAGATGTGGGCCTCGGATTTACAGTCACGATCGCATCCAAACTCAGGACAGAGAACAATTGGGCACTTGCAAGTAATTATGTCAAATACCTGGTCCAGTTGCTTGGCAAAGCTGTCCTTAACTGCAAGTTTTCCTCTCCCAAGAGAGATATCTCTTGCCTTTTCCCAACTGGCTAGCAGTCTCTCACTAATCTTCTTCTGACTTGTTATGACTGGAGGCTTGAACTGAGCGTTAGCCAGAGTGTACTGTGCCAAGACAGCTTTGGTCATATCACTGGCAATGTCTTTGTTTGTGTAAGCTCTTTGGTTCTTTTCACTGATTTGCCTGATTAAAACACCGTATCTCAAAGCATCTCTCAATGTAGGCAACTCCGACTTCAGGACCTCTCTCCCAGACCCAAGATAGTGACTGAGATGGCTGGATTTTTGGTTCCTCGTCCTGACACAAGCAGCCATCGCAAATATTATCAACTTATAAATGCATCAGAATCTGAAACAGAAAAAAATATTGTTAATTGGGTTGTTAAAGAATGAAGTCAGAAAGCAATGTTCACTATTTAATTGTAATGCACTAATGCAGCTGTACGTTAGATTTTCGATAAATTTCACGCTAAAATTTACCTAGCAAAAGGTTGCAAAATATTGAAACTGAAATTATTTTCTGTTTATATACACTAAAATCTACCAAAAAAGTGATGGGCCATTAGTTTTAGCTGATTTTCCCTCCTATGACACACCCTAATATATATATTTTTTTTATGTAATTGTCTAAAGATTACATGAGAGTAAAGGAAGAGTAACTTGGAGAATCAGGCAACTGGCTTAGTGACTGGGTGTGTGTCAAGAGTCTACTTGTCTTCTCATGGTTTTAGGGAATAAGTTATATGGTAATTGTAGGAGCATTCGAGAATAATGAATGAAGTTAGTGTATAGGTATCTGAAAAAATTTTTACTATTATCAAACTATCACAAGTACTATGGCTTATTATTATACCTGTACAAGCTTTCCTTGGACTAATGTTGATGAAAATATCGATTTGGCATAATTATCCATTTTACAGAAGCCTCTCGGTCCCCAACTTTACGATTGACAGATACTTTACTGCAGTGTTTGTCAAAGCAATTGTGATGTGCTGAATCAAAGAAACAAGGATTATAATGAAACTGTACTGTATGTAAAAGTATACTGTACAATATAAGGCACCTGTCTGAATATTTCAACTTGGCTTAATTTTCAGGCTATACTGCACGTTTTCTGCCCTTATATTCTTAACGGGGATTCCACAATGCTGGAGGCCTATTCTTGTTGCCTGACATTATCTGATAAAGGAATGCTGGGGCTATAGACTGATATAAAAAAAAAAGGGAAAACGAGCAGTATGGTGACATACCCTTGCAATTCAAAATGTCTCGTATCATGTACAGTACAGCACTTCACATTACATAACTTTCCCTTAACTAAGCATCCCCAAAACAAAAGCCTCCAATAACAAGATATAAAAGCTGTCCATTTTTTTTTTCACACAAGTTCTTTTGTTTCTTGTTCACCTCATTGATAAGGTGAGTTTTCTTGTGGTCTGAAAATTGTCGGTAACCAGGAAGTGTTTCAATGCCTAGTGCCTAGTCAAAGACCCAAAATATGCTATAAATAGCTCTCTCCTCTCACTGTGTCCTGCCAGTATCTTTCTTATGCGAGCAATACAAAGTTAGATGTAGTTGTGATTTTACCTTAATTTTTTAGGACAAAATATCTAATGAATCGTGCCTAAAATATCAGCCAGCATTAAGGCAAGAACAGTGCTGAAAAAAGTGGTTGAATATGAAAAAGCTTAAAACAGCAGATAAATTAGAGGTGTACCAGTGCATGGTGTTGACATACTGGATGCTGCTCAAAGACTTGTGACTAATGAATAACCACTACCTGTATACAGCCTTTAATGGCAAGTACATCACTTTATTGCACAGTACTGTACTGTACTATATTTATCTTCCATTCCACTTACATTACATAAAATAAGTACAGTATTAATAAATAGTTTAGTAAATTTAATTCTTTCCTTCTTTTTCAATACCTTTCAGCACAATTTTTTTTACTTAATTTTCCAAGATTTTTGCATTATTTCTCAACAGTTGCACACTGATAATCCAAAACATTTCAAGAGTAACTTAAAGATATATGGTCCAGGGAGACTTTTGTCTGGTTAAAGGCATATTCACCACTGCAGTACAATACAGTACCTGTACCCATAAATCTCCATTAACAAGACATGTCAAACACCAATTAACCTGGTTGTGGGAGACTTTCATTTACAGTACGTACTATACTGTACACTACATACCAAAGAATGGACGAGTTGACGGTCGGAATTTTTTCGTAGGATGGCAGGTCAATGGGTAAAGAAAACACTTAAATTCACTGTGGTACAGGCATCCCCCAAATTACGGAAGCCTGGGTTACGGAATTTCGCTCTTACGGAATTTGTAAATTATGACCAATAATTTCGCGGTACGGCCCATAAATCCGCCCTTACGGAAATTGGGGTAAATATTAACAAACACAAGGCCTCACACATGCCATTCAGACTGACAGACTTGACAAGTTTTACCAACCATAAAGACAGTTGAAGCTTTAAACATCACTCACAATGGATCTTGAATATTCCAACTGTAATCAGACATACCTAAGTTGCCTCAACAATTGCAACCCCAGTTGCAATATCAAATTCTGTGTCACTACTTAGAAATAAAAAAGTCTCTGGTACAGTACACACTAAGATTAAGAGAAAACGGACGACTCGGGCATCCTGAAGTGAGAGAAAACGGACTCCTGTGACGGGGCACTCAAATAAACATACACATAGATGTACAGTATAATGCAATATTATGCAATATTAACCCCTAAATTGGTGTTTTAAGAAGGTATATCATAAACTTTTTAATGAACTGTATTGTATGTGTTTATAAATGTTTATTTTCATTAATAAAAGTGCTTAAATTACTTTTTGGGGGCTGAAAAAATTCCTTAGGATCGCATCTCCAGTTTTGTAATGGAAGTCAATGGGAAAATAGGTTTCGCGTTACGGAATTTCGCGATACGGTCAATTTTCCAGGAACGGAACCCTTCCATAACACTGGGGATGCCTGTAATGATATTTTTAAATAAAATGGGCCAAAAAGTAAGGGTTAAAGTTCCTAAAAAGTCACGTGACTGCGAAAAGCTCTTTGATTGGTTGTGATGTCAGTGGTTGGGGCAAGCTTCCCAGCGGGAGGCAGCCAGCTGTAGTTTTCCAGCCTTCTCGGCTGATCGGCTCTATAAATAAATATTATTAGATAATTAATTGTGTTTTACTGTGCAACACCGTACTATTATTTTGAATATATAAATATTACTAAGCACATTAAGTAATTCAATGGATATTAGCTGTCCATATAACAAATTTCATAGTACAGTGGTCCCTCGGTTAACGAACGGTTCGGTTAACCAATTACCTTCCATAAGAATCTTCAATTCGGTTAACAAACAAAAATTTGATTAACAAAATCCTTACGAAAATCACGTTTTGTTTTGAGCATCAACTGATCAATAAAGTTGTGTTCTTTAATATTTTTCATGTTTTATATTAAAATTATTAGTCATTTTAACATTTATTCAACAAATTGATAAGATATGCAGTACAGGGAACTAGTTTGTTGTGAACCCATCAGATGCATGAGTCGGTCACAAGGCTAAGTTGAGCTTTGAAAACAGTGGAGAGAGCATCTATTTTGTTGGTGTATTGAATATTTTTGCATTTTTCTTTGAAATTATTGGTCATTCTGAACTTTAGTTAACATATTGATAATATATACTGTATACAGTATAGCACAGTGCCGTGTCGATTTAAAATATTATTGGTGAAATTACTGCATCAAGCATGGGTCCCCTGAAAGGTGATTTCTCCTCCATCCCCACTTCCTTCACTTCTCCCTTCTCCTCCACCCCCACTTCTAATTCCCATCATCATCATCATCATCATCAACCAGGAACCTTCTACATACACACCTCAAAGTAAGTGTACTTTACTGCATTTTTTTTTTTACCTTGTACAGTAAAAGTCCAAAAATCCGGATGCCAGAAATCCGGACCACCCGAGAATCCGGACTTTTCGAAAACTCATTTTTTTTTTTTTTTTTTTAAGCTGGCTTTTATGTGTATGTGCCCATGCATGAGCGCCACAGCTGCACAGCAACAACAAGCAACCACACGCGGTCGCCACTTTAAAACGAGCAATCAAACTGTGACAACATATGTAACTTTGAGTCCTACTCTTTCCATTTACAGAGTACTGCACAAGCCCATAATAATGGCTCCTAAAGTAGATAAACTTCGTTGTGAAGAGAAAGAAGAACACGTTGAAATTGAGGTGACAAACTTGAAATAATTAAGAAACTAGAACGTGGTGTGAACAATACTATTCTAAGGGAAACATACGACATTGGAAAGTCTACAATTTATGATATAAAAAAGGCAAAGAATAAGATTCTAGAATTCACAGCTTTTTCTTTAAAACTGCTCGTTTTGATAAATGAAGCATGCTATATTTGCTAATGAATAAACTATCAAAATGTACCTGCTCATCTCTTCTTTATTCCTCCTTAAATTTTAATTTTAAAAGTACTGCCTGAGAATCCGGAAAATCCGAAAATCCAGACCGACCTAATCCCCAAGCAGTCCGGATTTTTGGACTTCTACTGTATGTACTTTTCTGTGAGCTGGAATCAGTTACACAATATCCCATTGAAACAATGGATTCGGTTTACGAAATTTTTGGTTAACGAATTGTGTTCGTTAACCGAGGGACCAGTGTATAAACATTCCAAACAATATTGGTATTATTTTGGTTTTGGTCAACTGGGGAATCTTAATATTCTAACTATGGGATTAAGTACTTAAAACAATAAGACAAATTATCTCTAAAGGATTTCTGTTGCAAAAATTTTTCCATTGCATAAGAAAATACAGATCTTAGGTTAGGTTAGGTTAGGGTAAGGACGGGTGGGGGTAGTAACTAAAAACTAGTAATTTCCAATAAAAATGAAGGTATAAATCGTTCATAACACATCGCAAACTATCAGAAAAAACACAAGTCTGCATGTCTAAGTACAGGGATGACCAAAACTTAAAATTTACCCAATACTGTATAGCCTATCTCAAATCTAAGCATCAAAATAATTATGGTAGTTAAAGTAAAATTTTACCCATTAATTAATATAAATGATGATATATCCTAGTGGTTCATAAGCGAATCATCAAAACAATAACAGCACTATGTTGTCATGTTAACTAGCACCAGGCATTCTCAAAAAGTCCAGACAATGTCATTACTTCTACATTTACTCGTATCTCCATCTAGTACTGATATACTCTGTAAATGCACTAAAAAAAAAAAAGAGAAAGTCTACCAGGTAAGAGTACATGACAGCTGAGCTGGTGTGAACATGGGAGTTTTTTATGTCCAAAAGAACATAAGAATGAAGGAATCTGCAGCGGGCGTATTGGCCCATACTGGGCAGTCCCATTTATTCATCCAACTTATGTATGAAGCTGCTCTTCACGGCACATTTCTTCACTTACGAAATGTCCACGACTTAGACCATAAAAAAACACCCTTAAAACTTACTTGAATATGGCATTTGGGGTCTGAAGAGGCCATCCTTTCTACTACCTCCGACTGTAGCATTGAGCTTGAAACTAGTGAAGGCATTGCAAATGACGGCCCTGTTTCTAGAGAAATAAACTTATCTCGACTATTATAGCAGGACTTTAAACTTTTATTACAGATTATATAAACCGTATCACTCTACGAACGTGGCAGAGTGTATTTCTTGTGTTTACCCAGAACCGTCAACTCGTCCATTACTGTGCTGTAATATGAAAACCTTCCATAGCAGTAATCTTTTCATGTCTAGTATGCTACAGTATTTGTAATTCTATACTTCAAGTACAGTACCTGTACTGTACAGTACTGCAAAACCATTGAAAACATAATGACTAAGTTCTGTGGTACTGAAAGTAAGGCTATGTTTATGTGACAAGATATGCACTGTACAATACAGTATCTCATAATTTACTAAGAATTATGAATATTTCCTCACATGAATATCCCAATTTACCAATTTACCCTTACACTAACACAGTACCAGAACATGAAAAGTATGAAAATATCTTGTCATTATAAAAACCAGAGACATTAAGGCAAGTGGTACACGCTAAAAAATTTAGGGAGGTTATCCACCTTTTGATATTCATAAAAATCATGAAAATCTTAAAACTATTTGGCACTTTTTATTGCACTTAAAACTTTTTTTTAAAGAACTTATTACATACTTGTACATATTTGATGTCCCCAATTTCTTGATACAAACTCTGTACTGAATTTATTCTTATACAGTCAACCCTCGCTTTACGCGGTCCCACATTCCGCGTTTCCATGTTTACGCGGTACCCCTGCCGAAACAGGAATGCTCACATTCCGCGGTGCGTGTACCCCTTTACGCGGAGAGCGGCTGGCGAGCCGCGCCATTTTTTGATCCAAACCTCCCGCCATCCGCCATGTTGTGTAAGCAGCGCGAGCAGGGTGCGCACAACGTCGCCCAGTCATCAAAACATTACCGAGTTCTTCACCCGCCACCCACCACAGCCGGCCCAAGTCAGTGATAGTGATAATTATAGTGAGGATATGGACTTATATGGACTTTGAGGGGTTTGACAAAGAGGCCCTGCAAGCCTCTGTGGTGGATAGTGATACAATTGATACAAGTGAAACAGGTGAGGGCCAATAATCTTCCCTCTGCCTCGGAACCAACCCCCCATCCCCGTGTGCCCAGCCATCTTTTCTACTAATGTAAGTGTTAAAAAACCTAATATTATTGATATTTCTCTTAATTATTAATTGTGTGTGCATACCATCATAAAGTGAAGATAATATTTTTACTACAACATAGTTGTGTGTCGTCAAAAAGTGGAGTTTGGGGGTCGGCCCAGTCTCTATTTCAATTAATCCCATATGTTATGTTGTTCACTTTACGCATTTCTCACTTTCCGCGGTACCCTGTGGGTTGAATTAACCGCTTAAAGTGAGGGTTGACTGAACTGTATAATAATCTCATGTCCAAACATTTGGCATAATAATTTCTCACCCCAAAGGTGAAGCAAAATCAAAACTTTCTATTTACTGCTAACTTACATCCCAGGTTTTCAGTGGATGATTCCATTACCCTCCTCTAAACTGCTCAACCATAAATAACTAGATCTGTGCTGTGATGTTCTTATGTTATAAACTTTTTGTTCTTCTTTGGAGGAACAGGAAGAGTTCCCATAAATTTACAAATGATGGTGAGCATAACTTCATCAGCGCCACCCCCTATGGAGAATACTCGCAGGTCACGACATAGGCGGCTCACCAGGATCTAATTTAAAAAAAAGTTAAATTAAATGAAACATTCTGTACTGTGTTTCAGTGTACAGTAGTTCTTAGGGATAATAATTAAATAAAAAAATCCACATAATTTAAATCATTATACAAGATCATAAAAATTAACTGATCCTGAAATCCCATCTTCTCGCTGGGCCAGTAACCAGGTAGCTCCTGCTACTACCGATGCCCAGAATGGGAGAGTGGTCCATCATGTCTAATACCCCATAAAACAGGTGGGGGTGGATTCTATAATCACCATCCCTGCTTATACACCGATCAGCCTCAAAAGAGGGAGATTAGACGTAAGGCTGTTCTGTACAGGCTGGTCTAATAGAGTGCATGTCCATTTAGTAATTACAGTACTACTGTACTATACTGTACTTGTTATCTTCTGCAATACAGGTATATCAAATTGTCAAATTCTAGAATCAATCCACCACTTGCATGCAGTTTCAAGTTGACATTATATCAAGTGGTTTCTGTGTTTTTTTTAATGCCAATACAGTACCTCCTTACTCTTATAACGCCTAATTGGGACCGCGCCGAGTGAGTGATAACGAAAAACGCGATTACGAAATTACAGAACCTATGGGATTTATTCTAATTGGTTCCAGGCGCCCAAGACCCAACCCCAAATTTCCCATTTTACGACCATTTAGACCCACTAAAGATATAGACAATGTTATGGTAAGTATCAGAAACACACACAGGCTTGGCTAGGTTTATTACAAAGTGATGAAAATGGTACAATAAAGAAGAATACATATGTTACTGGGTACGTTACTGAACTTACAGAATTGAGCTGGTCTTGAGGGAAGGGATTCCGAGGCCAGAGAGTAGAGAGTTAAAGGTCCCCACCCGGCACTAACTCTTTGAGTAATTCATCATCCTCTTGAAAACCCTCGAAGCCAGCTTGAGGTATTACAGGTGGCTGCGGTGGCTGTTGTTGTTGACGAAAGAAGTCCGTAATTTGTCTCTGGCGCAATGCGTTGTGGTGATGGTTTAGCTGGTCAACATAAGGCTGGAGTGCTCCGCCTATGATACCGGACACTTTCACTGTCGCCGGCCAGGGGAGGGTGCTGTTCGATGAAGTGTTTCAACCGTTCACTCAACTCAATGATCTCCCTGACTGTGCAGCGGGTTGTGTTTCTGGGCTGTCTTCTCTGTTCCGTCTGTCTTCCTCCATAATATCCTCAGCTGTAGGCATAACAGGTTCCAACATAGCCTGTACGTCATCCTCTGTCGTCTCGTCGAACCCTCATCCTGCCACACGCTTTACCTCCTCTGCCGCCAACTCAACCTCTGCCTGGACAGACTGCAGCTCCCCTGGCACTTCCTGTCGTCGGTCCTCAGGCAAACCCTCTAACACATTTCTCCAGGCGTGGTTTACAATCGCTGGCGTCACTGCATCCCAACACTCAACAATTAAGTCGATCGCTTCCTTGACGTTAAATTCCCGTCAGTACTGCTTGACTTGCTGCTCCGCCTCTTTCTATGTCCCCCCCTCCCTCCTCCTCCTCTTGGTCCTCCTCTTCCTCATTGTTGACCAGCATCTGCACAGCATTTTCGTCCTCAGTTGCAAAGCGCATCCTCCTGAATTGTTTACGGGAGTAAGCATCCTTGACACACGAGATTATTTCCATGTCCATCGGATGGATGAGAGATGTCGTATTAGGGGGTAGAAATTCCACTCGTATGTTCGGATGTGCTGATTGTAGTAGAGGAGAATGGCCAGGAGCGTTATCTAGCAACAAGAGAATGTTGAAGCAGATATTTTGTGCCTCACAAAAGGCCTGGACCTAGGGAACGAAGAAGTTGTTAAACCAATCCAGTGACAGCTTCCCCGACATCCAGGCCTTCTTGCTTGTAAGCCAGTTCACATTAAGCCTCGTCATATCTTGTCATTTGTAGGCACTGGGCTTCTTTGCTCGATGGATAACTGTCGGTTTCATCCTGCATGATCCCGTAGCATTAGTGGTGAACAAGACAGTGAAACGCTCCTTAATTGCCTTCCTGCCGCGGACCTTGGCTGACGACTTGGTGATGAATGTCCTCTTAGGCATGACCTTCCAATTGAACCCCGTCTCGTCCACATTAAAGATTTGGTCCTGGTTGTACTGCCCTGTTGTGATGATGTCCTGTAGGATTTGAGGATATACCCTGGCACTGGCACAGTCGCCACTTGCAGCCTCACCTGAAATCTTCACACTCCTCGCTTGGTGTCGTGACTTGAAGTTCTAGATCCAACCTTTAGAAGCGTTGAATGCAGGTGGGTTTGCCACTTCCTAGTAAGCTTCTGGTAAAGTTGTTTGGAGGTATCCATCAAATCTCTGGTCTCGACGGCCATGTTTCTCCTTCCTTGCTTCTGAACGTACCATACCAAAAGTTGTTCAGTCTTCGTCAGCAACTGATTAGGACTCATGCGGGCTTGGGCTAATGCGTTGGTTTGGGCTAGTTCCATGTGCTTGAAAATATGATCCTTCATCTTGTATATCCCCCTAATTGTGGACTCATTGATGCCGTAAGTGAGGGCCACTGCCAGCTTCGATTTGCCGCCATCAATTTGCTTCACCACCTCCAATTTCTCGGCATACGTCAGCGTCTTCCTCTTCTATATTTGCCTCTGAGCGGCAGGTCCAGGTACAGGGGCTGGTGGTGGGGGCATGTTGGGAGGGGCCTCAGCCATCACGGACAACAATAGGGTACACACAAAAATAGAGTAATCCTTGGTTCCCATGCACAAGCCACGGTTATCACAACTGCAGGGAGCCGGGGTAGAGGGACGCTTCCTGAAAGTCCCCTTCTACCCTAGCTGTGGTGGTGCGGGCCAATAAAAAACGAGCTTTGATGGCTGAAAAATCCCGGCCAATGAAAACAGCTCACTCGTGTGATGAAGTCGAGGGCTGATGCGCCGTTCGATGCGCAAGCGAGGCATGTGTGAGTGCTTGTGTTTGCACAACCGCTTTCAAGTTTTGTTACCTCCATCCATTTTCATCCAACAAATGGGCTATTGTCAATTTGTAGGTGAAAGATTTTATCCTCAATAGATGTAGGTGAAGCAAGGGGGTAACAATACACCTGGAGGCCGACCGCCAGAATACCCTTTTTCCAACACAATACTTACGTTGTCTCTTTTTCTTCTCAGCACCACGAGAACTCTCACTTTTATGCTTGCTAGCCATTTTAAAAGGAATACAAACAAAAATTTTGTCAGTACACAGCGCGATCACTAACGTCGGGACTCGAAAATACGTAATTTGAAAAATATTTTATACGACTGCGGCGGTCATATGTCCAGGTGGTCATAAGTCGAGGAGTACCTGTATAAGAATATTACTTACCCTGTAGGGTTAATCCACATGAAAGCACCAACAGCAGCACTGCCTAAGACTAAAGGGAGTTCATTTTGGTCTGGTGTTATTGTAGGAGATGGAAGGGTCACAGTATGAACTTCCAATTATGGCTAGAGGAGTTTAAAATCCATGACTCAAGCACTTTAGTTTTCTCCCAGTGACTGTAAGGGTACGTTCACACTGAGGCCGGAATCTGACAAATTGTTCGCTAGTTTTGTCTGAAAAATGGACAAAGAATAATCCGCTGCATTACTTCAAATTCTGGGCGAGCCGTTGACACTCCCACACAGGATTATGGGTTATACTTGTATTCCTATTCCATTTATCCAGACGAAACTGAAGGACAATGTACATCAGAATATGTCCTATTCCGGCCTCAGTGTGAACACGCTCTAGGCCTCACTGGTATTTATAACAACCAGATCTAATGGGAGTGAATTTTCAACCATAAATCAACTAGGTAAGAATGATGATAGCAGTACAAAAAATTTATCCATGTAGAGTAACCAGGCAATAAACATGTTAAGCCCTCTGGCAATGGCCGGATCGTAATGTGACACTATTTTGTGACAAACCTCATTAGTGAAGCCCATTCCTCCCCACATCTGAAGGCAGGAATCCGTCACCTCACGTGTTAAACGACCAGCTTTCAACTTGCACATAGAAGCCAGTCTAGTTATATCTTCACCATGCACATACAGCTCTGTGAAAAAATAACTAATGATTAAAACATTTACTCGTGAGTCTATCCCATTCAGTATACAATACTATAAAAAAAAACTATAACATGTTTGTAAGAAATACCAATAAAACAATAAAGATTAGCCATTAATTTCTTGTTAATAATGGCAAATTAGTTTGATAAAATCTATTACAATAAGTAAACAAAAAATGCAGTACAGAAGACCCTTTGTATTCACAGGAATTAAGTTCTTGAAAATACAAAACAAAAATATTAGAAACTATAGTTCAATGGGCAAAAAGGGGGTTATGTTCTATGTATGACTGAACAAAGGGGAGGATGTGGTAGGTTTAGCACAATGACTACAGTAGACCCTTCACATTCGAGAGGGATAGGTTCCAAGATGTGGCGCGAATTGGCAAACCCGAAAATATAGCCACTTATATTACTCCCTTAATGCACTACTGTATGCCTATACCAAACAACTGACCAGCTGCAGCAGCACTCATCCCCCCTTTTAACTTATCTAATAATAAAACTTTCTTTGTCAGGGTCATCACTGACTTCTACCTTTTACATTTCACTCCACTAGCATCACTAGCACTGACACTAGGCAGTCATTTAGGGACCATTTCACACAGAAACACTAAAGTTTTGAGTGTAAAACACGAGATGTTGCATGAGGCGACTCGTAGTGCGGGAAAAGGCATGCAAGCTAGCCACCATCTGCTGACCGCGAATCATGGCAAGGGTCTACTGTCGTGTAACTGTAGATCAAAACAATCCATAGAAAATGTTGTGCTTTTCACTTATCTTTGATAATGGTGATAATGGTTTGAGGCATTGTGTGTGACAGCAATGAGTGTGCGAAATTTGTGTTTCAGAAATCCTCCGTAAAAGTTTTAAAAACATAAATCGCTAACCATCCATTATGACATACAAAAAACATTATTTTTTTACCAGTTTCTACAGTATCATATATTTCTCTCTCTTTCAGAAAAACGTTATGTATGCAAATCCACAATGAAAACGTGGATAAGATAAATCTTGATAAAATCACACGGGAAAATGGAAACAACGGAGTACCTTAGCTTTCGTCTTTATTCAAGACATCTTCAGAGGCAACTGGATTACATGGACAGAGAGAGGCTTAAATATACAGGGTGACCTAAAAAACATGAGGTCAGGTCAAAATGATGACATCCACTAATCCCCACACCAACACACACGTAGAGGAGCTTAAGAGAAGGGTGGTGACGTGACTAGTCAAGTCAGGTCACCCTGTATATTTAAGCCTCTCTCTGTCCATGTAATCCAGTTGCCTCTGAAGATGTCTTGAATAAAGACGAAAGCTAAGGTACTCCGTTGTTTCCATTTTCCCGTGTGATTTTATCAAGATATATATATATATATATATATATATATATATATATATATATATATATATATATATATATATATTTATATATATATATATATATATTTATATATATATATATATATATTTATATATATATATTTATATATATATATATATATATATATATTTATATATATATTTATATATATATATTTATATATATATATATATATATATATATATATATATATATTTATATATATATATATTTATATATATATATATATTTATATATATATATATTTATATATATATATATATATTTATATACTGTATATATATATATATATATATATATATATATATATATATATATATATATATATATTATATATATATATATATATATATATATATATTATGCAGTCCCACAATCCGCGTTTCACCGTTAACGCGGTGCCTTGCCAGAACCTAACATTTTCACATTCCGCGGTCGTGAACCCCATTACGTGGAGAGCGGCTGGCAAGCCGCGCCATTTTTGGATCCAAACCTCCCGCCATCCTCCATGTTGTGTCAGAGGCGCGAAAATGGTGCGCACAAGGTCGCCCAGTCATCAAAACATTACCGAGTTCTTCACCGGCCACCCACTACAGCCGGCCCAAGTCAGTGATAGCGATAATTATAGTGAGGATATGGACTTATATGAACTTTGGGGGGTTTGACAAAGAGGCCCTGCAAGCCTCTGTGGTGGATAGTGATACAATTGATACAAGTGATACAGGTGAGGGCCAATAATCTGCCCTCTGCCTCGGAACCAACCGCCCATCCCCGTGTGCCCAGCCATCTTTTCTACTAATGTAAGTGTTAAAAAACCTAATATTATTGATATTTCTCTTAATTATTAATTGTGTGTGCATGCCATCATAAAGTTAAGATAATATTTTTACTACAACATAGTTGTGTGTCGTCAAAAAGTGGAGTTTGGGGATCGGCCCGGACTCCATTTCAATTAATCCCATATGTTATGTTATTCACTTAACGCGTTTCTCACTTTCCGCGGTACCCTCCGGGTTACATTAACCGCGTAATACGAGGACCAACTGTATATATATATATATATATATATATATATATATATATATATATATATATATATGTATATGTATATATATATATATATATATATATATACATATACATATACAGGTAGTCGTCGACTTACGACCTATGCGACTTACGTCTGTTTGACTTTACGACCGGCAGTACGACAGTTTTGGCCCCAGCCTCCTGGCGCTGCCGGGAGCTGGAGCCGCGCGCATCCCCGCGCTCAATTACAAACACGCTCGCTGGTACAGCACACTTCCCTCCGTGTCTGTTTGCCTTGTGCCTTTCTTTTGTCTTGGAAATTTTTCTTGAACCACCACCCCCCCCCCCCCCAAGATGTTTTGCAACTAAAATGTTTTATATGTTTTGCACCTGTATTTTTTTTTTTTGTATGTTGTGTAAATAATAAACCAATTGTACTGTAGTATGCAGTGATTTACTTAAACCTGACGACTGTAACAATAATGAACAAAGAAAATGTTGATAAAATATGACTTAAAGATGATTATATTATCATTACACATTATAATATACGTAAGGTAATTAAATTGTACTGTAGCATGCAGTGATTTACTTAAACCTGACGACCGTAACAATAATGAACAAAGAAAATGTTGATAAAATATGACTTAAAGATGATTATATTATCATTACACATTATAATATACGTAAGGTAATTATAACATAGGCCGACTTGCGACCAGATCAACTTACGACCGGGCGGCCGTAACCAATCTAGGTCGTAAGTCGACGACTACCTGTATATATATATACATATATATATATATACATATATATATATACACATATATACATATACATATATATATATATATACATATATATATATATATATATATATATATATATATATATATATATATATATCTATATATATATATATATATATACACACACTACAGTTAACCCTCACTTTACGCGGTCCCACATTCCGCGTTTCCACGTTAACGCGGTGCCTTGCCAGAACCTCACGTGCTCATATTACGCGGTACGTGAACCCCATTACGCGGAGAGTGTCCGGCGCGACGCTATTTTTAGATTCGCCCCACCCGGCCACCCGCCCGCCTGCCTGCCTCTCTCTCCTCCTCCCTCCGCTTGGGCAAGCGGCGCAGTAAGGTTGCGCAGTGTGTGTCTTTGTTGCGTTATCACTGACGTCATATGACGTATCAGACCTGTGATTGGCCATGCATCCCGACCCCCCTCTGCTGCTAGCTGTAATTGGCTTAAAGTATTATGACGTGTCCACCCGGGGGAGGCAGGGAGGGAGGAAAGACGACGCTTGACCTAGCCGCGGCAGTTTCATCCCTCAAGGCCACTCCGTGTAAACGCGCATCCATTGTTCCGTAAAATGGCTTCCACCGGACCACCACCCCCAGAGAGAAACCTTTCCTTACCTGGACCCAGCAGCACTAAACCAAAGAAGACACGACGTTCCTTAAGCTACGAGGTGAAGTATACCATCATCCAAGAGTTGGAGAAAGGAACAAGGCAGGTTGATTTGGTGCGCCAGCATGGTGTGAACGAATCTACGATCCGGACTATAAAGAAGGATTCAGCCAAGATAAAGGAGCACATGAAGATCACAAAGTCTACAGGTGCTTCTATGATCAAGTATTTTCACAACCAGGTGCTTCTCAAGACAGAAAAATTACTTGTGAGGTACTTGGTGCGTCAGGCGCGACGGAACATGGCGGTCGACACGCGCTCTGTTAAGGACTACGCACGTGAACTGTACATGGCAGTGGCACGAAAGATGGGAATTACAGAGCCCAAACCCTTTAATGCTTCCTCTGGGTGGTTACAGAGGTTTAAGATCCAGAACAAGATCACCAATATAAACATTGGTGGTGAAGAAGCGAGTGCTGATCGTGCTGCGGCTCGGGAATTTCCTCCGTTTTTACGTGAGATTATGGAGGAAGGACAGTACAGTGACGACCAGGTGTTTAACATGGACGAATCTGGTCTTTTCTGGAAAAAGCTACCTTCCAAGTCCTTCGTTGTGAAGAATGCCAGCAGGATTCGGGGCCGGAAAATGCAGAAGGAACGCATCACCGTCCTGTTTACCACCAATGCCTCCGGTACCTGTAAGCTCAAGTTATCGGTGATCCACACAGCACGCAAGCCGCACGCCTACAAAACCATGGACATGACCAAGCTAAATGTCCACTGGCTGACCGCACGTAAGGCGTGGATGTTCTCTACACTGTCCCTCTCCTGGTTTTATGACTGTTTTGTTCCCAATGTAAAAAAATTCTGTGAGCGACAGAATGTGCCATTCAATATTTTGTTGCTGCTGGACAACGCACCAGGACACTCGCCCCTACTGTTAGATCGTCACCCCAACGTAAAAGTGGTCTTCCTTCCTCCCAACACTACGTCATTAATCCAGCCCATGGACCAGGAGTTGATTTGCAATGTGAAAGTTGCATTCTCAACCAAAAAATTCCAGCTCCTGAACGACTACACCAACACCAGGGAAGAGTTGCGTAACCTGAGTGACACCACCACCGATAGCAAGAGCGAAGAAGATGAGGATCAACAGTTGGAACAGCAAAAAATACTCTTCAAACAATTCTGGAGAATATTTAACATCAAGAAAGCTGTGGACTTCTTGGTGGAGTCATGGGATCAGCTGTCTATTGCTACAATTCGTCACGCATGGAGACATGTGTTGCATGGAATACCAGGTGAGAGGAGGAGTCAATCTGTGACTGGTGAGGTTCAGAATGTTGCAGTAGCAGTGGACCTTGCCAGAGAAGCTGCGCAGACTGTTACAGTTTCAGGATTCTCCGAGACCACCAACGACGACATCCTGGAGGTGATCAGAGATCCTGAAGTGACTGCCGACGAGATGTTGGAAGAAGAACACGTCAGTGAAGAGGAGGAAGAAGGTGCGTCATTCTCCGAAGAACACAGTTTAAGTCATAGTGATATTAAGGGTGCCATGGAGTGTGCAGAGAAGATGAAGTCCTTCCTTTCCCGCGACAATGACTATGACCGCTATGAAGTCTTCCATACCCGGCTGGTGCAGGCTATGAAGCCCTACATCAAGGTGTATCACGACAACATCAACGCCAGCCGTCAGCAAAGCATAACAGATTTCTTCGCCCGCAACCCACCACAGCCAGCCCAAGCCAGTGATAGTGGCAGTGAAGATGACTTTGAGGGATTTGTCAGGGAAGCCCTGACAACTGTAAGTGACAGTGATGGTGATTCACCTAGTAATGGTGATTCACCTGAGGGCCAGTAATCTGCCCTCTGCCTCGGAACCAGCCTCCATCCCCGTATGCCGACCCATCTCTTCTACTACCGTAAGTGTTACACCAAATTTTTAGTTTTCTAACCTAACCTTTATTTTTCCTATGTTAACCTTTCTCTTTCCTAACTCTAACCTCTTCTATATTACTTGTTTTTTCATACCATCATAAAGTTAAGATAAAATTCTTACTACAACATAGTTGTGTGTCGTCAAAAAGTGGTGTTTGGGGATCTGCCTGGACTCCATTGCAATTAATCGCATCTGGGGTGTTATTCACTTTACGCGGTTGTCGCTTTCCGCAGTACCCTGCGGGTTTCATTAACCTCGTAAAGTGAGGGTTAACTGGATATATCTAATATATTACAGTATAAGCAATATATATATATATATATATATATTATATATATATATATATATATAGATATAGTATAATATATATATATGTATATATATATATGTGTGTGTGTTTTTCTTGCTGTCATAAACATTCACTAATCCATTTTCTACATGTTTAGTCACAAGCTTCCATCGAGGCTGGCCCAGCACTCGGCCCATTTTCTTTAAGTGTGGGCATGCTAAGCTGTTTTCATTACTAGTAAAAGAGGGGGTAACCCATAAAGTCGTTAAAATGTAAGCATTCGACTACAGTACAGGATATTTTTTCATATTCTACGGGTACAGTTTATGTATAAAGTCATACACGACTAACAGCATTTCATTCCGCATTTTCACAATTACAGGTTCATCAAATGTCTTAACCCATGTAATTCTATGTAAAATGAAATCAAGACTGCGATTTTTTTTTTTTTTTTTTTTTTTTTTTTTTAAAAAACGTCAGGACGTTTTAGCAATCAGTAGTGACAGTACAACACTCCCAAGATTGGTTATTGTTCTACGTATGGAGATACTGTACTGTAACTTCCAGTATATTATCTCAGTAGGGATATAACAAAAAATTCATACACCCCTGCTAATCTAAAACACAGCATATTTAAGTGGTCCGTTCTTTAACATTTATAGATTTTTTCATGTCACATGTGGCAAATTCAACATACAGTAGTGTAATCATGTCCATGGAGGTAAATTGAAATGTAATTAGGAGTGAAGAGAAATGTAATCAAGGTGCATGATATATGTAAACACTGAAACAGTATGAATTGTTTAGAAAAATAGTGAAGTGGTTATACTGTATACTGAAACTAGTAACTGAGAAGTGAATGTAATTTATACTCCATTAATGTACGGTTTTACAATAACTCTTATGTCCATCTCCAAGATCCATGAATTTCAGTCCCTTTGTATTGTTGGGGGGCAATGGTGCATGAGGGATACATTTGCTAAACCAAAAGTAGTTTAGTTAGGGTTTGCTGTATTTGGGGACACTGCACCCACCAAAAACGGCCCTGTGAGATAATTGACCTCAGGACACTCGAGCTCCGTACTCCCACTCAGCAAGACGGAAATGGCAAGTACTGGTTGTTGAGCAGTGCCTGTGAAACCAAACGCTTTCCTCCCCCCCGGATGTAGGCAAGGGTTCTCTGGTGTATACGACATCTATCATTGGTTCCAGACCAGTCTAATGCCAAGGCTATCCTCTCACGCCTGGAACTAAGATAAACAAGCTCTAATGCAACTATAGTATGATCCTCTATTTATGTTGTATGCTCAATTACGTGACGCATAATTTTGTCCTATACCATGCACTGACGTATTCAGGATTCAAATTCCAATCTACATTGCCCCATTTTACGTTTACGTTGTTTTGTGCTAGACCTAAACGACACAGAGCAGTATTTCACCAGGATGTACCATGGTAGCGCGTCCTAAGGAGTGCACTGGATCTGATGTTCTAAGCACTCGTGGCAAAGGAAACGTCCTCTTGACTGATAGTGAGGGTTACTGATGCTGTTCAAGTATAGCTACAGTGACTAGTTTGGGGTTTCACTATCACGTCTCACTGACATTTATGAATTCCTATGCATCACAGAAGTCTTTGCTAATGTTAAAAATAGTAGACGTACCTGCATCCCCCTCCCTACACAGTGCACGAGTCACTCCATGCGGTACACCGTCTCCAGCTTGTACTTGGTGGCTCATTCCAGTCGTGAGGCTAGTCCTCCAATTTTCCTCGGTACAAACAACAAACTCTGACTTCGATGACTTTAGCCGACTGATGTCTGTTAGCTACCAGACCCACCACATCTTACCATCTCGCCTTCTCTATGGCCAGCATTGTGGTATTTAAGATAGCATGTCTTGACCACATACTGTGAGGGAACGAAACATTCCTTTCTGCAAGAGTGAGATCTTTTATGTCCATGTTCGCAGTGTAACATGACTGCGGTACGTGACAAGCAAGCACTGTGCCGTGTGCTCCTGCCGCGCTATACTAATTTTTGGCTGGGGACATCGGACTTGTCAGTTCAAAGAATGGGATGTTTGTCTCCTGTGTCAGGAAGCTCTCGCATTCCAAGTTTATACATCATCTTTGTTAGATGGATTCACGTGCAGAAATAAGTACAAATGTCTTTAAATCTCACAAAATCCTTTATGCAGTAAATTGTGGAGAGAAAAAAAGTGCGATGGAATGTTCAGTAACTTTTTCTTATAGCCAAGACCCATAGGAAATGTCCCAAATACAGAATAATCTCACATGTGATCACTTTGTAATCACAGAATTAATGTTCACGAATTGCCATGCAAATGCCATCAAAGCATAATTGCAATCAAGTCATCGCTATATCGGAATACTGACCAATGACAGCTCGTTCTAGTTGGTCATAAATAAACATGTCCACATGCAGTGATAATGTGAGGGCACAATTTGAATTCATGAAACATCAAGTTGTCTCTTGTCAATAGAAAACACTTTGATGGAGCTATGTGCTTCAATTGGCCCTTCCTGCCACGAGGCAACTGGCTCCGGTTGCTGAACAAAGCAGATGTAGTACAACAGACTTAAAGTAACTGATTTATGAAATGTGGATGTACTACAGAGATGTTTAGGTACTTATGCAAAAACCAATGTTTGATGGGACGGGGGATATGGAGCATGGCAGATCTAACATCCAACACGCTCAAAAATTTTCAGTTGGCGCGAGAAACATATTGTCAGAGTGAATCTTTAGGACAACACCAGAAATGTACCTGGACATTCCATTCTTGGGCAAACCAGGTCAATATGGATAAGAAATGAAAAGACTCGTGTGAGATACAAACGACGGTAAAGAGTCTAATAAAGGGAGTGATTTAAAGTTGACACTTGTCATCCAGCAGCTGCGATATGCTTCATATGGGACACAGAGCAGAGACTTAGTTACACAGAATGGGCACGCCCAGCAGAGGTGTTCAACAGCAGACATATCCAGTCAGCATTGCCATGAAAATTGGTTGATCCACATTTTCATGGGCCATTTATAATTAAATCTGCCAGGATGCCGTAGACGAGTCTGCTAAGACAGGACACTGTCCAGAACCCAGCACAGGGCCCCCTCACCAAGCACAGGCCCACAGCCATACAACGATCCAGAAATACTTGACGCTAAGAACTCGCGCTTAAATAGACACTACAGCAAATCTGTAAAGAAAATAAGCACCAGCAATATATGTCACACACTGTCACCACCAAC